>JACGCM010002532.1:0-281473 GCA_014058105.1 Kingdonia uniflora
ATCCTCAGCAGGGTTATCCCACCCCCCCTCACTTGTTTACATCCCTTTTCCCATTTTTCATTCAGGATCATCACACCAACACAGTTAGTACCTCCCCACATTGTTCCCGTTAATTGAAACAGGCACAGACCTCGATGCCCGCTTCATAATCCCCTTTAATCCCTTCGCAAAAATTGGGGTAAAGGCGACAAGACCGCTCAACCCATCTCGACCTTGAGGTAAGGTTAACACAAAAAAACCCTCTGAGAGGTTACTCTGAACATCCCCCTCAAAGTATTCTAACGAGATTGATTCATCTATACCCCTATCTCATTTTTTTACTTCCAAATCTAGCAACAGATAAAAGTACTTTTCCCCCACCGCAACTGTACAACTCCTAAACTGCCTACCGACATATTCTACACAATTTCCACTTCCCTCCTACAGTCACCTTAGCTTTACAAATCGCTCTAAAGGCATCAGAACCAGGAGGATAAGATATCAATTAGCCAAGAAAACCCAGGAATTATACCAATCAAACTTCCCCCTCACTATCAGACTCATTCATCCGACCAAAGGTCAATACCTCGTTAACAGACGAACTACCCATCTCAAAAAAAAAATTGCATGCACATTTTCGACCCTACACAAATGCCTCTCATGCTCGACCTACATATAGGTAAAGGTATTTATCATTCTTGTATCTATATATATATATATATCAATCATTTACGTACAACATATTCTGTATATACGGTTGGATACATTTCTACAAACCTTCAGTATCTGAATAAAAATCTACAGTAACGCCAAGCCTTTCCCACACGACGCTGTTGTATAGCCACCTGCGAGATTCAGTATCTTTCGCCCTCTTCAACCGTTGATCCCCTTCGGATAACTCCTTATCAAATCCCCTAATTTTTCGTCTCTCTCTCACTCTGTGTGTTCTCTAAATTTTTAGAAATTGAAAAACGTTTGATTGGAGATAAAGAAGCACTATATATCTTTTCTCTCTCCAGCGGCTTGTATTTATTGTGCCTCGCGCGAACTATCCTCGATTTTGGAACTGAGGCATCCTTTCTACTCTCCATGTCAGACGTCTTTTACCATTTCAATAAAACTACCTTTCCATCATTACAACTCCCCTCATTTTTTAACATGTTTCTCTCTCCTATTTTCATATCTTTTCCTGACCTTCCAACACTCATAATGACTCACTCTATACGATGTCAGATTCCTGCTTTCTTACATACAAAACAAAACCAGAAGCTTTTACATTTCAGGAATTGAATGACAACTTTTATATACAGATTATTGAATGACAACTTTTATTCATATCGAAAAATATTGCATAGGATTTACAGATAACAAGTTTATCAGTTCATCGATCTCAGGAATACAACAAAGAAGTTATCCGTCCAGCACCAAACTCAATGCACTTTACAGATAACAAGTTTTTCCCTGTTTGTTAAAAGTCACAGGTCATTCAGGCACACCGAGGCATCAACTTTACCAGTTCTTTTTGCTTTAGTGATCTTTCACCCAGATGCAAAGCAGGCATTGGAACCAACAAAGAGCTTCATTTGTATGAGTTTGGTTAAAGTCTAGTTGAACTTCAAATAGAAATAGAAACTATGCAAGCAGTAAACTTAGTGCTAAAACCAAATTCTCGAACTAAGAATTTTCAAAGTGCCAAAACGTGATGGAAATACAGAAACGAACTCCCACTGGTTGTCTTCCTCTTCCACTGCCATCACCTCCTCCTCTCAAACCGCCACCTTCAAAGAGTTGGTAAAGATAAAGAGAGCTCAAACTTAGAATCTGTGGTGATAAAAGAAATTAGCATATCTGCCCCGCAGATACACTTATTCCTGCATATGAAGCCCTAACCCTATCTTTCGCAAGAGTACAGAGACAGGCCCACTGGTCCTCGTCTGTCAAGACGAAGACATGAAACCTTCACTTATAGTAGAATTCCTTCTCAGCTTCAATCGCTTCCTCTTCCAACAAGCCTTGATACGTTGGGGGAATAGGAGCGGGTATCGACATCTCCAAGGAATGGTCACCAAAGTATTTCAATTCAACCTTTGTATTTCCGGCGCTATCCTCTCTTCAAGAACCATCCTTCGAGTGTTTACCATTTCAAAAAAAATAACGCTCAAGTTTCGGAACAAGTTACGAAAACATGCACTGTTTCAAAGATTTGTTACAGGTACTATTTATATAACCCTACATTTATTGTGCAGGGATGCTTTTCCAAGCGTCATCATTTATCACAGGCGTGACTATTCAATCACAACTATCACATACATCCACATCCATATCATCATTTAATACCCATCACTTCCCAATATCGCGAAACTTCCATCCAGTCAAATGCCATCATTACTCTATTTTGAATTTCAAAAGTTTTAACACATTCTTTCTCAACCAAAGCCAGTCATAACTTTGGTTGCGAAGGGGAGATTGTAGGGACCTATCCCTCGATCTCACATAAAATTGAGCTGTTACCAGTTTGAATTATCTCCATCTTAGGCTCACAACTTTTTAACATTCCAGTCAACATTCCAACCATCCCTACGAACTGCTCAAGAACGTGGACCGAACTAAACCTGCAAAATACTATCCAGTCAAAGACACCTGTCTCCCACAAACTCGTCAGTTATTCAGTCAACCGCCACTAACCAGATTATTTGTAAAACTTACTCTAGCACAATGAAGAGCTGTGGGGAAGGCCTATATAAAGGAAAAGTTTCAGAATAGACAAGGACAAGAAAAATTATACAAACTTCGTATTTAAGAGATTCAAAGCATTTCTATATTTATAGATCACTTATAATAAAGATATCTGCCTCAAGCAATAAAGAGACTTTCACAAAAATCATCCATACGAGGTCGTGGTTTTTTACCTATTCAGAGATTTTCCACGCTAAAACCACCTGTTTCAGTTCTTACTTTCCATTAGAATTTTATTACGGGCACATTGGTATGATAGCGAATTCCAAGCTATTTTGAGCTCACAGAATTTGGCCATTACAACTAGTATCCCTATCTATTGTATTGAATATAATCCCAATCTATTTCAAAGTAATAAGTAACAAAAGTTCATAATAACAGTGACAAATGTTACAAAATGTTGAGTAAATTTCAAAGACCTTGTCATTTGTGGTTTAACAATTTCTCATCAGTTAGCTCTCATATATTGTAATGTTTAACATTCATTATTAAAGCTAGTATCATATATATTTATGAAAATTGTCATTTTTTGTATGACAATTTGATTTCTCTTAGTTGTCATATCCATTAATGTTTGCCATTACCAAATATACTATACCAATTAACTTGAATCATCTAAAATGGCTCAAAATAAAACAGCTAAAAATTTGAAATGAAGGAAATTGCTAATAAAAGTGGCATTTCACTATAAAGGAAATTGAGATTGATATGAAGATGAACATGCATATACAAAAGCAGAGAAATTATTAAGATACTGGAGCCATCTTCTATGGTCCTCTTCAACTTTGCTACTACTATTTTTGTTAACTCCAGCAAGGATGTCATTCACTGCGTGGGCAGTAGCGAAGTCAGTTGTTGAGTAGAATCAATCCTCACAGTTCTCAAGGCTCTCTTCAATCTATTATAGGCATCAAATAATGTTGGATTGTATGTTTGCAAATCGGACAAGGCTTTTCTGCTATTCATGAAGGCTTCCCCCCAATTTCATTAATATTGATGTCATGAATTTCTTATGCTCTGAAATCGCTAACATGGTAGATGTCTTGTTATGAAATTAAGTTGAAGATTAGGCATGGGAGGAAGTTGAGTATGGGGTTAAAGAGGTCTGTGAACTTGAATTTGATTCATGATTTTTAATTAAGTAGTTATCGTTGGTTAACGTGTGAAATGAAGTTGCACCGGGAACCAAAATCCTATTAAAGAGGGCATACCAAACTTATTTATGCCACTGAAACTATTTACATTCAACAAATATCATGTATAGAAATCACGAATTACAAACACAGAGTTTACAATTTACAAGATGAATTTGGGTTTTATCCACGCTAATTATTAATAATCCCCTCCATTATAAAAAAAACTTTGGATAGTAAATGGCATCATCCTCCAAAATCTTCTCATTCTAAAAAGTAAACTTTAACAGATACTTTTTATAGAAGATATCGTCAACCGATTCGACCAAGTACTTAAAGGGTAGGATGTAAGGGCCTAACTTCAGGCAGGGGGAAAGTCGGCTCCTACACCGTGGGGTTTATCCTCAATCGGAGGAATCAAGCATATAATCTAGAATGCAGAAAATCAATAGACAATATACTTGCACAGAGGCCCGAATATGGCGTTCTACTACATCTGATGAAGATTTTTAAGAGAGTTTATATTACAGATGAGTAATTGAAGGTTCGAGTACTGGATTTTACATAGTGATCGGAGGTAAACCGTAAGAGCTCAGAGGGGATATCTTCCAACCTCACCTTGGTTCCCCATCTCTCCTATTTATAGATTCATAGGAGGCTGAGTCACCAAGTGTGGGCCAGGTTACATGAGTACTGTCAAGATATTCTGGAGCAAGTATGGGCGTTGGACATGTCTGTACTGACAAGGGTATGGGCGCCGAACATGTCTGATGTGATGGCTGTTTGTCTCTTCATACTTCGACCATGTGCAGCTATGGTCGAAGTGCATCTACAGCTATGTGTGGAGTCTGTTCTCGAGGCTATGAGTAGAGTATGCTTCGAATAGGCTGCGAGTAGAAGGCTGCAAGTGGCTTCGAGTAGGCTTCGAGTAGAATTTTGTGAGTAGAAGGTTACGAGTAGGCTTCGAGTAGAAGGTTGCGAGTAGGCCTCGAGTAGATTTCTGCGAGTAGAAGGCTACGAGTAGGCTACTACATTCGCCCCATCTCAGCGAAGGTCTCAAAAATGGTTGTAGAGGCCTTTGCTGAGAAAACTGTTTGGCGTTGGAAGTTGAGCGGTTTAACTATTGCTTTTTGGGAGAGGTAATTAATGAGGGTAATAAAGAAATGTTGGTGGGGGACTATTTAGATGATAGGACCGTATCGCGGCCACCGCTTGTTTTTGCTGGAATCATTTATGGGAGAGGTGGTAGAGCAGGAGTTGCTGAGGCTAGAAGCGAGGAGAAGCATCCCGATGATGATAAATTGGGGCTTCTTGCTGGTTTGTTATGTATTTAGATGGATATAGAAGGGTATTTGTATTTTATGTTTGAATTGTACGTCTGAACTTGGTGAAGTATCTGACCTTTCGAAGTAGAAGTCTGAACTTGGTAAAACGAAAAGTATGATCTATCGATGTCGAAGTCTGAGCTGCCGAAGATGAAGTCTAAGCTGACAAAGTAGAAGTCTGAGCTTGGTGAAGTAGAAGTTTGAGATGTTGAAGTAGAAGTCTGATCTGTTGAGGTAGAAGTCCGAACTGTTGAAGTAGAACTCTAAACTGTAAAGTAGTAGACTAAACTGTCGAGGTAGAAGGCTAATCTATCAAGGTAGAAGGTTGATCTGTTAAGGTAGAAGGCTGATCTATTGAGGTAGAAGGTTGATATGCCAAGGTAGAAGTCTAATCTGAAGTAGAAGTCTGAACTGTCGAGGTAGAAGGCTGATCTGAAATAGAAGTCTAAACTGTCAAGGTAGAAGGCTGATCTGAAGTAGAACTCTGAACTCTCGAGGTAGAAGGCTGATCTGAAGTAGAAGTCTAAACTGTCGAGGCAGAAGGCTGATCTGAAGTAGAAGTCTGATTTGTTTAAAGTAGACGTCTGATATGTTAAAGTAAAAGTCTGATCTGTCGAGGTAAAAGGCTGATCTGTTGAAGTAGAAGTCTGATTTGTTGAAGTAGAAGTCTGATCTATTAAAGTAGAAGTCTGATCTGTCGAGGTAGAAGGCTGATCTAATGAAATAGAAGTCTGATCTGTTAAAGTAGAAGTCAGATCTATCGATGCAGAAGGCTGATCTGTCGAAGTAGAAGTCTGAACTTTGATAAATGAAAAGTATGATTTGTCGAAGTTGTCAAAGTCTGAGCTGTTAAAGCAGAAGTCTAAACTTTGTGAAGTAAAAAGTATGATCTTTCAAAGCTGTCAAAGTCTGAGCTGTTGAAGAAGAAGTCTGAACTTTGTGAAGTAAAAAGTATGATCTGTCAAAGCTGTTGAAGAAGAATTCTGAACTTTGTGTAGTGAAAAGTACGATCTGTCGAAGGATAAAAGTCTGAGCTGCTGAAGAAGAAGTCTGAACTTTATAAAGTAAAAAATGTGATCTGTTGAAGCTGTCGAAGGTAGAAGTCTAAAATTTGTAAAGTAAAAATTGTGATCTTTCGAAGCTGTCAAAGGTAGATATCTAATATGCTGAAATAAAAGTTTGATTTATTTGAATAGGCTTCGACACGTTCGAGTAGGATACAAAGTAGAAGTCTGATTTGTTTGAAGTAAAAGTTTAATCAGTTTGAGCAGGCTTCGACACCTTCGAGTAGGCTTCAAAGTAGAAGTCTGATCTGTTTGAAGTAAAAGTTTGATCTGTTTGAGTAGGCTTCAAAGCAGAAGTTTGATCTGTTTGAAGTGGAAGTTTGATCTGTTTAAGTAGGCTTTGATACCTTCAAGTAGGTTTTGAAGCAGAAGTCTGATCTGTCTGAAGTAGAAGTTTGATCTGTTTGAGTAGGCTTCGACACCTTCGAGTAGGCTTCGAAGTATAAATCTGATCTCTTTGAAGTAGAAGTTTGATATCTTGAAGTTAAAATGTGGGGGTTTGAAAAAACTTTGAGGTCACCCCCAAGTGTCAGTCGGGCCGAGGGTGACATGACACTTAGGGGAAACCACAAAATTCACTGGATTTCGACGGCTTTGCGGGCCTTATCGAAGCATTATCGAGTTCGCCCCCAATGCATTCCCGAAGGTCCGGTCATCCGCATATTGACCTTCCATGCCCCTCGAGTTTGCTCGAAATTGGGAGTTTGAAAATTTCAAGGTCACCCCCTAGTATCAGTCGGGGCGAGGGTAGACATGATGCCCAGGGTAAACCAAGAAATCGACTGGACTTCGAAGGCCTAAGCCACAGCGAAGCATAACTATTCACCCCCAATGCATCCCCGAGGGTCCGGTCATTTGAATATTGACCTTCCTTGCCCCATGAGTTTGCTCGAAATTGGAGGTTTGAAAATTTTAAGGTCGTCCCCAAGTATTAGTCAGAGCGAGGGTGGACATGATACCCAGGGTAAACCAAGAAATCGACTGAACTTTGAAGGCCTAAGCCACAACAAAGCATAACTGTTCACCCCCAATGCATCCCCGAGGGTCCGATCATCCAAATATTGACCTTCCTTGCCCCCTTGAGTTTACTCGAAATTGGAGGTTTGAAAATTTCAAGGTCTCCCCTAAGTATCAGTCAGGTCGAAGGGTTGACATGATACCTAAGTTAAACCAAGAAATTTATTTGAAAATAAGAGATAACGTAGGGTGGAAAAACTGTGTATTGATTAATTTGTGTTGGGAAACTAAGGCTATTTGGGCGGCCACTCCGTCGATGGAGTTGCTGACATGGATATAACTGGAACGGAGGATGGATGACATTGAGGATAATCTGTTGAAGTTGAAAACAAAAGTAGGGGAAAAGGAGAAAGAGACTGGTAGGGTGGGAAGCACAGATGGTGCCAAATGTAAGGGCCTAACATCAGACATGGGGGAAGTCAGCTCCTACACCACTGGGTTTATCCTCAATCGGAGGATTCAAGCAAATAATCTAGAATACATAAAATCAATAGACATTATACTTGCATAGAGGCCCGAATATGGTATTCTACGACCTCTGATGAGGATTTTTAAGATATTTTATATTACTGATGAGTAATTGAAGGTTCGAGTACTGGGCTTTGCATAGTGATCAAAGGCAAACCGTAAGAGCTCAGAGGGGAGATCTTCCAACCTCACCTTGGTTCCTCATCTCTCCTATTTATGGAATCATAGAAGGCTGAGTCACCAAGTGTGGGCCAGGTTACATGAGTACTGTCAAGATATTCTGGAGCAAGTATGGGAGCCGAACATGTCTGTACTGACAAGGGTATGGGCACTGAACATGTATGATGTGATGGCTGCCTGTCCCGTTATACTTCGACCATGTGCAACTATGGTCAAAGTGTTTCAGCAGCGATGTGTGGAGTCGGTTCTCGAGGCTTCGAGTAGGCTGCGAGTTGGCATCAAGTTGAAGGCTGCGAGTAGGCTTCGAGTAGAATTCTGCGTGTAAAAGGCTTCGAGTAGATTTCTTTGAGTAGAAGGCTGCGAGTAGGCTACTACATAGGTTGATTGAAAGAACTTTGAATAAAGTATTCTTCTTCAAGATTTTGTTAGCAAAATGATGGATTGCGACCTTTCAACATTGGTCTTGCTTAAGATAATGCATGATAGGGTGAGAGAAATTGAGAAATGGTTGAAAACCAACAATAATTTTGTCACGCCCTAAAATTTGTATTCTAAGACTTCTCAGAATACACACCTCGAGGCAGTGAACAGGTTGGACATCCCTCATCGGATGAACCCAAACTAATGTAGTAAATTATAAGAACTGAAAGAAACTACATCTACACATAATCAAATACAACGGAAAAGAGATAAGTGAAATAATAGTTTGGAAACCTAGTGATCTAGGAAGTGTTATGTACGCATGTATAATCATATACAATATGATCGTCGAAGATGAACATCATACCTACGTCAGGCAAATGTACATTGATCCCGAGTTTAGAAAATCCGTGAATACTAGGAATGAGGACTTAAATCCAAGACACCATATCAACACTATGGCAGAGTACATCCAAAAGGTTTATGAAATTAAAAATGAAGGTGCCCATTTCTAATTACAAGATGAACTTGTCGCGCATTTGTGGAATTGAAAAGGGGCGGAGTCATGTAGTCTTCATCATTTTTATTTTATTTCCTAAAGTAATGTATTTTGTTTCCATTGATTTTTATGTTAAAGTTGTAATATATTTTGTTTCCAAGTCATCATCATTGTAACACTTTAAAGAAACTTGGTTTACTGCTTCTGTTTTTTTATTTTGTACCCATTTTTTCTGTTTTATTGATTTGGTAGAGATAAAGATAAGGAAAAAATCTCAGGTCCTATAAGAAAGAAGTAAGAAGCAGAGTAAATTATGGTAGAGTATATCCAGAAGGTTCAAATGCGAATTAGATTAATAACAATTACATATAACTTAAGAATTAGTATTAACGCCAAGGATTACATCAATCTTCATCACTAGAAACGTTGTCATCACTTGGACACTGTTCCTTCAACTTCTTCGAATATTCTGTAATTTGCGTCCTCATCCAACGCCTTTGTACCGGTAGTAGGTTACTTGGGTCCATTGTCATCACCTTAACCATATGCAAATCTTCCACAACTTTTTTTTGAGTTAGCTCCGCTTCACGCCTCCTATGAATCTCATCCTCTCTAACCCACTTTAGTTCCTCTCATGCTCTAACTCTAGCTTTCATTTCCTCTTTCTTCTGCTTGTCTCTCTTATTCCAGGACTTCATCATGTTGGTCATTATCACAAGCATCCTCTTCCCCCAATAACCTATACTTGACTTTGCCGCATTTTTTGCCATATATTTTCTGTGGCCGTCCGGTCGAACATCCCCACAAGAATATAGTGGTACATTCATGTCGATAGAATCGCCAGGAATTATGATATTTGGAGTACCGGATGAAGATGCTTCAGGATCGGTATTGGTGGAGTTACCCGGGCTATCGTTAAAATTTGACTTTCTAGCAACATTGCGGTCGGGTTGCCCGATGTGATAAATTTCTGACCATTTTGGGCAAGTTTTCAAAACTTTGTACGCTTCTCTAACTGTAAATGGTTTGTGGTATAGTTGTGCGAATGTATTGTATGCCATACGTTCCTAGAAATTAAGTTAGAAAATTCTTTAGAGTATGATTCACCTTTGAACATTAATGAAATGAGAAAAATAAATGAAATACTTATGAAGTCAGCCATTCTAATGTCACTATGATGTCAGCTCTCAAGGTTTTGAATGATGCCTTTAAAAATTGAACATTCCTTATTGAGCTTCCCCTTATACGCGCAATTAACACCGTTATACGATCGCCACATCGATTGGTCAACATAGAAGGAGTTGAATTGATCATGCTCCTTGAACCAAAATGTAGCGGCTTTTTGGTTGCTCGTGGTAGCAAGGTTTTGAGACACTTGGGACCAAGCGCGTGCAAGATCCACGAAGTCATCGGACGACCAATTTTTTGAGTTCTTTTATATTTCTTTGTTGTCATCAACTTCATCCTCAACTACAATAGGTGTCAATGCCGTATTTCTTTTAGACTTTGTCTTCTCACGCGCATTACTTCTTGTGAGAATCGGATTGAGTTTCTTGGAGATGACCGGAGAGACAAACGGGGATGCAAACGGGGATATATTAAGATTTAAATTATTTAAACTGCATGTACCTTGCATCGGCGTGGTACTTGAACTTCCACCGACGAAACCGATTTGAGATGAATAATATGGATTCCCCAGTTGAGGGTACGAGCCCATATAACTATCAAATTGTGGGTAATATCCTTGGTTTGGATAATGAGGGTAATATTCATGGGTTTGAGATTGAAATTGATTGCCGGGTATTGGGAATAGTTGGCGAATATACTTTAGATCTTGGGAAGTGTTAGGTATTTGTGACGGATCACTCTTTCTGAATTGAGGAGGAAAGACGTTTCCTTGTTGGTTCGTATTGGAGGATTGAGAGTGGTTTTGAGAATTAGATTGGGAGTTTTTTTTATTGAGCTTGCTTTTTATAGGGATCCGCAACCCTGAGTTTTCAACCCCATGAGGTTTCGAACCCACAACCTCTCACTAGGTGGAGAGGTACTACCACCACTGGGCCAAAAGCCCAATGGTATTAAATTGGGAGCTTGATGAAGACATAATGGTTATGCTTGTAAGGTAAGAAGGGAGGAGAGTGTAGGAGATGAATGACATTTATAGTTGAAAAAAACTAGCCGTTAATATGGCTGTTAAGTAACTTGGACAACAAGTTTCTTAAGAAAAAATCTTTAAAAAAACAATATTAAACAAGATTAATACTCAAGATATTTTAAACAAAATATAGTTTAAATAATATTAATATGCAATATAGTTTAAACAAAACATAAATCAAAGTTCTAAATAAAACATAACCTAACTGAGACAACCTCTCTTCGTTTGGCGAGCCCATATGCTACGCGTGAGGCTCTCGTCATAGGTACATTGTACAACCGGCTCTTTTCTGGTAGGAAATGGACATCTCAGCTAGTCTCACGGACACCTCTCAGATGATGTCATCCCTCCGCCTCAGCTGTTCCTCTAACTCGGTCGTGCGCTCAATGAATTGCCTCGAGTCTCATATGCTGCATACCACATTCCATGGATTTGATGCCACAACTCATCAGTACTATATGTAGGTGGACACGGATATGGTACATGGATCACCGAGATCGATATTCGCCTACGTTGATCGCTCGTTCCCGCCATATCCATGAACCATCCCATATAATGTAGATCGTCGATCGCCTGAATACCATAGTCCTGTACCTGTGAAGACGTAGCTAAACTCGACGTAGGTGGCAAGTATACATCGGGCCTCACTAGATCATACCCGACGATCTAACTATTTTCCACCTTCTTTACTAAACTGCAACCGATCTTAAGATTTGGATGAACGGTACGCCAATATGTCATATAATCTACGTCTAAAACAAGATAATCGCGACCATTGTAGAAATCCACATCTTTTAAACTCTGATATAACGCTCGATCATACCTTGGAAATTTCATAATCTCCGGAGGGGGGTCATAGGGTACACTATCATGCCCGGTCATCTGACACATACATTGGTCTCCTAAATACCAAAGCGTACCGTGCCCGTATGGGACTGACACCAATGGAACCCTCTAGAAGCTCAAGTCTGAAGCAACTCTTATCTCTGGATAGATTAATTGCCTAGACCTGTATTATGGTTGCCAATCTATGTTAGTTTTGTCCTTCCATTCTATCATATCTCTGATCACGACAAAAGAGTGATAGATTTCAGACCCCGTACTAGCCCTTTCATCTCTCCACACACCCATACGGGGATAAATATGGTAAAAGTTATGTACCTTAACTAGATACATTCCAACCCGATAGTACTCGAAGAACCAGAACTCCAACATCGCATAGAATCCTGTGATCGATTTCTTTACCTTCCCGTCCCTCAAAACAGAGATTTCGTCAAGCCCCCGATACAAAACCGCCATAATCGGCGTACCCCAGTCAAAAAGTGATGCACCAACAATATCGTAGTCTGTCAAGCCTACAAGATAACCCGCTCGAATAAATGTGCTACCATTTGAGAAGAAGAGATTACCCATCATAAAGGCAATAAATGTCAGCGCATACACGATATCCATTTGTGGGTCATAATTGTAGAGACTTGGATTCAAAGGTTCTTTTACTTTTTTAAATAGGCGAGAGTGATGTTACTGTACCTGATGTCAGAGTTTGTGATTCCCAAGAACATCTTTTCTACTTCCTCTAACTTGGAATACCTCTCATTGTACAGGAGTTTGTGACCCCTCCCAAAAAATATACCTGTTAGCATGATAAAGTCTAACGGTGTGAAACCCAGTTCCCCGTAAGGGAAGTAAAAGGTATGGGTGGAAGGCCACCACCGTTCTACGAGAGCATGAATGAGATGGTTATCCGAGTTTCCCTCCTTAATCGAGCAAAACTCCTTAAAACTTATATCGTCGACCAACTTCTTCAACGTTGGGTACACAACAATCCATTGGTACCACTTTAGTACCTTATCCAATGATCCCCTACACTGTAATTCATCTCGATTCTGACAAAAAATATATATTAACATGTTAGAAGTTCATTCAGGCATTTCATCGAACACATTGCAATATACGTTAATAACACTTAAAATTTACACAAAACTTACAGACATTTCCTCTGATCCAACAGAAATATGAACTCAGCCGTCCGGGAGGATATCTACTTGGTTTAACTCTTCGAGCATTGGGGAGGGATCGTTGTACGACGTCAATTGTAATGGCCAAATATTTGTTACTTCGGCATTCCCCCTTCATTTTACTTCCGTGTTTACGTTGCATTTGGTTTTGGAAAAACTTAAGAACGGTCGCAAACTAGACGAACCTGACATTTTTAAGTGATTATCATAGGAAATAGGTTGGGTTGGGAAACTTGTAGAGTAAGGTTGGGTATGCCTTGGGAAAAACTTCAAGCACTTGAGATATGTCTTTACCTTAGAAATAATACTTGAGAAAAACAACTACAAGTTTAAGCCTAAAGTTTACATCGCCATGCCGCGCGATTATGAACTGCGCGGCTAAATATATAATAAAAAATTGACGTGTCATTTTCTTATTGGTTAGTCTTGCCGCGTGGTTTAGAAGTGCCCTGGATAGATAGATGGCCAAGATTAAAACACGTGGCTAGAATCTGGTCGTTAGTTTCCCCGCACAGTTCGGAACAGCGTGCAGCAAATCTACCTTTTTTTTTTGCCTAAACTGTTGTGGGTGGATTTGAGGTGGACTGGATTCACCCTGGATTTAGGCAAATCCACCCAGCCAACTATTGTGGATGCTCTTAGAAACTGAGAGAAATCTTCAGACAATCTATTTACTTTCTTCTCCCGACATACATATAAATATCAATAACGAAACTCTTTAGAAAGTGAAAGAAGCTAAAATGTCGAATAATAGTTAGAGTAGCATAGGAAACGGAACCGAAGTAATGGATAACTTCTGGTTTGAAGTAGTGGGTGTCCAGCCTAATTGGAATGACATCCGTCTCAACGATCTTCATCGCCAATGTGAGATGGAGACAAATTACTATGGACCGAAGTCACAGCTGCTTAAACAACATTATCTTGGCCTCAAACATATTCTACAAAACTTGGACGAACTGGAGGGTGTGAAATTACAAAGGTCTGCATGTTATCGAAAGATAGATATTCTGGAGGACACAGTAGTGGCCCTTAAAATAAAGAGAGATGACCCCTCAAAAGCTTTGGGAGGATTCTTTAAAGAAGATTAGACACCTACGTGGAAGGGTGGAAGACTTAAAATGTCAACTGTTAGCCTTGGACCCAGACTAAAGTGCTGATGTTAACTACTTTTTTTCTTGAACAAGTTTTCTTATTGGTTGTTGTTATGATGATTTTGTGTAAAATGTTTGTTGTGGGTGTGTTTCTCGTAGATTTTTTCTTATTGTAAGTGCTAGTAGATTGGATCACCCTGATCAACATCGTAGATTTTTTCAGCTTGAAAGCTTCGTTACCGAAAAAAGATTTTTTATTTTATTTAGAAGTTAGAAGAAGAATTTTTCTGGTGGCAAATATGTATGGAGTTTAGGAGATAATTTTTGACTGTTTATAGAGTTAATGGAGTTTAAGGGGGAGAGGAGGAGATTCACATAGATATCGGGTGATAATGTTAAAAAAGATTAGTTGGAGAGGGGAGATAAACATGGGGGACACTACTCACAAACAATATTTGCGAAGGAGAGAAGAAAATATAAATCATAGGGAGTGGAGAGATATGTTTTAATTTTACCTAAACTACCCATTGTTTTTCCAACTTATTTATGTGTATACAACTAGCACAAACTGAAAATAAAGAAAACACTAAAGGATATTTTAAAGATCCCAAAAAGGTTCAGACGGACTACCATGTAACCTCTTTGTAACCACCAAGAGCATTTTTGTGTAGTTATGTGTAGAGTGACCTTCCTACCGGTCGGTCATATTAGAATAACTATTAACCTCAAATGATAATATTTCTAGCTAACAAATGGCAAATTTTTGCTAAACCCAAGTCAAACCGAAATAAGATTAATATTTACCGTTCCATCCACTATATATATCAGGTCCATGTGTTCTATGAATTGTTTTGGCTTATAAGTTGCCTATGTTTGCTTGGTTCTATATGCCTGCTAGATTGAGGCAGCGGGAATTGAGGAGGATTCAGACTCAAGAATGGTTTCCATCAATTATGTCTTATGAAACGAAGTAATATGAGACACATAAGGCATTTACATTATGGGAGATACATAATAACTTCAAGGAATCTCTACAACGAAAGGACATACTATATACTGCAAATGATGAGATGAAAGCTAAGGTTACAACATAGGAGAAGAAGCCAAAGAGAGATTCTCTGTTCTTGAGTCAGAGCTAATAGACTATTAGAGTAAGTCTCAAACTTTGATAGCTCAAACTAATAGCCATAAGAGACTCCGAACATAATTGTTATCGATTAGGCCACCTGAATTGAAGAAAAGATTACAGTTGTTTTGACGTCTATTAGAAATCGAACAACAGCAATCGGCGGAGAGAAGGGATAAATCAACTGAAGATGGAGACACTGTGGAGAAAGATTATATTAATGAAAACTAAAAGTAATTATTTTATATAGTAAGTCCTAATATATGTTTATGAGTGACTTGCCACTGTGTTTGTGATTCTTTACATTAAATAATGGTGGTTAAAACAGTAACTCAAAGAGTAACTCTGGTTGTTTGAAGTATTGTCGTTCAAACATTTACTCCTAACCATAAAACATTAACTATAACGAAAATGCCAATTACACTCGACCAAAACATTAACTATCCCATACGACTTATTCATACCTATTGTTTCTTCCATTATTCGGTCATTACAAGCTATGAGCAACTGGTTCCAAAAAATAGGGGTAATATAGATCAATGACTATATATTGCTTAACTTGAACAACTTTCTAAGACGCGCATATCTCGAATTAGACGGAGTAACTTTATTCTAGTTTAAACTTGTTTATATCAACTTCTACGACTCCCTGGTTGTGCATGACTTGGTAGTAACCAAACAACAGGAGGTGGCTAAGAAATTTCTTATCATTGAAGCAAAGTTTGCTGCTGCATCAGCTCTGCTACAAGAGAGGATTAGGGAGTACACGGAGTTTATTGCCAATCTAGAAGACGAGGACTCATGGGTAAGAATTGTTGTTGAAGCATTGGAACATGAGATTAATGATCTTAAGGGATTCAACATATACGTAGAGTAGAGAATCACAAATTTCAATCACATAATACAGAGATATCTCAGCAGAACATCAAGATACTCTTCGCGAGGTGATAGAACTGGTTGATACTTTTCAGGTAACTATGTTGTAACAAATTTTTATTAACATCGGTTTATGCATTGTTTGTCGATTCTCTATGCATTAGACGATGGTGTCAACTATTATTGGTATACTTATCACTTGTAGTTCAAGTGCTTATCTATGCTAGGTATAGATAATATCATTGAAAGCCAAAATTAATAAAATAAAAGAACATCAGATGAGTCATTTCATGTTCATAGATGAGACATAAATTAATTACAACTCCACTTAAGGATTTGGAGATGGAACAACTGATAAATATATCTCAAACAAATGATAGCATAGGATAACTGGCACGAGAAGAAAATTGTTCTCAGTATTTGATACACCACACACAAAAACTCCTTGGTATAAGTAAACTTCACATAAAGATCCAAAACATCCCACTTGACAAACACTTTCTTTACTTGGTTGAACTTCACTTTGGGATATCAAATAATCCATTTTGTCATCATTATATTTTTCTTTCATATCTTTGTCTTTTGAGGATGTTGGTAAAGTTCACAAACATTACCACCTCCAAATGTGATATTAATTTCTTTGTCTATGCCAAAACAATCAAGACTTACTAAGTTGGATTTAACAAACTAATGATTATCATCGGGTATAATATCACAAAAATCAACTAAGGCTAAATGAGGAAAAATACTTAATCAAAATTGGAATTATCAAATATAGGAGTAATTCCCCATTCATCTTCATAGCCAATATCGCTATCGTCTTTACCTTCGCATTCTTATAATATGAAATTCTTCTAATGTGAAATCATCATTTTCATCTATAAACTCATCACTGTCAAAGTCGGCAACTCAATACTCTATTGTCTTTTGAGACATATCATCACAATTTGAGGAAAGAGACTCACGTTTCCTCCATATTTGAGTATGCATTTCATGTCTTCAACATACATCCAAACATCTTCACATACGGCTTTCTTTAGCACTTTTAGTGCATGCTCTTTTTTCTTCTTCAACATTCTTCTTGGAATGTCACTTCGAGGTGCTTCAATAAAAGTATCGCATAAGTCACAAGCTTGGAGATAAGTTAAAAATTGAACTTTACAATACTTGTAATTCTTCAAGTTTAACTTCACATTCATGATCATCGCAAAATCCATCGCACCTTTAATTCTTGATCTTGCTTTGAAGGAATTTGAAAAGAATTACACACAACACAAACTTCACTAATCAAAGTACAATACCAAACTCAAGAGTCTCCTAACCAAGCGCTCTGATACCAATATGAAGGAATTAGAGTGAACGGCTAATGAATTTATATCAGACATATAACAAGATCAAATAACATACATGGGAAGCAAATTGTTCTCGGTATTTTACACACTACACAATACCAATATCAATAAATTGGAGAAGGATCAACTGATAAATGTATATTAGACAAAAGACAAGATCGGATAACATACATGAAAAACAAATTGTTATCAGTATTTTACATACCACACACAAAAACTCTTTAACATCTTCTCTCAAATCCATACATTCAGCAGCACACATACTAGGTTTTATTTATAGCCTTTACACAATACCCTAAATGCATGAACCAAACTTAATGCTTAAGATAAATGCTTAGATAATAACCCACAATAAATTTGACTCTTGGACTTTGTAACAACAAAATAATTCTTCAACTTTCGTAACCAATCTTCTAGAAAAATCCACATCAATTCCAATAAGTCTTAGCTTAGTTCTATTTCTGATATCCACAAATTACAATAACAGACATTGTCTTAACACAAAAAACAGTGGTACTAAAATACAAAGTTAAGTTTAAAAGGTGGAGATTGGTTCATTTGCCAAAATATTATAGCTATATTTTCATCATCTTAGACATATTTCAGTATCGTCGTAGATAGTCATTCATCAGGAATTATCGACGATTCCTCAACCATAGAAAATAAAGGTGTTTGACAGGGATGAGTATTACTATCCATGGGAATAAGGAGATACCTACATGACCTCCTATTGCTCTCAACTTTCCATAAAATATTGTAATTTTTTAAGAGTGTTACCAATCCTACAATTCTTTTTCTTTTTCTTACAATGCCCAGACGACCTATCAAGACTTTTTGTTGAGTTACACGAACATAGATGTTGTTAGGTAGAATAGTCCACACTGCTCTTAACCTCTGATTTGAATCCAAATAGGCTCGTATACCGCCTTGTACCGTGCATTACACTCTTTAGCCAGCAAAGTTGGATCAATGACACCTTCGTTAAGAGTGGCTATACCGTGTTCACATGGTATACCCATTGTTTGCTACCAGTTGCAAGATAATGTACGCTTGCCAATATCGACTCTATTAGTTCGGGAGTTACCAATTATCTGAAATAGATTCGTACTTGAGCAACTATTATATTTCAAGTCATTTGCCAAAAAATTATATTCTTCACCTTGTCTGCAGCCCATTTTGTTAGACAAAATTTGCATTACGGTACTTCCTCTCTGTATTTGATGGCATACTCTGCATAGATTTTGTGCATTACTTCAATGAATACATGAATAATGAACTTTTTACAAGGAAGGATGACATTATTCCAGCTCTAAATGTGGTTGGTGTAAACAATTTTGAATCTTCGTATACAAGTTTGGAAACACAAATGTGAAGTTATTGCAAAACAAATGACAATAGTTGTTTTTTAAGACATCAAATGCATAAGTGAGGATGTTCGTACTTGTTCATCGGCACATAAAGATTAGCCCAATATTCCCTGGAAATGTTCTATATGTATCTTAACGCAGCAGGGTCTGTAGTTTGAATCTCAGTCATGTATTTCCTATACTCAATTTTTGTGAGAGCCTCGGAAGGCTATCTAAATTATATCATCATCACATAAATTACGGCGCTGATGTTATTTAAAATGTAGTAAGCACAATATGAGTGGACCAATTTTGGAAATACCTTAGGCACCGCATGCAAGATGTCAGGATGCCTATCAAATAGGATTCCGAAGGGAGTAACAAATCTGTAAAAATTATTCCCAAACATTTCCATAAAGTAAATCCAACTTTGATTGTTCTCACTTTCCACAATTGCAAATGTTAGTGGAAAGATATGATTTGACGGATCAACACCAACTGTTGTGAGTAAAGTTCCCTTGTATCTACCTTTCATAAAAGTATCGCAGATTAATACAAGGAGCCTTAGGAGATGGTAAATTTTCTTAGATGGGCCAAAGCACTAAAAATACCTCAAGAACCTATCATTCTCTTCAACCACTTGTATATCATAAACAAGGTTTGGATCTATTATCTTAACCTCCGCAAAGTAACTCAGAAGAAGTTGGTAAGAATGACTAAAACTTCCACGAAGCAAAAAAGATGATAAATGATCAAGTCAGTTATTAACAATGAGTGTAGTTCATATAAGAATTGAAAAATCTTGTGTAAACAAATGATGAAACTATATTTATTTAGCAGGTACCTCGCTCAAAGCCATCTCTTTGGCTTTGTAACCAACTTTGTAAGACATTTTTACTTTGTGCACGGTGTGCATATCATCAATATTTTTACTTAGCCAGATTGAAACAAGACAGATTATTGATGATATGCACACCGTGTACAATGTAAAAATATCTTACAAATTTAATTGGAATACAATAGGTGCAACCATTAACAATGTAAAAAATCTCAAATGGATACCGCTTGATTGATATAAAGTTAATTGAAAATCATCGTACACCGTATGCGATGTCATTTTAATCATTTTAATACTACCTCCGGTGTAACTGGCCTCAGATCAGTTTCTTGGTGGATTCATTTTGCAACCAAATTGGATGAGAAGATATAAGTCAATGGATGACAACATGTTACACAACAAAAACTGATGATGAAGCTGTAACGACAAAAGACTGATAATGTGAAAAACAATTATTTATAGATACTAGTAAATATAACAAATTTTGTTCATAACGATGATAAACTTACATCTTTAAGTATAACATGAGCGATACAAGATTTAGAAGTGCCTGAAATATCTTTAAGAAGGTGGCTGGTATGTTCTTAGATAAGTGGTTTTGTAGAGATAAATGGAAGCTTTTAATGGAAGACAATTTTGTAGAGGGTAAGGCAAGGAAGGTTGGTACCATGTAGAAGCTTTTATCATTGTGTTTTTTTTTTGTGGTCATTCAAGCATTAAATGTGTAATTAATGTAATAATTAAGAGCATGTCCAGCAGGGTGGGAGTTTGAGTTAGGTCATGAGTGTGAGTTTGCCTACGTGGCTGTGTCAGAACCCAATCGAGTATGAGGAGCTCACCAATTTTTTTTGAATTTGGCGATGTTTTGAATACCGCGCAGTATTTTGATTAACATCGCGCTTATTTTATTTTTTTGATTTTTTGATTATTTTTTATTGATGTGTGAGAGAGTTGAACAGTTATACGGACAAAGGAATACCGTGCGGACTAAAGATTACCGCGCGGACTAAATAAATAAATAAATAAATAAATAAATAATTAAAACTCAAACTCACTGCTGGAAAGGGTTGGGTTTGGGTTAGATTTTTGGTGGGCCAACTTTTCAGAACCCACACCCAAACCCGCACTCGTTGCTAGAGATGCTCTAACTGTGATCTAAAACATTATCATATGTTGTGACGTAACATATTTATACTATTTCAATTATTATAAAGTTTACCACCTCTTTCTACTGTAACAGTATTTTATTCATTTTGAGTATTTTCACCTGTCGTAGTTGTCATCGTCAGCTAGGCTGTCAGACTAGAGTTGTAGCCTTGCAGGCGCCTTAGTTAAGTGCTTTAGGTATAGCATTAGCATTTTTTTCTCTTTTTTTTGAAGTGGCACTTGAGTCATTTAGGCAACAGTGGGCAATTATTTGGGAAATTTCTGCTTCAAGTACCTAGGGGAGGCAATGGGTCGGGTTTGGGACGGGTGGAGTAATACCATTCCCATGCCTGCCAAATTACCATACCCCCATACCCGCCCCATTACCATTTAACTTAAATAGGAAATACCCAAACCTGCCCCGTTTAAATTTTCCAATACCAAACCCGCCCCATTTATGAAATTTTACAAAAAAATATATAAATTACCTGTACAAAAAAAAGCTAAACTAAATCAGGTGCATAGTGCACACACACACAATAAAAGATTATGCAATGTGCTACATTGCAGTAAGAACAAGCATCATAGAATGTGCTACACTGCAATGGTTATATTCTTATCTTATCAATCACTTGAAATGGATCAAATCAGAATTAAGGTTGAAAATGTTGAGACTAATCTTAATAACTTGTAAACGTTAAGACTTAATTGGTGTTTCAAGCTTCTGGATTGTTGGAGACTTGGAGGAGTTACCTAAATTGATTAGTGATCTCTCTAATTTGCAAATGTTGTATACTTCCTAAAATAGATCACTGATGTAGAAATTGGTTTAAAACAGATCACTAATGTAAACGTTGTTCCAATCGATTGGTAATCTATCTAATCTTCGTAAACCTCCCAATGAATGATGTAAATGTTGAATTATAAAATGATCGCAGACTTAATTGTTGTTCGAATCTTCGTAACCTTGAATTTGGAGGATGAAGGTTGAAATGATTCAAATGGAAATAAAGATTGAAATGAATTTGGTAATTGGTACAGACTGATGTCTGATCACAAAGGTTAAAATAAATTTGTAGAGGTTGTGGAGGTTGAACTTGAAGGATGTAAGAGAGGAGGAAAGAAGTGATTAAGTGAATTAGGTTACTCATATTCTCATAACTCATAAGGGTATTCAGGACATATCATATATAATTGGGTCGGGTGACGGGGCCCCGTTTATTTAAGGCTAAAACGAGACCCGCCCTAATTAATAAATGAGTTTTTTTTTTACCAAACCGGCCCCATACCCGCTATAGTCATACCATACCCGCCCCATTAAGGGAGGGGCGGGTTAAATTGCCAGCCCTACAAGTACCCACAATTCTAACATATTGTTGGTCTTCTCCCAAATTTTGGATTTAATTACAACTTCAATAATATATGAGAGGGAGAGAAAGACCCATATGAAACCCCACAGAGATACCCCAAAACTATTATTCAGAGGACCGAATAACTCTCACATTTTTGTCGGAGTCGTCGTTTGCAACTCCCAAACAACGGGTAAATGTCGTTATCTTGTAATATGACTAAGAAATATCTATCAAAACCCTAGTTTTCGTTGGAAAGATCTACGAAAACCCAACAATCTGTAACAATATTCAATCATTTTTCGATGAGATCGAACGCCAACTTCAATCGAACTCCATATCTCGTAGTCTGAATAAGAAAGGGCAATCAAAACCCTAGTTTTAGTCGGAGAGGTCCAAAACTCAACCAATGGTGCTTTGAGTAAGAGAGAGAGAGAGAGAGAGGCAAAAAGAAAGAGATCTCACCAAATTAGACTGTAGAGAGAGACAAAAAAGGGTTTCTTTTTAAACATAAAAGGCAAGTCTCGTGAAGAGAGAGAAAGACACCTCATATCCACATAATTATGTTTTTCTTCTAATTTCTATATCCTCTATATTATCAACAATCCATCTCTATAGATGGATGGTTATGAATAAGTGTCTATAGAGTTTCCCAAATTTGAGTGTCCTCAAATCCGTTCCCATTAAGTATTTTGCTCTCTTTCTCTAATATTGTTTCTTGTTTATCCAAGCTCATACGGTTGGCCAAAAAAGTTACAATAGAGAGTGGCAACACATAGATAATGTCGAGCTCTATTTATGTGGTGAACATGGTTCGTTTGGTTTGTTTTTGTTATAAAACCTAAGTCGGAACCAAAAACTTTGATTTATAAAATCCAAAACCAAAACAAACAACACTATAAACCAAACCAAAAAGGTAGCATATATGAACCAAAACTGAACCAAGAAAATAGTTCGATTTTCGTGCCATCATTACTAGTTAAGTTGTCGTTAAAGTCACATTTTATTGATTGTATTTTAGTCTTCTCGTACAAATCTATATGAAAAATATACGAAAAATCTATAAAATGATTAATGATTAAGTTTAGAAAACTACAAATACTAAAATACGCATCTCTACTTATAAAGAAAATAAACAAATACACAAATACCACCACTCCTTCATCACCACCATCAACACCACATATATTGAAAATAACTTGTATATATAAAGAATGCAAATACATTAGTTCCCAAAATCAAATAAAGATTCAACATTGGTTTCAAGTTATTACAAATAAGCAAATAAATAAATCTTAAGAGTTATTACAAATAAGCAAACAAAGATAAACAACATTGGTGCCAATACTTAACATGTCAAACAATGAGATGTTTTTTGCCTCACTAAACTCAACTTAAGAGTGCTTGAAGGAAACCAAGATGACGTTCTAGCTCAAGCCCCAAAAAGATCACCCTGTAGTTGTCCTCATCTTTTCCCCCCAACAACTTCAAACCCTTGAAAAATAGTAGTTCATCTATCTCTTTTGATTTGACCATATCCTGCAAAACCTTCATAACTTCATAACTGGATCTTGTTTGAAATAACCTTTCTTTGACATGACTTCAAAATAAGAACAAAGTGACATATCAGTAAACAAATACATGAAAATAACAGCCCCTATAAGCAGTTTAATGACAGCCCGTATAACAGTCCATTATAGTACTTTATATCAGTTTATAATAGCCCAAAACAGCCCCTATAAACAGTCCATTATAGCACTTCATAGCAGTTTATTATAGCCTAAAACATCCCCTATAAGTAGTCTATTATAATAGTAAATACATCTATAAGCAGCCCTATAAATAGCCCATTAGAGCTGTAAATAAATCTATAAGCAACCTCTATAAACAATCAATTATAACAATCAATCCATCTATAAATAGCCCTTATAAACAGTCCATTATAGTAGTAAATACATCTATAAACATCCCCTATAAATAGTCTATTATAACATCCATAAACAACCCCTTTAAACAATCCATTATAGCATCCATTAACAGCCTCTACAAACAGTCCATTATAGCATCCATAAATAGCCACTACAAATAGTCCATTATGGCAGTAAATACATCCATTGTAGAAGTTTATGATAGTCCAAAAGATGCTCTAATATGTACTCAAGTTAAAAGAATTTATACATAGCATATGAGATTATGTTCTACGGATAAAAGAACTCATACAACTTCTAAAATACAATACTTCTTTAGATTTATCTTTGTTAGGTCTTCTGTGATGGATTGAAGTATTTCCATTTTAGCTTGGGCCATAACCAACTCTATTTTGTACTTGATCTCCAAGCCCAAAATTCAATACAAATACATATGATCTCCTCCCCACAATAAACAACAAAGTGATTGTTACTAAATTATAATAAGCAACAATGATCTCCTCCCCACAATAAAGAACAAAGTGATTGAAATCAAGCCAAATAAACTCTAATTCACAATGAAACAATAGTCTATGAAGAAACTCAATACTTATTTCATAAATCAAGCAAAACAAATTCTAAATTATTGGTTATTGATTTGACCCAATACTTATTACACAGAATCAAGCTAAATAAACTCTAAATTCATGTGCTTATTATACAGGAGCCCCTATAAAAAACCCTATAACAGGTATAAACAACCTTATAACAAGTATAAACACCCCATATAAACAAGTATAAACAACCCTGTAAGTAGGTATAAACATCCCCTAAAAACAACTCCTATAACATGTATAAATAGCCCATATAAACATATATAATTACCTTCTATAATAGGTATAAACAACCCTTATAACAAGTATAAGCAGCCCCTACTGGGGAAAATCACCAAAAAAAACTCAAAACATCATAGCATCATCATCAATAAATAAACAAATTTCACCATTACACAACAATAAATATAAATTATGATTTTGATTTAGTGCTAAAATAACAATGTTAGTGTTCTAATTCAGGCTTTAGTAATCACGATTTAGTGTAATAACATACAACAATTTGTAATAATGTCATAAATAGGAGAAACTATTGGGGTTACCTTGCTCAATTAGGAACCTAATTCCAAGATGTCAAAGCCTACAAACATAAAGCAAACCGCAATAACAAAAGATCAAATTACAACTCTAAGAGCATTTCCAATAGAAGGATGTAAGAGTGGGAATCCTCACACTCACCCTTTAAATCCCCTTTAATAGACGAGTAGAAATGAGAATTCCCACTCCCATTAGTAAAAAAAATAGTATTTGCATACTCTGGGAAAAAAAATCTCCACTCGACTTAGGCGTCTATGATGAAGGTGCATACCTGAACGACAGGCGTCCAAGTAAGAAAGTCTACATGCTTAAATTCAAACGGCGCTACACTGTACACCTGTAGTAAAGACGTGCACCTTCACGATAGCACCTCAGAACTGAGTCTCATTATCTCCTTTTAATAACCAAACGACTAGTTTTTCTAAACTCTTTAAAACCACAATCCTTACTTAACTCAATTCGCAGCTCTCAAGCTCCCAAAACTCATAATCTATAATCTTCAAACTTGTAATTTCTCAATTTTTCAAGTCTCATTTCTCAATCTCTCATCTCTTAACCTACACACTCTCTTACCTAATGGAGTCTCAAAACTCATTTGGAACTTTTGTTTAATCAACCTAGTAAACCAATTACATACCAAAAATCATGGAGGTGAAATCGAAGAATTGGACGGATGTTGGAGACATCATTCTTGCCACATTGTGGTTGAATGTGTCAGTGAGTGCTAAAACCGGGAATTTTAAAAAAATCCTTATTTTTTGTGGTAAAATATTGGAAGAATTCACCAAATAACCAACCGGTCCCGCACAAACCATATTCTCGCTTAAAGCGCACATGGGAGTGGTCAACAAATTCACCATTCATTTCTCATTAATAAAGACTAAATTGCTTGGCACGGTTATGAGTGGAGAAGGCGTTGGCGAGAAAGATGTGGTATGTCTCATTTCTTAAATTTTGTTTAACAATATTATTTTAAACATTATGTTTTAATTTTTGCTTAACCATATTGTAGGAATCTTGTGCAAATGAATTGTTTAAGGTAACTTTCGAACCAAAAAAGAAACATCGACGTCAATTTTCTTTTTTTTTTCATACATGGCAAATCTTGTTTAAACATCCAAAGTGGATGGATTTCGCAGAAAAAACATTGGGCGAGCTAGTAGCAAGGCCAAAAAAATGGATAAAATTCAAGCCCGGGGTCTTCGTTGGGTATGAACTTCGAAGGTGAAGATGAAGGTGAAGGTGGAGGTGAAGACGAAGGTGAAGATGCAATATCACTTTATGCTCAATCCATAGATGTTAACTGTCATCTGGGCCAAAAGTTGGATAAGAAAAGGTGACGATGGAGACTTCGTATTCCAAAATCGATTGGGATGCTTCGCAATAACCTATCGAGATTGCAAAACACCGAATGCCCTTTCCACATCTTTCCTAACCGATTCTTGATGCTTCACATAATTCTTTTTTTTTCCCGTATACGATCCCGGGATAGTCTTGACGATTGTAGACCACTTGGGATAGATGCTGTCAGCGAGATAGTAACCAGTGTCATAGGTATGACCATTAAACCTCAAAAGAAACTAGAGGTGTATTCCTCATAGCAAGGTCGTTAAACAACTTACTACGCTCAATGACATTGATATCGCTGTTTGATCCAGGCATTCAAAAAAATGCATGCCAAATCCACAAATCATAAGAGGCAACCACCTCAAGGATGATTGTGGGTTTATGATTCTTCCTGTTGAACGCGCCTTGATAAGACTTTGGGCAATTCTTCCACCCCCAATGAATGCAATCCAAAGTCCTCAACATTCCCAGAAATCGTCTGCCACTATTCTCTTTAAACAACCTCTCTACATCCTGTGCGTTCGATTTTTGCTTGTACACCCCGTGGTATAAATTCACTACTGCTTGACAAAGTCTCTCCAAAAACTCTAATACCGTGCTTTCTCCACAACGGAGATATTCATCTTATGTATCCGCCACGGGGGTTCCATAAGCAATCATTCGAAAACAAGCAGATATTTTTTGATACCCCATTAAGCCTTGTGTGTTTGGATGCATTTGCTTTGTATTTGAAATAAGAATCATGAGTCATGACCTTGAACGGCTTCAACAATCTTCTCGAATAGCTCTCGCCTCATTCGTTAACAGAATATTTTCGCTTTGTATATCGGATTGTCGGTAAAGTAATCTCTCCGCAATAATTTGTTGTGAAACCGATGTCCACGATCTACCCATTTTTGCCCTTCCACTGAGCCTCCGGCCTTCGACGTACCTTTTTCCCATTTTACGTATAAATACTTCAAAGTTGCTTGTTGAACTTGAAATGCGGTGAATTGTTCCATTAGCTCAGAGTCGGAGTCGAATGAATCGCTTGAATCAGATGAACTTGATTCCAAACATATCGATAGAATAAGATCATTGGGAAAATCCATTTCAAAAAGAAAGGAAGGAAATGAGGATTTTGTGTGTCGAAAGAAATGGGGATTTTCTTCGTGGGCGAATATGGTTTTCATGAGTGGGTTTGACTCAGTTCTAAGGCGCATGTCGTGACAGTGCACTTTCACGACTAGCCTAAAAACTTCATTCTCACACTTTCATTTTATGCTATTGGAGTTCAAAGAGGTATGGGTGTGGGAATCTCCACACAATAGAAATCCAACACCCATTTCTATTGGAGATGCTCTAATAGGGTTCTAATTACCAAAAAAATGGACACCCAATTTTAGCAATAAGGGGTTTCCAAATACTACAACCCCTAATTGCACAACAACAATTAATCTAAAGAGATGTATTAGAGATAAAGAGAGATAGTAGAGAGAGAGAGAGAATAAATATTAGTATATGTGGTGGAGGACAAAGCTGCTCAAGGAGAAGAATAGAGGGTAGTACCTGCGGTGGAGGATGGAGGAGAAAAAGAAACAACAATGGAGGAGGGTTTGAAGTGAGTCTTTTTTTCTGGGTTGTTTTTGGAGTTGAGGGAAGAGAGGACTAGGGGTAGTAATTTGGTGGAGTGGGGATGACAATTTTGGGAAAAAAATAATACTTAGATATGAGTCTCCAGATACTCAAATGGGTTAATGGGTCTAAGCCGAACAAATCTGAGTTGAGCTTGAGTTAGTTGGAAAAAAAAAAAAAAAACACAACACAACACCTCTCACTCAGTGCCCCGCGGTTGCAGGTGCGGTGTTTTGAACTCCCCGCCGAGATGCTCTTGCAAAATGCAAAACAAAAAGATGAACTATTTAATAACTACCCCCTCAAAGGATCTGATCAGAATGGAACAAATGAGAGATAAAGTTAAAAGTTCAAACCAATCTTTACAGATGAATTAATTTCGAGCAATACTATTATTTGGTAAGAATTTTTTTTTTGTCATTCTCATAACCTAGTTCAGCAATACTATAATTTTGCAATTTCATTTCTTTAGCTCTTCTATCTCCAATTAACTAATAAGGATTTGTTTTGTATGTTTGGGGTTGGGGTTTAATGGCTAGTCACCCTTTTCCTTCAACTCTAAATGAGAAATGTTCAAAACATCTAAAATAATTTATGTAAGATCGCCCAATTGGTCCCAAACTGTTCTTTAGACAGAACTTAATAAATCTTGGAATGGATGTTGGTTCAAGTGGGATACTGAAAGTATAAACCTCTTCTTTTTGGTTCCCTTGACATAAAATGTCAAGTGTCTTTTTTGGACATCCGATTCTGGTAGATATAGGAGGGATTTGGTTATTATTAGCATGAGACTGTACTGTTTGAGGATCTTTTCGGCATGAGCAGCCATTAAGTAAATGGATATAGATATTTCTTATTGAAGTGAAGTGAATGACGATAGAAAGGGTTTTCAATTCCCACTTTGTTTCATAGAATAATAACACAAGGACCTTATGTTTAGGAGGGTGTGGGGTGAAACGATGGTAATTTGGTTTAAGTTTAGGGAATTATGGTGCTGAGTGAGGATTACGTTGATTGGAGTGATATTAGCAATTTGGTTAAGTTGAGGGGATTACCTCGCAAAGAATTTTCTTAAAAAAATCTCACAAGGAATCAGATATACTTGTAAGCTATAAATACATAATTTTATGTACAGGCCATAGTGATGTTATCCATCTAA
The DNA here is from genome assembly GCA_014058105.1 of Kingdonia uniflora. Classification (NCBI taxonomy): domain Eukaryota; kingdom Viridiplantae; phylum Streptophyta; class Magnoliopsida; order Ranunculales; family Circaeasteraceae; genus Kingdonia; species Kingdonia uniflora. The sequence goes on from JACGCM010002532.1 coordinate 29,297, forward strand.
TTCATCCGCCAATTCAGGGTCTAGTTGCAACTCTCAGGGAAGTCATTGTCCAAATAAACAGTGGAGGTTTGAAAGAGAGGGCTACTATACACAGAGAAAAACGCTTACACCCGTTGGGTGTTGTGCGCTACTGAGGAAAACACGAGGATGGTATGAACTTACTTATGCATTTGCTCCTAAATCCAGCATTTTGGAGTTGCATGAAAATATTAGATCAACGTGCCATGGCCTGAATGCACTTTATTTATGATCATTGTTATTTTGGAACTGTACATGAAAAAGATGAATGGAAATTATTTCTTAATGGGAAATCTATTCTTTCACTCTTCCTGCTCAGTTACGTCAAGAAAAAAAAACTGTACCTAAGCTGACAATAAAAACTCTTCTAAATGGGAGAGTCGTTTATATGAAAATGAGCAGTATTCTTTTACATGGGTTGAGACAACCCTCTATTTTACATTATAGAGGTTGCGTTTAATGGTTAGTCGCCCTTGCCTTGAAATCTTAAAAAAGTGGCGATGAAAGAGATAAAAGGGAAGGGTATCTTTCGTTTTTCCTTTGTTACTCCTTGTTATAGTTTCTTTGCTTTTCTCCCTTCTTATGAGGCACTCAATCGAGAAGTGAGGTCAATGAAGGCGGTTTCCTTGCATGGAATTGTGAGACCTCCCATCGAATGAATGAACCCAAACTCTTCCTCGGCCCGACTTAATAAGTCTTGGAATGAAGGATGGTTCAAGTAAGATAATGGGACAACAAACCACTTCTTTTCGGTCTCTCCAACATAAACTGCCAAATGGCCTTTTGGAACATCCATTGTAGTAGTTGCAACTGGAGATAATTGGTTTTTCCTTAAAAGTGATTCTAGTTTGAAAATCTGCTTGGCATGAAGAGCCGTGGAAAGCAAACGAATGCCCATAACTGCTAGTGAGATGAAGAGAATGGGATGAAAAAGGAATCTCTGAAAACTGGATGGGAGGAGTCAGAAAGCTGGAACACTAGAAAAGATGTGGGTAAAGAGATGGAGTTTCTTGTAGTGTTGGTCTTGTGTTCATGTATATATAGAGGAGATATTAGATTACCTTTCATCAAATTGGAGTGTATGGTGAGTTCACATAGACAATTGGGTTAGTTGAAGGACCTACCTCATTAAGAATCACATGGCATTGCTCATGTGATTCAACAAACTAACATGGATTTTGTAATGCTGTTATCCGCCCTCTAATCAATGGTGGAACAGGCTTTGTTTCTTCTGTTAGTGTACAAACGAATAAATCATGAAGATTACTTGATCTTGGTCGTACTTCAAAAACAAAAAAGAGTGAGATGAAAGTAGGTAAAATATGTTATGACGATAGGTGTTCATCAATCTGGTCGCTGTACAATTTAGATATAAAGATGTATAAACATAGATACCCGACCTGTTGTCTGTTGAGTGTTGACGAACATGTGCGGTTTTTGGTCTGTAGGTACTTGATGTAGCCATGGAAAACTTGATATCATGTCACTTCCAGCTGCTTCAAAAAATATCTATTGCTCGTTAAACATCTGATTAGAATAGAGAGACTTGCTTGTACTTCATATATAACATGATAAGTAGGACTTCCAACATAAACTACTGCTTTTCAGTCTCTCCAACATAAACTGCCAAATGTCCCTTTGGAACATCCATTGTAGTAGTAGGAGCTGGAGATAATTGGTTTTTCCTTAGAAGATGTTCAACGAAGAAGTGAGAGCGATGAATGCGGTTTCGTTGCATGGAAGTATAAGATCACTCTTTGGATGAGTGAACCCAAGCTCTTCCTTAACCTAACTTAATAATTCTTGGAATGGAGGCTGGCTCAAGTAGGATACAGGATGGAGAAACCTCTTCCTTTTGTTTCCCCTAACGTAAAATGTCAAGTGGCCCTTTGGGACATCCATTATGGTAGATATAGGAGAGAATTTATATCTGCTAACATGAGACTGCTTTGAGGATTTTCTTCACATGAAGAGCAATAAAGCAAACAATGTTGCTAGTTCATTTTGAATTGAAGAGAATGAAGATTTCACTTCCCACTCAGCCTCGAGGATAGGGGGGGGGGGGGGGGGAGACAGACTTCTAAGGGTGAGTAATGCGTAAACGTATATATAGTGATGAGATTTTTAGCATTTGGGTAAGTTGAGGGCCTATTTCATAAAAAATCACATGATACTTTTCCTATACATTTCAATCTAACTAGCTATGTATATGTATATCGATTTATAAGCTATAATTTTTTGATTATTCTGTATATAGGCCATAGTGTTCTTATCCATCTTATTCATCCTCTAATTTAAGGTCTAGTTGCAACTCTCAGTGAAGTCATTGTTCAAATAAACACTGGAGATTCAGATGAGGGGACCACTATACACAGAGAGAAACATTTACATCCACTGTGTTGTGCGCTAATGAAGATGGTATGCACTTACTCATACATTTGTTTCTAAATCTTGCATTCTATAGTCACATGGAAATATTAGAGCAACCTGCCATGGCCTGAATGCACTTTGTTCACATTCAATGTTGTTTTGGAACGTTGCAAATATACATGCCTTAGAAGTTTGAACATCCTTGAGAGAATATGAGTTTAGAAGTAGCTATTAGGTTTTACCACATAGAAAGAAGCTTGTGACGCTCAACTGGACTCCCGATGGAGAATATGTCTTACCTCATTAAAGATCACTTTGTTCTTTATGTGATTGCTTTGCATTTGATTATCTGTTCCTGGGCATATTTGCTTATGTAAAGTTACTTATTGGATAAGGATTTTGATGTACACTGTAGCGGAAACACTTCTTTAAATCACAATCAATCTAAACTAAAGCTCACTTTTGAATTAAACTCACTTAATCACATAAAAATAAAGGTAAACAACCTAGGGTTTATGAGTTTTACCCCAAACTCTACATCACTCTCTAAGGCAAAGCCTTTTCTCTCTTAAGCCAACTCTATCAAATAAACTAAGCTTATGCTCTCTTTTATAGGAGAAGAGGCCTAGCACAAATAGAAACCAAACATAATAGAAACCCTAACTAGACTCTAACTAGGAGACTACTCCTAATTATAATGCAAATAAACATAATGATTAAAATAGCAATAACTAAAATAGAACGTGGGCGCACCCCGTAGGAAACATCCTATGCGTGGTCGTGGGCACAACCACATGACCCATCAGACTTCGTTTCACAATATTCCGTTTGACATGTGATGGGTCTCTTGAATTACATTTTCCACATTTTTATAATATCCTCTAGTTGGTGTAAACACAGGGAGTCGATAACATATATGTTTGGCCTGTATAGGCGTCAAAAAAATTCGTCTAGATGAGTGACCTGTAGAGGCTTATACCATCTGTCATATGGTTGCGATGAACTGTCCAAGGATCTTATGATGATAATGATCTGCAAAAAATCACAAGAGATGTCATTTTGAAGAAAACTCGTGTAAAGTACAAAAGCACTGGGAGAAGTTGATATGATGAGGAAAATAAATTTGAAGCAGTAAAAAATATTGGTCCATTTAAAGAAACATTTAACCCTTTGGTTGCAGTAGGAGTTACTCCAGCAATCAAAGCACTTAAACACCCATAGCCAAAACTTTCCTCTGTGCCCCTGTTTCTTAACTCTGCTCAAGGGGTGCTATCCCCTGCAAACATGGACCAAGTTCAGATGAGTTGGACCAGCTAGATTATGTATTCCAAGAACGTATGTATGAATGGAAGAAGCGAACCTGACGATGCAGATTTGCAAGGAAAGAGTCAAAACCTACAGCTGAACTTGCTTTAAAACAGGCTCATCTGGGATCACCTGGTTATGTCTTCTAATTCATTATGACAGACATTTGTTGAGAGGTCACATTGTAATGTTAGATATTAAACACACCGTACCCTGCCACACGTTACTTGAAAAACTGCTTAAAGTGTTATTTGAAAAACACTAAGACTAACTGATAGATTGTCTGGCAAGTTACTATCAACTCTTATGATCCATACAAGTTTATTCAGATAAAAACTGTCCTTTTTGATAATTAGATGAAGATCTGTTCTTGAAGACCTGTTGTTGATTACATGATATATTAGTAGTTGGAGTATTTTGGTTTCTATGATTTGAATGGCTGAGTATGGTATATGATGATGTGTATTACATATTTTTGCATAGTTGGTGTAACTCTATTTTTCAAAAGTTACAATCTGAAAGATGGATGGAAATATTTCTTTAGAAGGAAATCTTTTCTTTCACAGTTCCTGCTCAGCTACATCAGGAAAAAAAAGCTGTATATAAGCTGATAATAAAAACTCTTCTCAATGGGAGAGTCATTTATATAAGAAAAAAAAGTATTCTTTTACATAGGTTGGGAATAGCCCTCTATTCTACATAAATGGTTAGTTGCCCTTGCCATGAAATTACAAAAATGTGGTGACCAAAGAGATAAAAGAGAAGGGTGTCTTTCTGTTTCCTTCGTCACTCCTTTGTTATAGCTTCTTTGCTTTTCCCTCCTCTTATGAGACAATCAAGCGAGAAGTGAGGTTAATGAAGGCGGCTTCCTTGCATGGAATTGTAAGACCTCCCATAGAATGATTGAACCCAAACTCTTCCTCGACTCTACTTAATAACTGTTGGAAGGAAGGATGGTTCAAGTAAGATAATGGGACAACAAACCGCTTCTTTTCGGTCTCTCCAACATAAACTGCCAAATGGCCCTTTGGTACATCCATTGTAGTAGTGACAACTGGAGATAATTGGTTCTTCCTTAAAAGTGACTGTAGTTTGAAAATCTGCTTGGCACGAAGAACCGTGGAAAGCAAACGAATACCCATTACTAGTAGTGAGGTGAAGAGAATGGGATGAAAAAGAGATCTCAAAAAACTGGATGGAAAAAATCGGAAAGTTGGAACACACGAAAATATGTGGGTGAAGAGATGGAGTTTCTTGTAGTGTTGGTCTTGAGTTCATGTATATATAGAGGAGAAATTAGATTACCTTTCATCAATTTGGAGTGTGTGGTGAGTACAAATGGACAATTGGGTTAGTTGAAGGACCTACCTCATTAAGCATCACATGGCATTGCTCATGTGATTCAACAAACTAGCATGGATTTAGTAATGCTGTTATCTGTCCACTAATCAATGGTGGAGCAGGTTTTGTTTCTTTTGTTAGTGTACAAACAGATAGATCATGAAGATGAATTGATCTTGGTCCTACATTAAAAACAAAAAAGTGAGATGAAAGTAGTTAAAATATGTTATGGCGATAATTGTTTATCAATTTGTTCGCTGTAGAAGCCAGACAATGATATAAAGATATAGAAACATAGATACGTGGCATGTTGTGAGTTGCCGAACATGTGTGGTTTTTGGTCTGTAGGTACTCGATGTAGCCATGGAAGACTTGATATCATGTCCCTTCCTGTTGCTTAAAAGATCCATTACTCTTTCAACATCTGATTGGAATAGAGAGACTTGCTTGTCCTTCACATTTAACATGATAAGTAAGACTTCCAACATAAACTGCTTCTTTTCGGTCTCTTCAGTATAAACTGCCAAATGGCCCTTTGAGACTGTTCAATGTAGTAGTAGCAACCGAAGTAATTGATTTTTCTTTAGAAGTGATTCAGCAGTGAAGTGAGATCGATGAAGTGGTTTCGTTGCATGGAAGTGTAATATCACCCTTTGGATGAGTGAACCCAAACTCTCCCGTACTCCAACTTAATAATTCTTGGAATGGAGGCTGGTTCAAGTAGGATATTTGAATGCATGAGCCCTAGAGGATCTAGTTGGGAATTGACGGTCTGGCTGGATGGCCCGGATACCTCTAGTAGAAAAAAAAGTAGGATACTTGAAGGAGAAACCTCTTCCTTTTGTTTCCCCTGACTTAAAATGTTAAGTGGCCCTTTGGGGACATCCATTATGGTAGATATAGGAGGGAATACATTTCTACTAACATGAGACTGCACTCTATGAGAATCTTTTTCGTGTGAAGAGCAATGAAGTAAATGATGTCACTAGTTCATTGTTTTTGCTGGGCAAACAGGGGTTAGGCAAGGACCCCAGAACTAGCTTTATTTATCAAAAGATAGGCATTATAATCTTGGGAATTTCTTGCCACTAGCATCATCAGCAATTTTACAACATAGTTCAGGAGGATGCAAGTTGGGGGTCAAGATAATTTCTGCATTAACAATACAATAGGAAGCTAAAAAAACTGCACAATGATTACATTCCCTATAGACACGATCAATCTGGAAGGATTCAAGCTTCTCACAATGTCTTCTAATTGACTGAAGAAGTAGAAAAAAGTTTCAAGGAGGCTCAGCATCCCCATCCCCTTTGATGTTGTAGACCATTTGCATGGAGGTTGAAGCAATTCTAATCTTAGTGAAATGGGGGTACAAAGATGGAGTTGTAAGGATGAGTAATGTGTAAATATATATATAGTGATGAGTGTTATTGATAGGAATAGTTTTCGCGCACTTTGGGGCCTATATGCCTAGTTGACACATCTCCTTTTATTTAGAATATTTTATGTTATTTGTTTCCTAGTTTATCTTGGAGAGGTTTTAGAAGGTGGGGGACTCCTCTATAAAAGGGGGTATTGGGTTACTAGGTTGAGTTTTGAGAAAAAAAACCTTAGTTTTGGGTCTAGAGAGAGGTTGTTGTAAAGCCTGATTTTTCTTTAATTTTCAGCAATTAATCAAGTTTCGTTTTATTTAATTCGCTTATTTGCTTCCGCGTTAGTTTGTGTTTATCAATTGGTACAGCTAGCAAGATTCTGCGAGTTTTTTTTTACACCGACTGCTACAGTGATATTGGTATCTACTACTAGGGCTGTACAACAAAACTTGAAACCCGAGAAACCGAACCGAACCGGGCCGAGCCGAACTGACAGTTTTTTTTCTTCGGGTTTTGACATACCCGGTTCGGTTTTCGGTTTACAAAATTGAAAACCCGACATCTTCGGTTCGGTTTCGGTTGTTAATATCAAAACTTGGCAAAACCCGAACCGAACCGTAAGGGGTATGTTAGTAAAAAAAAGGTTAAAACCCTCTCTATCTCACAATATTATAGAAATCCAAAAGCATTTCCAATCTTTATCTCTCTATAAAACCTTTGCATCTCCACTTTTTAGGGTAGAGAGAGAGAAATTAAGGTTTGTTTGATAATCCCATTTTGCTTCTCCTTTCTACCAACATAACAAGCTATGTTTTGTAGTTTTAATCCACCATTAATGGCGGAAATTAAGAGAAACTACAGATTTTTAGAAGATCCCAAAAGCCATGACAAACTCAGAGATATATGGATTTCAATCCAAGAAAAGGTTTGTAATGCGTTGGTGAAAACACATCCGGGTGGTGAACTCCCTCTCATGAATCTCGGCGGCCAAGATGTTACAAAATCGGGTATTTTGAGGATTGAAGATCTCTGATGTTTCCAAAGGTACAAGAAGCTTTCAACTGAGTTTGCAAGGATGGGTATTTTGAGAAGCCAAAGATTTTGATGTCTCTTTTGTAGACTTGTAGTACACATTTTTCAACTCGAGTAAGAGACCCGACCCGACCAGTCCGGTTCGGTTCCAGCTCGGGTTTGAGATGAGGTCGGTTCGAGTCCGGGTTTCGAAATTAGTAATTCAACTATTCTGGGTCGGATTAGATCTAGACCTAAACCTGGGCCGATCCGACCCGTGTACAGCCTATATGCTACAGTGGTTTCTGCATTGTTACAGTATTTTCCCGACATTTGTTACAATGATTTCTACGTTGCTACAATGATATTTGTGTTGCTACAGTGATATTTGTGTTGCTAAAGTGATTCTGCTACCATAACCAATTTGTTTTTGGGTTTAGAAGAATATTTTTTCTTGTCAAGATGGTGGGAAACAACAAAAAGAAAACGGCATCAAAACAACCAACAGAAGGTGATCGACTTCGTGATCTGGAGGACATAGTTAAAAGCTTAATGGTTGCTACGGAGAAGTCATTGTCCAAGTAAACACTGGAGATTCATAAGAGGGGCCTACTATACACAGAGAGAAACGTTTACATACGCTGGTGTTGTGTGCTAATGAAGAAAACATGAAGATGGTACGAACTTACTCATACATTTGCTTCTAAATTTAGTAGTCTATAGTCACATGAAAATATTATACCAACTTGTCATGGCTTAAATGCACTTTATTCATGATCAATGCTGTTTTGGAAGGTTTGAGATATACATGTCTTAGTACAGGACCTTGAGATAATATGAGTTTAGAAGTAACTTTTATGTTTTACCACATTGAAAAAAGTTTGTAACGCTCAACTGGACTCCCGATAGATAACATAAAATGAAAAATACGTTTTACCACATTAAAATGCACTTTGTTTACCGTGTGATTGCTTTGCAATTGATTTTTAGTTCCTGGACTCATTTGCTTATGCAAAGTTTCTTATTGGATAAAGATTTCGTTTTATAATATTCCCTTAGGCATGTGATGGATCTCTTGAACTACATGTTCCACATTTTTACAATATCCTCTAGTCAGTGTAAATAGTGAGATATATGTTTGGCTTGTATAGGCGTCTAAAATTTTTGTTTAGATGAGTGACCTGCAGAGGGTAAACTATCTGTCATATGGGGTGATGAAATGTCCAAGGATCTTTAAGATAATAATGATCTATAAAATGATTAAGATAGGTGTATTTTAAATGAAAATTTGCATCTGGGGACTTAAGTTCTCCACAAGAATCATCCGAAACATCTGACAATACATATTACTCAATAGGCAAGACTATATGCAGAATAGCACAAAAAGGGGAAAATTCACAAGAGATGTCATTTTGAAGAAAACTCATGGAAAGCACAAAAAACACTGGCGGAAGATGATGTGATGAGGAAAAGAGATTAAAAGCAGTAAAAAATATTGGTCTGTTTAAAGAACATTTAGCCCTTAGGGTTGCAGTAGGAGTTAGACTACTAACCGAAGTACTTACGCACCCATAACTAATAAACTTTGCTATGTGCCCCTATTCCTTAGCTCTACTCAAGAGGCGCTATCCCCTGTAAACATGGACCTAGTAAAGATGAGTTGAACCATCTAGTAGGCCTAGAGAGGAAGGCGGGTTGGGGATTAGAAAGTTGTCTAGAATGAACGAGGCGTTGTTTGTTAAATGGTTATGGAGATTCGGTTAAGAAGAAGACAAGTTGTGGAAAAAGTTTATTATCTCTAGATTTGGAGTGAAGGATTTCAGGTGGACTAGTAAAGAAGTTATGGAGGCGTTCGGGTATGGGATGTAGAGGGGAGTGATGAAGATTAGCGAGAGTTTCGGTAGAGGAGTTATAATTAAAGTGGGTATTGGAAACGAGGTTAGATTTTGGGAGGATCGGTGGCTCCTCAGCTCTTCGCTTAAAGATCTGTATCCTTTGCTATCCTCCTTTATCAGACAATCATGAGAGTTCAGTACAAGAGGTGATGAACTTAGGGAATACTGGTATGTCTTGGAATCTCGGCTTTCATAGAAACTTGAATGATTGGGAATTGGACCAGGTAACTTCTCTTGTGGAAAAATTGACTAGCTTTCACTATCGTCCAGAGGAAGAGGATAGGATGATTTGGATTGAGTGCGCCAAAGGTTTGTTTTCAGTGAAGACATTCTAAAAGGCCTTGGATAATTCTCCCCACGATACTCATTTCTTTCCTAAAAAGAGTATTTGGGTTCCTAAATTGCCTCCGAAGGTGGCCTTTTTTACTTGGACTTTGTTTTTGAATAAAACCCTCACTATTGATAATCTTCGTAAACGCAAAGTTCTTGTGATTAGTTTTTGTTCTATGTGTAAAAAGGATGGGGAGTCCATCGATCATTTTTTTCTTCATTGCCCTTTCGCCGAGAGTATTTGGATTAAATTATTTACTGAGGCGGGCATTGTGTGGCCGCCTTTTAGCAATGTTAAGGAGCTTTTAACAAATTGGAATACAACTAACCTTGTAGGTCTTGGTAGGATGTTATGGCGCTTTCTTCCGTTTGCCGTGATGTGGTCCATATGGCTTGAACGTAATTTGAGGAAGTTCGAAGGGAAAGAGAAATCTAGAGCTTCAGTCATGGCTTCTATTAAAACTTTTATTTTTTGGTCGAGTAAAGCTGCGAAAGATTTGTCGAGGATTTCTCTCGAGTCTCTCACGGTGAAGTGGAAGGAAACGATTAATGGTTCTATTGGATAGGTCTTGTTAATGCAGGGGTGGTTTTTAGCTGCTTTTTCCTTCGTTTGCCCCTCTTGGAGTGGCGTTTTTTTGTTTTTCTTCTTCTTGTTGTAATCGTTTCCTTTTATCAATAAATGTTACATTTATCAAAAAAAAGATTATGCATTCCACGAATGTACATATGAGGAAAAAAAGCGAACATGGCATTGCAGACTTGCAAATAAAGAGTCAAAACCTACAACTGGACTTTCTTTAAAATAGGGTCATCTGGCCACACAATGTAGAGGGTTCACATTGTAGAGTTAGATATTAAACACACTGTAACCTACCATTTGTTTTCTGAAAAAACATTAGGACTTATTGCTAGATTGTCTGCAAGTTACTATCAACTCTTCCAATTCATAACACTTTATTAAGATAAAAAATGTTCTTTTTGACAAATAGATGAAGATCTGTTCTTAAAAACCTTTTATTGATCACATGATAAATAAATAGTTGGAGTTTTGTGTTTTCTATGATTTAAACAGCCGATTATGGTAAGTGATGTTTTGAACTACATATTTTCGCATATTTGGTCTATAACTCTCTCAGTCAAAAGTATAAAGTATAGTTGATTTTACAATTTGAAATAGGATGGAAATATTTCTGTAAAGGGAAATCTTTTCTTTCGCTCTGCTCATTTTCATCAGGAAAAACGAACTGTACACAGGTTGACAATAAAAAGTCTTCTCAATGGGAGAGTCGTGTATATAAGAAAGAAAAGTATTCTCTTACATGGGTTGAGAATAACCCTCTATTCTACATTGTAGAGGTTAGGTTTAATGGTTAGTTGCCCTTGCCCTGAAATCTCATAGAAGTGGTGATCAAAGAGATAAAAGGGAAGGGTATCTTTTTGTTTCCTTCGTTACTCCTTTGTTATAGCTTCTTTGCTTTTCTCCCCTCTTATTCGGCATTCAAGCGAGAAGTGACCTCAATGAAGGCGGCTTCCTTTCATGGAATTGTAAGACCTCCTATCGAATGATTGAACCCAAATTCTTCCTCGACTCGACTTAGTAAGTCTTGGAATGAGGGGTGTTTCAAGTAAGATAATGGGACAACAGCCCGCTTCTTTTTATTCTCTCCAACATAAACTGCTAAATGGCCCTTTGGGACATCCATTGTAGTAGTAGCAACTGGAGATAACTGGTTTTTCCTTAGAAGTGATTGTAGTCTGAAAAAAATTTTGGCATGAAAAGCGGTGGAAAGCAAACGAATACCCATAACTGCTAGTGAGGTGGAGAAAATGGGATGAAAAAGAGATCTCAAAATACTGATGGGAAGAGTAGAAAGCTGAAACACTAGAAAGATGTGAGTAAAGAGATGAAGTTTCTTGTAGTGTTGGTCTTGCTTTCATGTATATAGAGAGGAGATACTAGATTACCTTTCATCAATTTGGAGTGTGTGGTGAGTACAAATGGACAATTGGGTTAGTTGAAGGACCTACCTCATTAAGCATCACATGGCATTGCTCATGTGATTCAACAAACTAACATGGATTTGGTAATGCTGGTATCCATCCTTTAATCAATGGTGGAGTAGGTTTTGTTTTTTCTGTTAGTGTACAAACAGGTGATCATGAAGATGACTTGATCTTGGTTCTACATCAAAGATAAAAACGATAGAGAAAGTAGATAAAAATATGTTATGGCGATAGTTCTTCATCAGTCTGTTTGTTGTACAAGCCAGACATTGATATAAAGACACAGAAACATCAATACCCAGCCTGTTGAGAGTCTACGAACATGTGTTGTTTTTGGTCTGTGGGTACTCAAATTAGCTATGATTTATGAAAGACGCTATTATGTCACTTCCAGTTGCTTATATAAAATAGATATTACTCGTTCAACGTCTGATTATAAAAAGAGAGACTTGCTTTTACATCAGATTTAACAGGATAAGTAAGACTTTGTGAAATTGCAGCTAATTCAGTTCTTAAAAAATAGGACTGTAAACCATGCCATGTTGAAGATTATAAGAACCCAATGCACATATTATCGCCTCTCATCAATGAAAGTGTTGTCGCGATCAAGTACTCACGTTAACACCTGTAGTAAAGGAAAAAAATTACGGGCGAAGATGATCCATGATTTCAATCTGAAGAACAAAAATAAATTATAGCCACTTAATCTCTCCTATCAAAGGACAGGCTGATTTTTAAAATCACCCTAATTCTAGTGCACCAGGACCATTCATATACTCATATAATCTACTGTCTCAAATTCTTATATTGCTCAAATTCGTGTGAACTGAGTCCAAATGTTATAAAGTTGTTTAGGTAATAAAGGATTATCAGAGCATCAGAAGAGCTGGAAGAACCTGAACTTAAATAAATCGACCAATTAAAGGATCTGTTTAGGATTTGAGTTAAATGAAACATCTTAGAACTTTGAATTTACCAAAAAGAACAGGAAGTAACATATTGAAAAATACTTAAGAATATTGCATGACCAGTCAAGGGATGTAATATAATGGTGCTATCGGCCAAAAAAATCGATTCAGTAACTATTCAACAATTTAACAGATAGGAACAAAAAAATTCTATTAGAGTGGGCTTTCAATGGAGTCATTTCTTTAATCAATCAATCAATTTACAGAAAAAGAATCTTATTTTTTTACATGAGCCGGAACAACCCTCTTCTCTGCAGACACCGTTGGCCTTTTTTTAATCTCTTTTGAGGACCACTTTTTTGAGAGTATAAGAGAAAGGGCGACTAACCATATTCCTTTGATGGTGTTGCTTTCTGTTTTTCGCTTCCTGCCATCTTATGAGGCATTCAAACAAGAATTGACAGCAATGAAGGTGGATTCTTTGCATAGAATGGTTAGAGCACCCATTGGCTGATCGAATCCAAACTCTTATTCGGCTCGACTTAATAAGAATGCAGGATGGTTCAAGTAAGATACTGGAACAGCAAACCGCCTTTTTTCGTTCTCCCCGACGTAAACTGCCAAGTGGCCTTTTGGGACATCCACTGCTGGAGTCGTGAGGGACAATTGATTTCTAGCAAGTGATTTGCTTTACATTACGAGAAATGAAAGGCAAACGGATACCCATATTGTTGTTGAATTGAAGAGATGACAATAAGAACGGATCTCAGTACGTCTGATAAAACAAGAAGAGAGATTTATATCACTGTGAATGATGTAGGCAAGGACAGAGAGTTGTAAGGATGGTTTGGTGTGTAGCAAGCAATATATATAGAGTTCGTGGTTTTCTTTGTTGTGTGGTTAGACATTGCCACATTGGTAAATAGGGTAATTTGAGGGCCTCATAAAGAACACATATGGATATACACATAGGCCATAGTTTTCTTAGAGATCCACAAACCCATAGCAGCACTTGCGCCTTTGAAATCATTGTCCATATAAAACTGTAGGATCTAAGTAGATGGTTGCCTTACTAGAAAACAAAGAAAAACAAGTACATGTGATGGTGTTGTGCAAACAAAGAAATCATGAGATTATGAGAAAGAAATGAGGTTATGCCTACATTTGAATTTTGAGATATTTAAATATGATTTTGCTCATATGGTAGTTATGCTAGAACGTGATAGAAACATTAGACCATTTTGGTCTAGTGTTTGTTTAAATCATAGAACCTCTTTATTCCATAGTATAGGACATCCTGATGCCCCCTGTAGGACTTCACAGTTAGTTATAGAAAGTCAATGTGAAACATAACCAGATTCGTATGAGTATTGCTGTTTTGACTACTAATCTATTTATGGATTTTGGTGCTACAAAATCTTCAAATCCCTCAGATTCATGATGAGATGCCCTCCACCTCTATAAGAAAGTCTCCGGGTTATAATCTACATGATTAATGGAGCCAATTCGAGCCTTTGAGGAAGTCAGCTATATTACAACTTTATAAATTGAGCGTTCTACTAGTTATACTTGAGACTGGAAAATGTGTGCAATATCGATGGACAGGATCTCCCCTTATTGTGCAGATCCACAAGGGTTATTCAGATTTGTAGATCACGAGAAGGAAATCAAATTAAGTGAAAAGCAAAGATTAAAAACAACCAGATTTATGTAGAAATTTCCAGTAAAAGAAGAAAAAAACCTTGGGCTTAAGATGATTGAACCACTATCAAGAAGTCCCTTACACTAACAGTTCATTTGCGGTTTATCTTAAAAGAACAAAGCTTTTAAATAGAACCTGCAATTTTGATTACTCCCATACAGAGGAACGATTGGAACACGAAATTATATTATTACCTTAATGTTTGGAGGGAGTATAGAAATATGTTCACTGCCCATAGACATATACCTTAAGTTAAACCAAGTAAAAAAAGGTGCTCTTTGTGCGATGGGTTCCAGTTTCTTTGTTATTTGTCTGCTTAGTGATCAATTCTTTTTTGAAACTTATATGGAAATATAAACTTTTGAGTATTTATCCCTAAATTGTCCTGGGTGCTAGTGGTATTACTTGATATATTACCTTAATTTTGATCACATACATGTTTCAACTCTCCGGTAGGTGGTTATAGTGCAGTTTACTCTCCGGTACGGTCTTACATATACGTGGGGACTCGGTAGAGAGTGAGAAGATATCATCTTGGTGTAAAAATCTTCACTTTTGGATGAGTGCATTGTAGAGGGTGAAACACATTTTGCATATAGGGACTCTTATATGTCAGCCTTGTGTTGGATCATGTGGTTGTGTCTTTCAACTCATTGCCAAAGACTTGTGGAGAGGGGCCTTATGATGGAGTTAGATTCCAGGCACATCATACATACCACATAAGACTTACCATAATATAAACGCACGACGCGGAAGCAAGATCATGTTACGCTTAACGCTAACCTAATTATCAAATTAGGGTTTTTTCTAAACTCTAAAATACAAATTAGATAAAACTAGAATTAACTGAATTCTTTTTATTCAATAATCAACTCAAACAACCTCCCTTAAAACATAGAACTAGTCTCCCCTTTTATAAAATACAACCCTTTTTATAG
This sequence comes from Kingdonia uniflora, assembly GCA_014058105.1. NCBI lineage: Eukaryota > Viridiplantae > Streptophyta > Magnoliopsida > Ranunculales > Circaeasteraceae > Kingdonia > Kingdonia uniflora. Next base: position 44,492 of record JACGCM010002532.1, read on the forward strand.
AACACATGGGGGATTAGAATTAGCAACCCTAATTCTAATCTAAATAGAAATCTAATAAAATTGGGAAAACTTCATCTTTAACCTTGTGTTGGTAAAACAAGCAAGTCCCTAAATTTTACTTAGCATCTCATGTTACTGAGAACAACATATGTTCTTGAGTGCATAAATCACTAGTATGGTGTTTCATTGCCTTAGACGGGCTATTAACGCACAAGTAAATAAGTATGTGTCTAGTTACTAGGACATGTCAGAAGAAGCGTTTAAACGTAGATAGAAAATGAAACTTTAAGGTCATATTTTGAATGGTGGTTCTATCCTTCTGCATAAAAGATTCGAAAAAGGCAAAATATGGATGAAATACTTTCTATTAGTTTGACGATTTCAGTTTGGGAGCCCTTTCTCATATCATGCCCCTCAATTACAAAAGAAAAGAAAAACTATACATAGGTTGACAATAACTCTCTTATCAAAATTGTGTGATTGAATCTAATGGGTTAGTCGCCCTTGCCTTCAATCCTTAAAATCAAGGTAATCAAAAGCCAGGGAGTATTCTTGTTAACTGCTATATACTTTGTTTGTTCTTTGTTTTTACGAGGCACTCAAGCGATAATTGAAATTGATGAAGGCAAATTCTTTGCATGGGATTGTAAGACCACCCATTGGATAGTCGGACCCAAATTTGTCTTCAGCTCGACTGATTAAGTGTTGGAATGAAGGATTATTTAAGTAGGATATTGGATTTGGAACAACGTATTGCTTCTTTTCTTTATCTCCCGCATAAATTAGGGCTGAGCACGGGTCGGTTTCCAGCCAAAACTGAAACCGAACCGACCATAATCGGTTCCTGAAAACTGAAACCGAACCGATTTTGGTCGGCTCGGGTTTGAAACCGACCGGGAAATCTAAAGGGCAAACCGAAACCGAACCGTTTCTTCACCAAATCTGATTTCTTGTTGTTTCTTCCCCAAATTCCAATTGAAAATTTGAAATCATGACATCCAAAACATGAAAGAAAATAAACCAACTTATGCAATCATATACATATTCCAAGAACAGAGTATGACGGCTTATATTGTACAGTTTTGAGAAGGATAATTGGTAGAGGATTGAGCATCTGAAAATTATGATGATCTCTCCGAAATCCAAGATTGGAAATTATACTGCACCTAACAAGCCCAACAATCATCACAAATCTTTAAACAAATCCGCAACAGAGCTCCATATCCAAAAAAATTTCTCAACCCCATTAACAAATACCTCTCAAAGTTAAAAAATCATATCCCAACTTTGTCAGAAAGCCTGGAAAATCACACAGGAACCTCAACAGTTTGTATCTATTCTTCTTTTCCAACACCACCATCATCATCGCCATCTCTGTATGGATGGGAGAGGGACTCTCTTCTCTTGCAAAATCTCAGCTAAACCTTTATAAACCCTAATTTCCAAATTGGGTTTCATACTTGCAGCCCCAAATTTTGGGTTGAAAAAAAAAAACCGACATTAGATTTCAGAGATAAACCCTAGTCTTTGAACGCTAAGCCCAAATCAGATTGTGGGAGATGGAGTGGCTTTCTTTTTGGAGAGATGGGAGAGAGGTCTGACGGAGAGAGAGAGATATATAATAATTGAGGTAAGGTGAACCATTAAAGTATTGAGGTAAGGTGACATAATAATTAATAAAACAATAAACTAACTAAGGTTAAAACTATATATGGTTAGGTCAAAACTCAGTTCGGTTCGGTTTCTAGTGGGTTCTGAAGTACGGAACCGAAACCGAACCGAAAGCCTTTCGGTTTTGTGTTTTAGAAATCGAACCAGGACTGCTAGAAACCAAACCGTTTTGCTTAATAAGGTTCGGTTTGGTTCGGTTTCTCGGTTTCTTGCTCAGCCCTAGCATAAACTGCGAAGGCCGAAGTGGCCTTTTGGGACATGTAGAGTGGTAGACACTGGAGATGACTGGTTTCTAGAGAGAAGAGATTGTAGTTTGAGGATCTGCTTGGCATGAAGAACCACGGAAGGCAAACGGATACCCATAGTTGTTATTGAGTTAAAGAAAGCAGCAGTAAAAAAAGGATCTTAGTAATTCTGAAAAAGCAAGAAGGGCATATAGCTTTAACAGTAACAATATTTGTGTGACAGAATACTTGGGAGTTATTTGAAGGGTTAGTTAAATGTGTAGAGTATATATAGAGTGCTGAAGAGAGATTATGCTGCAAATCTTTCTAAATGGATTGTCTGGTGTGGAGAACATTTTCAAATGGCCGGGTTGAGGGAACTAATTCATTAAACAACACATGACTTTTCATATTTTTTATCCATCCACCAAACAATGGTGGAGCAGCACAGCATGCCATATTTGTGTAAAACAGATAGAAGGTGAAGCTGTAGTGTTGGAGATATGAGTTTGACTCTGTATGTATTTAATTTATATGTATATACTTAGAAAAAGAAAGGAAAACATGCTGTAAAGGAAATGTACACGATCCAACACAGAGACCCGCCTGATTGAGAATTGAAGAGCATGATTTGGTCTTGGTCTGTCAGTAGTCCAATATGTCTGGAAGATGATGCAGTGTCATAATGTAAGCACTAAGCAGCCATTACCAATTCGATTATTGAGAACTACATAGTTTTCATCAACCAAGTTGGTTGAAGTTTTTTATCTCAACATGATTAAGGAAACCAATATTTATTTTACAAACTTGTCAACTATAAGAAAATGCAACAGTTGTTGCATTTTACCCGGCTCTGTTTAAGACGGATTATGCCATTGTTAGAAATACTTCAGTTAAGACTGAATATTTACTGGGAAGAATGATATGGGATTTCAGTATTGAAACATACATGGTTCAAGGGAGCATCTTAGTTCCAGATCTTATGAGTGAATGGACACTGGCTGACATTGTAAACAATAATATTTAGGTCAGCCCGACGGATGGAAAGCATATAGTAGCCTCACAGAGTAGGAAGAGCAACGGCTAACCATAGACTAATCATTAGACTGTCATTATGTTCAACATTTGTTCCTTAACGACACATTAGCGACATTACGGTCCTTGCCTTTGGGCTAAAGGAAAGAGGAAAGTTATAGATAAAGGAGCTGAAGATGCCATATATTGTTACGGATGGAGGAGAAGGTGCAGCAATTCAGTCTCAAATTTGATGTGCATGGCATTGTATAGAAGGGCACCTTCCATGGGAAGCAGTGTTGTCTTTTCAATTTAATTTAGGAAGGGCAGGAAAGTTATATAGAGGAGCCTATAAGACTGTTGATTTTTTGGCATCGTCTGGCCATTTTATAGGCTTTCCCAAATGGATACTGGACACCGATAGTTTGGTTTTTTCGTTTTTATTTTTATTTCACTGTTAGAGAATGCACATGGCACTTACATGTGTAACATGAAGTAAACAAGTCAAGCTTGAGCAACCAATAATAGTCAATAAATAGTGTGTAATAGTTGCTCATAGTTGGTGACATAGTATTGTATTGTTTAGATTATGGCTTATCATAGCCAAATTGCTTTTCTCTTGTAATGCCTATATAAGGCTTGCCATATGTTGTATTTCATATCATCTCATTCCAAGTTTGATCAATAAACATTTCTTCTTTAGAGTTTAGAACTCTGTTTTCAACATCTGGTATTAGAGCGAGCACTGTCTCTGGCTCGACAGCCAGAAGGCGACGACGTGGAGAAAAACACAAATTTTTTTAGTATTCCGTCGAGATATCATTCATTCGGTCAAGGTTATTGATTTCGTCTATTTTTCGCAAAAATGACAAAATTATGATCAAGCGGCGATTCCTAAATTTGATGGTCAATACAACCATTGGAGTTTAATTATGGAGAACGTATTGAGGTCCAAGGAGTATTGGCACCCCGTTGAAATTAGTGTTTCTAATCATTCGGAAGAAATGACGGCCGCTCAAATATCCAAGATCGAGGAATTACGATTAAAAGACTTGAAAGTTAAAAATGATTTATTTTAAGCTATTGATCGTAACATCTTGGAGACGATCCTATGTAACAAGACATCCAAAGATATTTGGGATGCAATGAAGAAAAAATATCAGGGAATCACTCAAGTGAAGCGGGCACATCTACAGGCACTTCATGTAGATTTCGAGAATCTTTGTATGTAACGAACATAATCTGTTTCAGAGTATTTCTCCAAAACCATGGCAATTTCCAACACGATAAGAACAAATGGAGAAAAGATAGAGGACATTACGATAATCGAGAAGATTCTTCAGTTAATGACATCAAAATTCGATTACGTGGTATCAAGGTAGTCTGATGCGAGTGTTGCGAGCGCAATTACTGCTGATGCGACTGGTGCTTCACTTAGGACGCAACGCAACACACTTCGCAAAACCTTTTATGCATAGTAACGCAATTGCGATGCAATTTACCGCAACACCTCGCAACATGTCACAACACCACGCAACATGTCGCAACACATGATGCATTGCGAAGGATAATGTGAAGGTTTGCGAGAAATCAAACTCAAAATTCAACCAAGAGATTTACCAAACCCCAAAACTTGATTACGAAATATATGCAAAACTAGATTTTGATAAATAATATATATGTAAAACTATTACCTCGCTTATGATAACTCATATGAGATAACCGCAATATTCAAAACTCAATTAAGAAAACTCATACGAAAACCTATAATTTGAAAATATTAAATCTCTAGGTTACACGAAACCTAGATACCCTAAATATAACACGAAAAGTATTAAATTTTGATAAAACGTAAAATTCAAACATAAACCCAAACCCAAATAATAGTATTTAGTTTTTTTGAATACGAAGCAGAAAATATATTATCAGTTAATAACTATATATTTGGTGGGACATATGCAGTATTTCACCTAATGCATCACAACATATCGCAATATGTTGCATTATGGTCACAAGATTCATGTTGCATATTGCTAGCCTTGGTCATATTCGCATTGTAACACGCATTAGCTACCTTGCGTGGTATGTTCGATTAAAGAGTCGAAAGATCTTGATCAACTCTCGATGAATGAACTAATAATTTTATTGATGGTTTACGAGCAACGATCAACAAACATGTAGCAGTGGAGGAAGCGCTACAATCTTAGCTCTCAATCAGCAATCAGTCAACAAAGGGAAAAGAAACTAGTCGAGAAAAAGGTTACTGCGATAACCGATTCTCAAATTATCGTGGAAGAGATAGAGGAAACGACAATCAACATAGTGGAGGCCAAATGTTAAAAACATTTGATAAGTCAAATATCAAATGTTACAAGTGTAACAGGTATGGTCACTTTCGTCCTTAATGTTATTCTCAATTTTTTAAGAAAAGATGCGAAAAATCCAATTTTTCGAAAAAAGAAGATAAAGTTTATCTTATTTTGATTTGCAAAACCAAAGAAGAATCTCGTACCGAAATTTTTTTTTGTCAAAACATATTGTACTTGGACACAGGAGCATGTAACCATATGTGTGGTGAAAAATCCATATTTCACAAAATAGATGATTCTTTCCATACCTCGGTAAAATTTGAAGATAGTTCTACAATTGTTGTTATGAGGAAAGGTGATATCAAAATTCGGGCTAGAGATAACACTCATCTGACCATCTCAAGTGTTTTTTATGTCCCGAACTTGAAGAGTAATTTGCTTAATATGGGGCAACTTCAAGAGAAGGGATATGTGATCATCATCAAGAATAGAGTTTGTCGGATTGAAGATCCAAAGAGAGGCTTGGTAATTGCACAAGTACATATGACTCCAAACCGAATGTTTTCGCTAAGCGTCACACATGACGCTCTTCCTTGTTTTTCAAGTATGGTGAAAGATCAAGGCTGGATATGGCATCTTCGTTATGGGTACTTGAACTTTAACGGCCTAAAGCTCCTTCATCAGAAGAATATGGTGACGGGAATCCCTCAGATTAATTGACATCCGCAAGTATGTGAAGGTTGTGTTGTTGGCAAACAACACCGGGATTCATTTCCAAAGGGTAAAGCATGGAGAGCCAAATCGACATTGGAACTGGTCCATACCGATATATGTGGGCCGATTGATCCACGATCCAATGGAAATAAGAGGTATTTTATTACCTTTATTGACGATTACAGCTAAAAAATATAGGTCTATTTTCTACAAAGAAGGAAGTAGGGAGATCTATAAAGATTTTTCGCTAGGATCGTGGTGGAGAATACAATTTTCACGAATTCGCAAATTTTTGTGAGAAATTTGGAATCAAAAGACAATTGACGACATCGTACACGCCACAGCAAAACGGCGTTGCTGAGAGGAAGAACCACACTATTATGAATATGGTGCGAAGTATACTGCAGACGTCAAATATTCTGAAGAGATTTTGGCCAGAAAAAGTCTTGTGGAACATCTACATCCTCAACAGGAGTCCCACCATAGTTGTGAAGAACATGACACCAGAGGAGGCATGGAGCGGCAGAAAACCAAATATAGAGCACTTGCGAATCTATTTTGTGAAATATGGATTTTTCACCACACATATGGTTACTTGCTTATGTGTCCAAGTACCATATGTTTTGACGAGAATCTCTTTCGGTACGAGATTCTTCTTTGGTTTTGTAAACCAAAAGAAGATAAACTTTATCTTTGGTTTTGCAAACCAAAAGAAGAGAAACTTCATCTTCTTTTTCTGAAAAATTGGACTTTTCTCCTCTTTCCTTATAAAATTAAGAACGACATACAGAGCAAAAGTTACCATACCTGTTACACTTGTAACATGTGATATTTGACTTATCAAACATTTTTGACTTTTGGCCTTCATTATGTTGATTGTCGTTTCCTTTATCTCTTCTATGATAATTTGAGAATCGGTTATCGCGGTTACCTTTTTCTCGACTTGTTTCTTTTCCCTTTGCTGACTGATTGCTGATTGAGAGCTGAGATTGTAGCGCTTTCTCCACTGCTATATGTTTGTTAAGTTGTTGCTCGTGAACCATCAATGAACTTATTAGTTCATCCATCGAAAGTTGATCAAGATCTATCGAGAGTTGATCAAGATCTTTTGACTCCTCGATCGAACATACCACATAATCGAATTTTGACGTTATTGACCGAAGAATCTTCTTGATTATCGTAATGTTCTCCATCGTTTCTCCATTTGTTCTCATCTTGTTGGAAATCACCATGAATCTGGTGAAATACTCTAAAACAGACTCTGTCGGTTGCATACGAAGATTCTCGAAATTTACACGAAGTGTCTGTAGATGTGCCCGCTTCACTTTAGTGGTTCCCTGATATTTTTTCTTTATTGGATCCCAAATATCTTTGGATGTCTCATTGCGTAAGATCTTCTCCAAGATGTTAGATCAATAGCTTGAAATAAATAATTTTTGACTTTCAAGTCTTTTAATCGTAATTGCTCGATCTTGGATATTTGAGCGGCCGTTATTTCTTTTGAATTGTTAGAAACACCAACTTCAACGAGGTGCTAATACTTCTTGGACCTCAATAAGTTCTCCATAATTGAACTCCAATGGTTGTAATGACCATCGAATTTAAGAATCGCCGCTTGAACATAATTCTCCGTCATTTTTGCAAAAAATAGACGAAATCAATAACCTCGACCAAATGAACGATATCTCGACAGAACACTAGAAAAGGTTATGCTTTTCTTTACATCATCGCATTCGAGTTGTCAAGCCAGACTGTGCTCGCTCTGTTACCATAAGTTGAAAACAGAGTTCTAAACTCTAAAGAAGAAATGTTTATTAATCAAACTTGGAATGAGATGATATGAAATACAACATATGGCAAGCCTTATATAGACATTACAAGAGAAAAACAATTTGGCTGCGACAAGCCGTAATCTAAACAATACAATACTATGTCACCAACTATGAGCAACTGTTACACACTATTTATTGACTACTATTGGTTGCTCAAGCTTGACTTGTTTACTTCATGTTACACATCTATGTGCCATGTACATTCTATAACAACAATCTAATTATAACATTTGATTCAGTTGAAACTCTAAATTATAAGATATGGATAGAATAAACTTATATTGATTATGCTTGCAATGGGAGAGTCATTTCGACTCTGCTCCTTAATTGCCTAAAGAAAACAAATAGTTATTTTACATCTGATGGTAACAACCCTCTTCTCAAAATTGTAGTGACTGGCTTAAATGGTTAATAACCCTTCCGGCCTTCCTGTGAAGCTCTAAAATGAAAAAAGTATTGACAAAAAAGATTAAAATTTGAGGGAGTCTTCATGATTCCTTCATTTGTTTGCTGCTTTCTTTCGTTTCTTCTATTCTTCTATCTAAGAGGCATTTAAATGAGCTGCGAGAGCAACAAAGGCTTTTTCTTCGCATGGAATGGTAAGACCACCCATAGGGTGATGGAACCCAAACTCTTCCTCAGCTCGAATTAATAAGTCTTGGAATGATGGATGGCTCAAGTATGATACTGGCACAATGAACCTCTTCTTTTCGTTCTCCCCAACATAGACCGCCAAATGACCTTTTGGTACATCCAAGGCGGTAGTCACTCGAGATAACCGGTTCCTTGTAAGAAGAGATTGTAATCTGAGAATCTGCTTGGCTTGAAGAGCCATGGAATGCACACGAATACCCATTTTAAGTCTTGAGGTGTAGAAAGATAAACAAAGAATATATATGATTATCACTGAGGAAGATATGAGAGAAGAACTGGGAGTTGGCAAGGTTGGTTTAGTATATAGGAGTATATATATAGGGTGGAGTTATTTTCTTGGCTGTTGAGATATTGGCAAATTAGGGAAGTTCATGGCCTACTTCACAAACAATCACATGGCTCTGTTTCTGATATATAATTAGGTTTGTAGGCCATAATGTGACTTTGTGACTTTGTGACTTTAAAACTTATTTTCCAAATAAACGCTCGATATTCAAAATAGGTGGCTACCAGTATTAGGAAACTAGGATGAACATGCACATGTGACTATGTTGTGTTCAAACGAATGATTAAATGAGTTCAGAGTCCTACATTTGGATGAAAGGAGAAGTTGTTATCTACTATAACGGACCTGCTTAGGAATTTCTAGAAGTCCGTCTGAATTCAATACTGGAACATTCTATGTGTACTCGATTTTTCCATATTTTCACTTTCAGTAATATGCATGTTTTTATAAATGGTTTTAATTTTTGGCTGACAGTAAATTTCTATGTTTACAGGTTACAATTTTGATTTCTTCAGTCGAACATGATTAGTCAGTTGGCGGTGCAATGGATTCACCCTGTATCTTCCCAGAATTCATCATTTCTCCTTGAGTAAGAGATTCAACTGCAGAGCAATGAACTTTCAACTTGTACAGATGCTGGTGCATTTGAACTCTTTTGCAGGAGCAGCTATATCTTGGAACTAATGGCAGTAAGAAAACAACTTGTGACATATATGACGACTTTATAGTCTCTACTTGACGAATTGTGTACATAAATAATTATCTTTTGGCATTCGTAAATATAAGTCATAATCTGTTCTTTTAGTGATGGAATATTATCCAAGCTCCCTTTTGTTTTTTGTAAATTCATTTGTGGCCATAGTTGTTGCAAAACCTGTAACTGCAAAGAACTTTCGAACAGAGAATTATTATAAATGTAGTGTAGATCCTATGCTTGTTTTCTAACGAATTTATAGTAGTTATGACCTCTATTAATGTTACAAGCGGTCGTATCTCACATTTATCAGAGATCGATATCTTCCTTAGAAGAAAAGCATGTTACATATGAATATGATGTTGAATAAGTCGCAGGTCAAGTATTTTGACTTTATAAGTCTACAGATAGTGTCACATTTAATGTTTAATGTACGCCGCTTACTATCCAACTTGTTTTTCCCTTCTATCTGCCTATATGAGGCTCTTTATGCGTTGTAATATTTTACATAGAATTCTCTAAGCTTAAAAATTTAACGTTGCTCTTGTTCTTTACTAGGAAGTAGACACACAATTGTTTGTTGGTTACAGAATTGGCACTTTCCAATATATTTCCATGATTCGTAACAAACGAGAATGGTTTTCCGTTGTTTTCACTGAAAAAGATGACAAGTTTTACTGTTCATAAAAGAAAAAAGGGGGCGGATTTAGAGACACTCAAGTTTCAGTCAACCACAACCACTCATCTCTATTAGATGAGTGGCTCTAAAAATTTGGGATTTCCTATAAGGGAAATGAGGTGGAAAATTAGGGGGTCCTACCTGCCCCACTCTCTAGCCGTCACTCACATTTCCCTCTCTTTTCAAAGAAATTTCAAATTCGAACAACTATCACTGATATCAGTCAAGTCTCTCTCTATCTCTCTCTCTCATATCACACACACATTCTCTCTCTCATTTCACACACACACTCTCTCTCTCTCATATCACATAAACACACACTCTCTCTCATATCACAGACATACTCTCTCATATCATACACTCTTTCTCTCTCATATCACATAATCGGGGCAATTTTTGCCATTAGAGGTGAGATTTCAGTTGAGAAAGGGAAGCGATTCTGCCATTAAAGGTGAAATTGATATCTCCAAAGAACTCCGACACCCTTGCTGATAGTGCACTCACTCGACAGGTACTTTCTGACCCTTACTCGCCAGTAGTGCACTTGGATGTTGTAAAATTTGTTAGAATAATGGTATCGGGCCCCAATGGTATCCCCCCCACTTAATCTCTGTGAAATTGTTAGAAGACTGTAATCTCCTGTACAATTTCTCTTTGATTGATTACATGCTAGTGGGTCCCATTTGAATTTGACAATTTAGTCAAAATATTTGCATTACACTGATGTAGGACTAAATAATTGTCGAACTCGACAATATCGCATATGAATGTAATATTCACAGTAACTAAATTGTCGAACTCGATAATATTATATATGACTGTTGGAGACACAATATCTGAATTGTCGAACTCGACAATATTACATATGAATCGTTCAGGTACAGTAACTAAATTGTCGAGTTCGACAATTTTTTATATGAATGGTTGAGTTACAACAACTAAAATGTCGAACTCGACAATATTATTGTGGAGAGTCAACGGAGATGGTGAAGACGAGGTCTCAGAGTAGGCGGGAGGCTGCTTCTCGCCGTATTAAGCAGTTGTATGACGAACTAGCGATGCGTTATTTTGGTTCGGTTAATTTGAACGGTCCACCATTGCCGCCACGTGAGGAGAGCTACGAAGGAATGCGCGAGGCTGAGGCGGCGTTGTGGAGGGAGGATTTCCATTTGCATTATCAGATGCAGACGGTCATCCTGCATCCAATGGCGAGGAGAGCAGCTCTTGTTGCCCGGGCCAGGGAACTGGTTAGGAAGGATGGCTCCGGTTCTGTCGGTGCAGTTTAGGATTTGCTGATTAGGTATTCTAGTTGTAATATCGTTGGGAGGTACATGTAATGAAGTAGCTGTAGTATTCAGTAAGTGATGAATAAATTTTGTATGGTACAACAGGTTTTTGTGTGTGATTGTTTACATCTTGTATTCTGCCTTTTATAGTATGTAATGTAATTATAAAATTAACATGCGTTGGACTTGAATTGTGTTTGGTTTGTGATATTTTGATCTCTCCAATTACTTTACTTACAACTCACAATCATTTCTTTTATGTGTGAACTTCTTAGTCAGATTGACAATGGAAGACTCTGTCGATAAAAATTGGTCGAAAGTTATTGGTGAGGAGTCCTCAGAAAGGTGTGAAAATGAACGTATTGTAGACCCATTTTCGGCGGATGCCCCATACGAGGGTCAACATTTTGATACTGTAGATGATACACGTTTGTGGTATGAACGATATGGAAGAGGGCAGGGTTTCTCTACCAAGATACGTAATTCTACTAAGCGTCCGAGATCGGATGATATAGGCAGAGCCCACTTTTGTTGTATGAGCAATGGCTTTTCAAAGAAAAACCTTGGCACTCCAGAGAGTAGTGACGTAGCTGGCAACAGAAGATCATCTAATAAGTGTGGGTGTAAAGCAACAATGAACATAAATTGGAATACCAAAATAGGCAAGTATGTGGTTACAAGTTTTACGGATATCCATAACCATAAACTCGTATCTCCACGGAATCAGCATCGGATGAAGGTTAACAGATTCTTTCCTGAAGCAGCAAAAAACCTTACAGCGGCATTTGAGCTCCACAATATTCCTGTCAGCAAAGTCCCGGCATTATTCCCAGATAGAACCTTTAGCAAACGGGATTGTTACAACCACAACGCCAAAGTAAATAAAGAACGACTAGTCAGAGGAGATGCACAAACCGTGTTGGAGTGGTTTAGGAAGAAACAAACTACAGATCGGATGTTTTATTTTGACATAGAATTAGATGAGGAGGACCGAGCACTGAATTTTTTTTTGGATCGATGGACGTTCAAGGTGCGCATATGAGGCATTTGGAGATGTCGTCACCTTCGATACTACATACCGGGCGAATGTGTACAAGATGCCATTTGCTCCGTTTGCAGGGATCAATAACCACTACCAAACAATTCAATTCGGATGTGCTCTGCTAAGAAATGAGCAATAAAACACATTTCTATGGTTGTTCCATACTTGGCTCAAGGCAATGAACTACAAACACCTGTGTCAATTATCACCGATCAAGATGCAGCTATGGCCGCGGCTATTCCCAAGGTAAAAGAGTACTCGGACACTTATTGCTCGAGTTACAGTGTTGTTAACTTGAGTATATTGTCTATTTTTTATTATCAATAGTGTCAAAATCGACAATATTCGACAATTGTTACTCTAGTTACAATTGAACTATTGTCGAATTCGACAATAGTTGCTAGTATAACTCCAATCCAATCACATTTGTAAATTGTCGAATTCGACAATATCATATAGTATTCAGAGACACTTTCATTCTAAGTTCTGGTTTATTTCCAGGTCTTCCCCAACACCAAACATCGATTTTGTCTGTGGCACATCACAAACAAATTTCCTGAGAAAATCGGCCATGTTTATCGGGAACCATCTACATTCAAAGAAGATATCGATTCGATAATGCACAACACATATGAAGCTGTAAAGTTTGAAACCAAGTGGATGGACCTAATGAAGAAACATAAATTGGATGATAACGTTTGGATGCAAGAAATCTTCAATATTAGACAAAGATGGATACCGTTATGGAATAGAGAGACCTTCTTTGCAGGGATGAACAACACAGGACGAAGTGAGTCCACAAACAGCTTCTTTAATGGTTGGTTGCCAATAACAACTGGGTTGTACAGTTTTGTGACCAAGTATGAGGCTGCCCTTATAGAGGTATACGAGCAAGAAAGTGCAGAAGACTTTGCATTAGAACACAGATATCGTCAAGTTGGACCTCATCAAGCTCTACTGAAAGATGCTGCAAAGATTTACACCAGAATAATGTTCCACAAACTTCAGGATCAATTTGACCAGGTTGTTCGCTTCGTTGTAATAGAAAGACACGTAGAAGGTAACGTTCGCCAACTTACGGTGAAGTCCCATAGTGGTCGTGCCGAGTTATTTGAGCTACAAATAGACTTAGAGAAGCTAACTGGTAATTGTGGATACAAGTTGTTTGAGTATGTTGGACTCCCATGTTGTCACCTCCTGAAAGTTTTCTCGAAATACGACATTCTCAAAATACCAGAGGCCTTCATTATGACAAGGTGGACGATTGGTGCAAACAAGTTTTCAAGGTCGTATGATGAAAGCCAGTTAGAAGGAGATAACTTACGACATGCCTTACGCCATAGCCACCTATCGCTTCGTGCATCAATCTTATTTGAAAGGGCCTCGAAGATGAAAGAAAGTTTTGATTTTGCGATTTTGAAGCTAGACGAGCTTGAGTCTTATCTCCAAAACTACGATGACGCTTTAACACAAATAGATGCATCACAATAAAATATCTCAACTTCTGTCACGGATTCTCTAGTGTCCGGACCTATGATTTTAAACCCTCTCGTGGTTCAAACAAAAGGCCGGGCGAAGATTGATCACAAGAAAGGGGCAAGATGGAAGGGGGGAATGGAAGAGGCTGTTATGAAGAAGAAGAAAACATGCAAAAGTTGTGGAGTACTTGGCAACCATGACAAACGGACATGCCCACTCCTGAAAACGATGATAGCATAATCAAGTAAGTATATATCCAACAATATGCATAAACGGCACCTTCTGCGTGATTTTTCTATAATGTGTTCCATATTTACAATAATTTGTTCAATGTAGGAGACAACAATAATGGGGAATCTATTCAGCCGTTGCACTCAAATTCCGACAAGCACAACATCTAGGGAAACAAAAGGAGTTCACGTTCATTGACTAATAAATATGTATTGATTATTATTGAGAAATTAGTACGTTGATTCAACATTATATTTGCTTTGTAATTGAAATTTAAGACAATAGCAATGCTGTATTTCACGGAGAAAATATCAATGAATTATATGCAGTTTAAGGATTGTGTTGCTTTATGCACCCCCACCCTCTATGAATTTGTATACTGTTGAAAATACTGCCATAAATTGTCGATTTCGACAATATTATATACCTAGAAAACTAACTACCAATTGTAATATTGTCGGGTTCGACAATATTACAAATGCATAATTGGAAATATACTACTACAATTGTCGAAATCGACAATATTGTACATTGTAAGTAACCATATACACTAAAGTATTATCGAAATCGACAAAATTTCAATTTTTAGAGACACTCAAGTGCACTGTTAAAATATTCTTCAGAGGCAAAATGTACATTTTGAAGAGGGGAGAGTTAGAAATGAGATTCATATGACATAACATAAATTTATATACTACAAAAATAAATCAACAATAGAGTGTTATACCAAAAATTATATACTGTGATAAACATTGAACTAAATGAACTGTCATATACAAAAAGGGAAAACATTATATACTGTGACAAACATTGATGTAACATAACTGTCATATACAAAGATTTGGTCGACAACCCTATTTGATTGTCGACAAACCAACAACAACCATGTCATTAACTCTATACCCCTGACACTTGTGCTCTCTAAGTAATGCCCTGAAGTTCCTTACTCTCACATCAAAATACCTAGTCAATTGTTCTTTCTGGAAACCCGGAGGAATTTTCAGATTTACATGACTGTAGAAAATAGTAGAAAGTGGAGGTATTGGTGCATCGAACCTTGGAATCAAGTGAACGAAATGGTTGTCCACCCCCAAACCAAACCACCAATACTTACAAGTATCCATAACTAGGTTTTGGAACCTCTCCTCATTTGAAGTAGTATTTCTTTTGCGTGCCCAAAACAGGGGTAAGAATGTATATGCTTCAGTGTGGCTAATGAAGACCACAACCTTCTCATAGTAGGTGGCTAGTAAATGCGCCATATGCCTATACTCCACATGTTGATGACCATAAGAACATGCCTGCAACAAAATTTGGTATGCGTTCTCCCCGTCTGCAGTGATTTGTATACCCAATGTTTGGCTGAAGATAGTCTTCCAGAATGTGGGGTCCTTGCAGAGAAAGGTC
The DNA here is from genome assembly GCA_014058105.1 of Kingdonia uniflora. Classification (NCBI taxonomy): domain Eukaryota; kingdom Viridiplantae; phylum Streptophyta; class Magnoliopsida; order Ranunculales; family Circaeasteraceae; genus Kingdonia; species Kingdonia uniflora. The sequence goes on from JACGCM010002532.1 coordinate 60,014, forward strand.
TTCAATGATTTCATTACATCTGGGAATCTATGTTGGCTCTGGTGCTGAATCGCGGCGGTAACCCTAAAACCAGAATTGTTATCATTGATTTCGATACCACGAACATCTACAAGATACTTCGTCCACGGTTGGAATAAAAGTTCTTGCATCTTCTTCTTCTTCTTCTTAGCCATTTTCTCCCTCCTAGCAATGACAACATTTTCAAGGTTTACCGCCGTGGAAACCAAGTCCTCTTGATAATCTCCCTTGGGTCCTTGCTGCGCTATTGTGAAGAATCTTTCATTCTGCTCAAAAGATCTTCGAAGGTTGGGTCCCCCATGTCTCCCATCCCTTCACTTGCGAGTGCCTTCTTCAATGTTTGACGCCAGACCTTCTGCAACAAGTCTTCATATTATAACAGACAGTAATATTAGAGCAATATTGTCGAATTCGACAATATTGTGCATCCATAATTCCAATTTACAGTGCCATAATTGTCGAACTCGACAATTATTTATTGTCCAAGTGGAAATATATATTACCAATATTGTCGAATTCGACAATATGAAGATAGTAATCATCGAATTCGACAACTATGACTTCAAACCATGCATTAAATAGAGCAATCTCAAATATGTACAAGAGTTAGGAATATGTCATACCCATTCATTGTTATCTACTTCCAAAGTCTTCTTCCTCCCTTCTGAATTAACTAGTTTCTTATGCTGAAAAAAAAACTCTAACCTTAGGATAAATACACTTGGTATGTACATGAACATTATCTAAATTGTCGAGTTCGACAATATTTACCATGCACAACTCGGGATGAAATTCCTAATTGTCGAATTCGACAATATTCGATTTCAATAACATGATTTTGAAACCATGCATTACACAGAGCAATCTCAAATATGAACAAGAGTTAGGAATAGGACATACCCATTCACTGTTATTTGCTTCTAAAGACTTCATCCTCTCTTCAGCATTAACCAACTTCCGTCGCTGTAAAAATATCCGACATTAGAATAAATATTGAAATCAACATTCCATATAATTCAGAAGGATGGGCGGGGGACTTTACGAGATGGTTAGTTTCCTCCGTATATCTCGCTGCTTCTTTCTTATACTTGGATGTCCAGATCATTATCTGTTCCAAATACATAAAGGAGATGAGCTATATAACTCTAGTTCATTTAAATGTGATTTTGGGTACTACATTTGATTTTGGGATAATCAAACACAAACTCCATTCCACTAACTAAAAAATTCGTATACAAAATGAACCCCCAAAATGAAACTTAAATTCACTATTATCAATTCACTAAATTCGTATACAAAATTAAGTTTTAATTCACTATTATCAAACACAAACTCCAATTCACTAACTTCAATTAATTTCATTCATTTCAAATGACTTACAAAATCTTCTTTCGCAATCAACTTCTTCTTAATATCCTCATGTGCAGCCAACAAGTCCTTATACTTCTTTGCTAGGGTTGTGTCTAGTACAGGCTGATGTGATGGTAGCATAACAAGCTGTTCAAAACATGAGCACAAGAACAATGTTATCAGACTTACAAATAAGTGACAAATAATTAAACATTATTGAATTTTGGTAAACTCACAGGTGTAGCTGGAGGAAGTTGCAAGTCTATCTGCTCCATCAAAAGTGCATTTACTGCTTTTAGTGACTCGATCGCTTTACACTGTACACATTTGGGGACAAAATAATTACGCCAGATGCAAGAATGATTAGTGGAAGACTATAAGTAATTAGGGGTTAGGTACACTCAACACTATTACCTTTGTATTAAACTCATTACCTTTTTATTCAACTCAACAGATAAGCTTTGATTACAGTCTTCAAGACCAGATTTTTGCCTTAGCTCTGCCTCCAAACTTGTATTTTTTTCCTCTAAATTTTTGCACTCCAATATCTAAAAACATAAATTTGACAAGGAAAATCAGGATTTTGACAAAAACAAACAATGGATGCGATAATGACATCTGCCTAAGACCTTACCTTCGCATCTAACTGCCTTGGAAGATCTGCAAACTCTAGTGCACATTGCTCGTCAACTACACGCTTTAGTTCAATCTCGCCTTCATTTGTTCAATGGTTTCTTTAAGCAGATCACATTCACTTGTCTGAGGTTAAATTGACATAAAACATTTAGATTAGTTTATGTTTTTTGCCGAAATCGACAATAATACATATATGCCAGTTTTCAGAATAACTGTGAAAATTGTCGAATTCGACAATTTACCTTTGTTCACTTACACGTACACTGTAATAGTTGTCGAACTCGACAATTATTTATACTAAACACTATAGATAAAAACACACATTATGCACAACTAAAGATAGGTATAACTGACCTTATCTTTGAGGGCCTCTCTTAGATTGATATTGGCTTCAGACTCCTTATCTTTATCCTCCTTGAGCTTCTGAAGCTGGTCATTTAGTGCTGTGATTTGCTGGTCATTTAGGTTTATATTTGGAGATCGACTAGAGTGCTCATGATGCTACAAGTTAACAGAATATTAGACAATAGTATTTTTGAATTGAATAGAATAGAAGGCAAGTGAGATAAAAAATGGTTGTAATATGTACTAACCGATGCATCATATTGTTCAGCAACATCTTAAGAATGCGCACGGGGGTGTCACCATGCTCATTGACAGTGGCTTCCTTTCTTTGATGAACTCCAGCATCATCATCTGCAGCCAGGTCAACAGCAATGGGACAGATCGTAGTCCATGAGACAGAGGCAAACCACTCCAAGTATCCCTCTGTACATACTAGAGGCCCCTCTCGTACCCTCCGCCCCCTATCCGCCTTCTTCAAAACGAAGTCCTTCCACTTTTGGCTAGAGAAGCAATCAACCCACTCATACTTAGGGTTGAATTTTCTCGGTCTTTCTGCGCTCCATAGGTTCGAAACCTCTGTGATCAGTCGCTTTCCAGGGATGCATTGTTCCCGATTGAACTGCCGCACAACCCTATTTGGGTAGTATGGTTGAACATGATCTGGAGAAGCTAATACACCATAAAAGAACGTGAACTCCTTGAACGCATGTGCGGAATCCCTTTTATTTCTGTATGGGTCCCAAACAACCTACATGAAAAATGAATAAAATGTATTATGACACCATTAAGTTGAATAATTTTTCCAGTAGTCCTGAGAAGGATTTAATCATATTGTCGAATTCGACAATATAATAGGGACTTGTAGTTTATCATATGCATTATTGTTGAAATTGACAATTTCTCGAGTGCCATTAGAGTTATGCTTATATATTGTCGAATTCGACAATATGATATGTACAATAGTAGATGTACATAGTCAGTATTGTCGATTTCGACAATTTCGAGCAGTGTAATCTTTGTACTCTAAGTCAAATATCATACAGTGTAGTAGGTTAATAAACTTACATCCTCTAGTTTATACTTGTCCAATGCCTCCCTAAACATGAGCAAAGATGGAGCAGCATATCTATCCGTAACGGATACATCCCATTCCAACAAGTGCAGTGCTCATATGCGTCGGAGTCCATCTCCTTGGGGATTCCAGCAAGCTTTGGGAAATGTGCAAAGATCCACGACTACATAGATAATGAGAAACAAAATAAAATTAGTCAAGAGGTTGAAGGCATATGTTAAAACAATTACAGAAATGAGTATGGAATCACCTCGAGTAGCGTGGTACAGCATGCAACTTGCCTCCCATCATCTCGAGATGCTGCACCCAAATTGTAATACATGTGGGCCAGAACTGCTGATCCCCATGACCACTTCTTCGTGACCTTGTCCTTAGCAAACAGGTCAAGGTACCGTGCGCTGACATCTGTGCCCTTCTTCGTAGGAAATAGAAAGGAGCCACAGACATACAACATATAAGCACGGGCAACAGACTTGGCTGTTAACCCCTTCTTCTTCTTTGCAGCTGTAGCGGTACCGTCACTGAGAACCTTCCCCAACTTGTAGGCATAGTGCTCTCTCTGTTTCTTCAGTGGCAATGAATTTCCAGCACCCCCAGCTTTCAAAGCCTTGAATGCTTTTAGACCTTGCAGGAGGTTGTTCTCAAAAACCTCCACAATTGCAGGGAAAGCTGCCGGCAATGACCGTGGCATCACCATCTGAACGCAACCCAACCAATTGCTCCACGTCATCCAAAGTTGGAGTCATCTCGCCCCATTTGAAGTGGAGACTGTTAGTTTTCGGCTGCCAACGTTCCGCAAAAGCAGAAATCAGCCCAAAGTTGTAGGATATGTCCCCAATCCTATCCAAACCCTTCAACTTCACATAATCTTGGACCGCTTGTGGTTCCTTTGTAAGGTCTCACGTAGGCTGGTGATGGTGAACACGCAGCGGAAGCTTCTCCTGAACAATAATGGCAATTATGTAAACAAAATATAACTAATAGGAATAACAAACATAATTAAATAAAGGATTCCATTAAACAATATACCTGCTCTAGCGCGATCGACCTCGCTCTATGGAATCTGAAGCTTCTTAATAAGCTTCTATCACTAGGGCCTACGTCTTCGTTGCTTGTAGCCCCCTCGCTTTCAGAATACCCCCCAACAATAGGAATATTCACATCTGAATCAGGGGAATATTTGGGAGCGGGGGTTGAGCTCCCAAAGCGGCTTGGGCAGACTCTGTATCAAATTCAAACCCTGGGGAATATTCACAGCTTCCGCAGACTGAAGTTGAGCTTCCAAAGTAGGTTGGGTAGACTCAGTTGGAGGTACTGGTTCACTAACACCCTCATTAGTAGTTTCAATGGTGTTAGGAGGGACGACTGTGGTTGGGTCAATAGTTTTTCTTTTTCTCTTATAGGTAACTAAATCTCCTTCTCTGGCCAACTCTCTTTTTCTTCTATTCGAAGCGGTTGGAGGCACTTTGTCATTCATTGTTTACCTGTACACAATTTATTGTTCAAAGGATCAGTATAATTGTACATGCTAATTGTCGATTTCGAGAATATTATGTAAACAAAAGGGCAAGTGCACTTGAAAATTGTCGATTTCGACAATTTAGACTCCATTTGAATAAGTCCAAGTCAACAATGTTATTGTCGAAATAAAAAAATTGGACTTATTCAAATGAAGTCCTGTTAATAACACAAGTCTACCATAAAATACTCGAATTCGACAATTTCATAGTGGTTGGAGATATTGATATGGAATATTGTCGAATTCGAAAATTTACCAAGTTCAATATTAGTTATGTACATATAATAGTGTCAAATTCGACAATATTATATGTAGAATATGAGATTGTAGTTATGCTAATATGTTTACATAGTGGTTGGAGATATTGATATGGAATATTGTCGAATTCGACAATTTACCAAGTTCAATATTACTTATGTACATATAAAATTATCGATTTCGACAATATTATATGTAGAATAAGAGATTGTAGTTATGCTTATATGTTTACATGTCCAATATTGTCGAAATCGAGAATCATGCAGTATTGTATTGCAATTGGAGCTATTTAGGTTTAACATTGTCGAATTTCACGATATATTATACCCATGTAGAATAGCAGATTGTATTTGTGCTTATATGTTTGGGACATGTCCAATATTCTCGAATTCGAGAATCATGCAGTATTGTATTGCAATTTCAGTTATTTCGGTTTAACATTGTCCAATTTTACGATATTAACGGAATGGGAATTGAATTATCTTGAAGTAGACACCAATCCTTCATTTCCTCTAAACAATGTCTTTGAATCCCCTCCTTGAAGTAATTACCTTCTCAACCCGAAATGGAAAATCGAACAAAATGACAGTCTCTAATTACGAGACAGTGAGAGAGAGAGAGAGAGGGAGAGAGAGAGAGAGAGAGAGAGAGTGAGAAAGAAACCACAAACTGTTCGTGAGAGGAGACGGTGTTCGTAAGAGGAGACGCTGTGAGTGAGAGAGAGTGAAACTGTTCGCGAGAGTGAGAGAGACATAGTGAGTGAGAGAGACGTTTGGAGGGAAATGGTTTTTGGTTTGTTTGCAGAGAGAAAGAGTGAGACTGTGTAAGAGAGAGAGAGAGTGGGGAGACACAGCATTAAATGTGAGTGACCCGGGATTTGAAAAGAGAAGGAAACGTCTGCCAGCTACAAGAGAGGGGAAGAGAGAGAGAGAAAAGTGGGGCATGTAGGACCCGGGATTTTCCACCTCATTTTCCAATATATAAAATGCCAATTATAAGAGCCACTCATCTAATAGAGATGAGCGGTTGTGGTTGAGTGAGACCTTAATGTTTGGTTTCCTAGTCTCTAAATCCGCCCCAAGAAAAAAAACTTTTTGCATCAAAATACGCCTTACCACTGCATTTTTCAACTAACATCTCTTACAATTTGTGTTCTTTTTTGTCCCCATTGTTTTTACTGAAAGACTCACTAAAATTTTGATGTTTACAGAAAAACATTACTCCACAATATTCCTCGCGTAAAAACATCTTTATAATTTAATTGCAACCAATAAAACAAGAATGTCCTTGATGATCGTACTAAACACACTCAACTACCTTTTCATTTGAAGACTTTGCCAAGGTATACAAATCCTGCATGCATTAGTTCTTAAATATTAACAATGATTACGATCTGTAAACAGCAAACCACCTGATAGCAAATGAAAATATAAAATTTGACGGAAATACGATAATTCATTGATATCAGCAGACCACCTGATTGATACGCAAATAGTTCCGAGTAACAATACAATATTTCAATGAAATTAGGATTACATTTTCTTATAAACAAAATTGGAATTACATAATAAAGACCATCGGTAATCTAAAGGGAAAATTTCCTGGTCCAAGTTTTCCTGGTCTCCTCTTGCCTTTATGTTTTAAAGAGTCTCAATTCAACTTCTTCTTCCCTCCATGCCGGTATTTCACAACTCTGAACCATTATCTGTGTTCTGTAAAGCAACAAAACCATGTCAACCAGCAATCAAAACAAGCCGGGAAGCAGCGAGTGGCTACTTTACGTATATAATGCCCTCATCAGGGTCCTCAACATCCCAATCTCTATCATCTTCAGGTATATCAGATGATTCAGAGTACTCTCCTTTTTCCCCTTCACTTTCTCCAGTTGTGTTCTCATTCTTTAACTTATCTAATATCGCAATCACCTGAAGAAGGTAAAAACTGACTGTTTTAGTACACTACCACAAAACAAGTTTACGGTTGAGAGAAAATAGTCATGGCAATGCCTAATTCTGTTGATTTTTTTTCCTGCATGGCTGAATTTAAAGTAAATCTTGGGTGCTGATGGCTGCTATACAATCTTTTGCTATATGATCAAATATTTTGTCATAAAAAACAAACAAATATTTTGCAATATGATCCACGAAGGCACCATTTAAAGACCATGCACATAATTCCATAGGTAAGAATGACATCAAAACTTGCATATCTCTTCTTGATAATCTTATATATTATATATACGTGAAGTGGGAATCCAGTTTTCAGTTATTGTTTATCCAGAGGAGGAACAAATCCTCAAATAAAAAGTAACTACAATTCCATTCTTTAGAAGAATTCGGTTTTTTAGTATTTGAAAGACCATTGTTCATGTATCATATTTTGAGGGACAACAACGTCTGAACTGCCGTTTTTCAGCAACAATCGATATTCAAAATGTAATTTATGCTCAGAACTTACATCTGTAATGTGTTATTCTTCTGAATAACGAAAGGCGAAAACATAGATGTTGTATGCAAGTGTATTGTGTATTGTGTATTGTGTATGAAATACTTGACCGCCGCACTTAGGGAAATTTGAAAACCAGCACTAGAAATACCATTTTGTTTCTTCAGTGCAAATACTGAAAAGTAAGGTCTTTCAATTAAAAGACAAAACTTTTGGACTAGCCTAATCACCGGTGAGCAATAGAGCAACAAAAACCATCAGTTATACCATAGCTAACTAGAAAAATGCGAAAGAGTTCATCTTAGCATTTGAATCACAAAACATAAACATACAAAAGGAAGAAAGATTAAAGTTTACCCTGCTTCCTCGCTCAAGAGACTCGTCTTCAATAAAACGCACTTCTGGAGTCAACCGCAACTTCATTCGCCTACCCAACTCACCACGAACATACTTAGCCTTCGACTTTAGTCCAGCAACAGCCACCTCTCTACCTCTTTCATCACCAAAGACTGATACATATACTTTAACCACCTATGAGCATTAAAGGAAACGTGTAAGCTAAGTAACATGAAACTACATATTTGTTCATAGATACATTGGATTTTAAAATTGCATCTCCGAAGTTTTCAGCTTTCGACATCCACCATTTTGGCGCCTGTCAATGATTTTGTGGGGCCCAATAGTAAGTTTAACTTCTATCTTATAGGGTGAAAGACTCTAGATTATATGTTACTTCCAGTTTACTAAATGTATTTCTTTACTCTCCCTAAAGGAGTAAAAAATACTGGATTCTATTATGAATTTTTTCTTTGGAATGATTCGGTGGAGGATCACAAGATACATCAAGTTGGCTGGAAGCAAGCGCGTAAGACTAGAGACGAAGAGGGGTTGGAAATCAAGAAGTTATCTAGGATGAATGAGGTTATGTTAGGTAAATGGATACAAAGGCATGTTGAGGAAAAAAGTTATAAAGTAGCAGGGAAGTTATGGAGGCCTTTCGGAATGGGGTGTGGAGGGGAGTGATGAAGATTAGTGAGAGTTTAGTAAATGAGTTAGAATTAGAGTTGGTTTTGGTAATATGGTGAGATTTTGCAAGGATTTTTGGCTCACTGACTAGTTGCTTAAATAATTGTATTCATTGCTTCTTTCCTTATAAGATAATCATGAGTACTTGGTCTAAGAGGTGACAAACTTCGATTAAACTAGTATATCTTGGAATCTCGGCTTTCATCAAAACTTGAATGACTGGGAAATGAACATCGTTACCTCTATTTTGTAGAAACTTACTAGTTTTCATCATCATCTAGGGGAAGAGGATAAGATGACCTAAGTTGAATGTGTAAAAAAAACGTTCTCTGTGAAGACATTATATAAGGCAGTTGATAATCCAATTCATAATATTCCCTTTTACCTTCCCAAAAAAGAAAATTTGGGTACACCTTTTTTTGCTTGGATGTTCTTGAATAAAACTCTTACAATTGACAATCTTCATAAGCGCAAAGTCTTGATGGTTAATTTTTGTTCTAGTATAAAAGAGAGGAGTCCATTAATCATCTCTTCCTTCTTTGCTCCTTCACCAAAATTATTAGGATTGAATTGTTTACTGAGATTAGCATTCTGTGGCTAGGTTTTAGAAATGTTAAGGAACTCTTAACAAATTGGAATACGAGAGACTTTGTCGAACGGGGCAAAGTAATATGATGTTTTATTTGTTTTTGCTTTTTGTTTTTTTATCTTTGTGGTGGTGAGGTCTATATGGCTTGAACATAATGCGAGAAAATTTAAAGGGAAGGTGAAGTCGAGAGCTTCAGTATTGGTTTCTATTAAAGTTTTTATCTTTTGGTAGAGTAAGGGGACCTCTATTGAGTCTCTTATTTATAAGAACAAAGTGCAGAAGCAAAACGATTTACTAAAATTCAAAACTAGGGTTTCTAGAGTTTTCCCCTAAACTCACATAAATTCAAAAACTAAGAGAACTAACTACTCTAGGAGGTTCCCCCTCCTATTTATTAACCAAAACAACTACTAAAACATAAATAATCCTTGTAAAAAACTGGGTTCTAACTCGCAAAAGTCTCTTCTGAAATCCAAGAATCGTCTTCCGTTCCTTTATCTACCCAACGTATAAGGAACTCTCTTCGCCCCAAATCATCAACCCTTGATCAAGAATCTCATCTATATCGTCTCGATAACGGATACCTGGTATAGGAGATACCGGTAATGGGAGTGAACCCTGTCCATGATAGTGTGATAATAACTTAACATTTACTACCTTGGAACGGTTTCCCGAAAGATCAATCTCATATACGTTCTCGCCATACGTCCGAATAACAGTAAAAGTCCCCGTCTTGCATAGTAGAAGCTTAAAAGCTATACCCGTTCAATGTTCCTTTTCAATGTATAACATAACAAGGTCTCTTGGTGAAAAAATTACCTCACGTCGATGTTTATCCACTCGGCCCTTGACGCCTGCATAAACGTCATCTAGATGTTGTCGCACGTCTATATGGAGAGACCGAATAGCTTAGGCGAACTCTGTAGCACTATCTGAAACTGAAACAAGCTGAGGAATAGGAGTCAAATCAAGTACGGTGTCAAGATTGTACCCAGTCACAATCTGGAATGGAGATAGTCTTATGGAGCTGTTGACAGAGCTATTAAATGCGAACTTAGCGTGTGATAAAGAAAAATTTCACTCCGTTGGCCTATCTCCTGTAATACATCTCAGCAAATTACCCAAACTGCGATTGACGACCTCCGTTTGCCCATCCGTCTACGGGTGGAAAGCTATAGAAAAAAACAAGTTTGCAGCGAAGTAATCTCCATAATGTACACCAAAAGTGCCCTGTGAATTGCCTATCTCTGTCTGACGTAATCGAGTGTGGTACTCCATATAAGCGAACGATCTCTCGAAAAAATATGCGGGCGACGTTTGTAGCGTTCTTTGTTTTACTGCAAGGAATGAAATGTGCCATCTTGGAAAACCTGTCGACCACCACAAAAACGGAATCAAAACCCCTAACCTTAGGTAACCCTGTCACAAAATCCATCGATATGTCTCTCCAAAGGTATGTCGGTATCGGTAAGGAGTGTATAGACCCGTATTTTGCTCTTTTCCCTTTGCCGTTGCACCGGAATAACATTTTCCTATAAAAGCGTTGACATCACGTCGCATCGTGCCCCAAAAGTATTTCTCCCGCATGAGAGCCATAGTTTTGACCACCCCGAAGTGTCCCCCTAAACCCCATGCGTGAACCTCTGAAATGAGTCTCTCTCTCATAGAAGAAGAAGGAATACATAACGCCGTTCCTTTAAAAAGATAGCCATCCTGTAAGAAGTAACCATCAAGAACTCTGTGCCTTTATTTTCAGGAGGTATAAATCTGACCAAAGAAATCATCTCCTGCATACAACTCTCGTAACTCGCCGAACCCAAAAATTGAGGTGCGAAGTGTGACCAATAGGTGAGCTGTACGACTGATCCGGTCGACGAACCCATTCTCCTTTCCTTTGATATGTAATACATGGAACTGAAAACTCTGGAGATAACAACTATATTGCCAACCTATCGATGGATACCCTCTGCTGACTGTGCATACGTCGTAGTACATCATGGTCTGAATGGATAACGAACTCTCGGTGAACCAGATAGTGTCTCCAGCGCCGCAGCACTAGAACACAGCACTAGAACAACTGCGAACAACTCAATATCATGTGTGAAATATCGTAATTGAGCTCCTGACAACTTCTCACTAAAATAAGCAAGAGGTCGTCTCGCCTGAGATAGCGTCGCACCAATGCCTGTTTTACAAGCATCTGTTGTGACCTTAAACACAGGACCTGAAAAATTAGGTAGCGCTAAGACCGGGGTTGTGGTAAGATTCTGCTTGATCAACTGTAAGGCAGCCTCTGCCCCTGTAGACCACTCGAATGATACATTTTCCATATGTGATGTGATAGGTGCCATAATGCTACTGAACCCGTCAATAAAAAGTCAATAGAAAGTAGCTAACCCATGGAAACTCCGTACCTGTGTAGTACTCGTAGGAACCGGCCAATTATTGATCGTCTGAACTTTCTCCTCGTCTACCCGAATCCCCTCAAAAGAAATCACGTAACTCAAGAAGTTCACCGAATCAACTATAAAAGAGCACTTCTTGAGTTGTCGAAATAGCTTGTGTCGTCAAAGAGCCTGTAAGACCCTGTCAACATGTATCATGTGCTCCTCTTTGGTTCGACTATGAATCAGAATATCATCAAAATAGACGACGACAAACCGCTCTGCAATGCAATCATGTGGGACCTCTGTCATCGAACGTCATCAAACGCATGAAAGTAAACAGAGCGTTACATAGCCCAAATGGCATAACCAACCACTCGTAGAGACCATCCTTAGTCTTAAAAGTTGTCTTCCATTCATCCCCTAGCCGCATACAAATATGATGGTACCCACTCTTGAGATCTAATTTTAAGAACACCCGCGCCCCAAAAAGGACATCTATCATGTCTTCTAACCTCGGAATCGAAAATCCTTACTTCATTGATATCTTGTTGACCGCTCAGCAATCAACGCACATTCGATAACTCCTGTCCTTTTTAGGGACCAATCAACACACATTCGATAACTCCTGTCCTTTTTAGGGACCATAAGCGCTAGAACTGCCACAGGCGACATACTTTCCCTCAACAAACCTTTCTCACATAACTTGAACATATATTGCAAATCCAGAATTCGCCATCTCTTACCCACGGAATGAATCTCGCTCTGGTACCAAATTTATAAGAACAAAGTGTGTAAGCAAAACGATTTACTGAAATTTAAAGCTAGGGTTTCTAGAGCTTTCCCCTAAACTCACATAAATTCAAAAACTAATAGAACTAACTACTCTAGGAGGTTCCCCCTCCTATTTATTAACCAAAGCAACTACTAAAACATAAATAAATACATGCCTTGTGGGTCACAATCCATCCCACGATCTATCACTTATAATTAAGTGGAGGGAGACTATCACTAGCTCCACTTTATGGGTCTTGGAGCGTAGAGTTAGTCTTGTTTTTGTTTTTAACACTTGTTGAGGGGTTTTTTCTTTTTCCTTTGATCTTGTACTTCATTTATGGAAGAGGTGCACAACAAAATTGAACAACTTTATTGATATGTCAGGCTGGAATTTTCCAAGAGAAATTTCTATGCTCCTAACTTCTCCGGGAATCAACACAGATAGCATACCATGTAACCCCAGTGGCAAAGACAAACAGATCTGGAAAGTGGATCTACATGGCCACTTCTCAGTCAAGTCAGCGCATGAAGCTATCAGAAAGAAAGAAAATGGTAACTGGTGGTGGAGATATACATGGAGAATGCTCAACAAAGTACTTTCTATTGATTTAGTGGTCACCAAAAAAGTGATAAGTTTAGCATCCATATGCTCTATGTGCAGTGAAGACAGTGAAATTGAAAACCATCTTTTCTGGACATGCCCTATAGCAGAAATGCTATGGCAGTGGTCAACAACGTCTTTTGTTTTCCAATGTTAACAGCTGATGATAAATGGAAGTCAATACTGGAAAGATGCAAAAGATGTAACTCTTATCCAAAGGACCTGTGGTGTACAATGGCATTTTCTATATGCAACTGTATATGGACTATTAGAAAAAAATTTAGTCATGACAACAAACAGACAGCTTTTGAATAGATGAAAAGAAATGTGCTTAAAGATGTTACAGATTCAGCAATCCTATCTCAAAGTACAATGTACAATACAGTGTATGATCTGAAATTAATAAAAAAAAATCAGGTATAATGCAAGGTCAACAAAGGGCCCGCAATCCAGAGTTGCCATTGGGAGCTACCTGTTCAGGGGGAGGTAAAGGTATGCTGTTATGTATCAGCAATTGGTAACCCTGGTGTTTCAGGAATTGGCATTGTGTACAGGGACAGTAGTGGTGCAGTGGTTGGCACTCTAAGTAAAGTAGTGGGCATCAATGTAAACTACTTGGCACAAGTGTTGGCAACTATCAATGGTATATCAAATGCAGTCAGAAAAAGCTGGAGGAGAATATGGATAGTTTCAGACTCTACAGCAGCAGTCAATGCCTTCAGAAATAACCAACTCCCTTGGTCCCTGCAAACTCAATGGAGCATTCTAAAAGACAAGATACACAGCGTAAGGCACTCAGCGATCTGGAGAGAGAGCAACTTCTCAGCTGACAGTTTAGCTAAGAGAGCATCAGAGGCAGGATATCCTTTTGAAGAATGGACTGATGAGAGGCCTTAACACTTGACTAGAATTGAAGATCCAGCTACAGAATACTTCAGATTCAGGAAGAATTGATCTCAGTCATGGCCCTTGTATAAAATAATTTCATTTTCCACTTTTGTATAGATATTCAAGTTCTTTGATTATCTTTTATGGGCTTTCTTGTATTAAGCACATGATCAGCAGCTTAAGGTGCCAACCTAGTTGGGATGTCTAAATCTGTAAGTGATGCTGTCTAGGTCCCCCTTCCTTGTAATAAATTCATTATTAATACAATCTAAACTTTTTGCTAAAAAAATTGTATTTTGTTTGGCCATTTTGTTGGCTTTATCAATACAATTTACATTCATCAAACAAAAACTATCTAAGGGTGGAAGTTTGGGAGGCAAATTTGGTTTTAAATATATAATGGGGTTGAAATGATTATCCCTTGGTTCTAGCATTCTCATAAACCCCAACATAGACAAGTATAAGCAAAATATCAACTAGGAACATATAGATTCTCAGTGCCTCAATATTTATCTATCCATATTTTTTTCCCTCCTCATTGTCTTATGTTTTTGTACAATTTTCCTACTTACCCACATTTTACCACTCCTATTTCTCTCATTCGAATTTGTCTCTCTAGCTCTTTTCCAAACTACTATCTTTGTGGATTTTCTTTATCTTACTCCAATTTTCTTCTCTAGATTTTCTATTATTACATTCTTTTTCTAGAATTTCTCAATCCAAAGTCCCTATTTTCACATTCTCACTATATTCCATTCCCCTAGCTTTTTAGACACTATCTATAGAACTTCTCTTTCTTAAGCCTAGCCGGGTTGTTCACAGACTCTCACCAACTAATAGCGCCGCGTTAGAAGACCCCAAACCCGAAGCTCCGGCTAGTGTAGCTAACCATATCTTTTTAATATTCTCTAGGCTACAAAGATCCATAAGAATGTAAATGGTTTCTAATGTTCCCCAACCTTATAAACAGAAACCTTCCACAATATCGCCAACAACGACATGGGGTTTCTTTAAAACCTGCCCAAAACAAGCCTGAGCATTACTAATTTACCTACATATCACTCTGGGGTTTACACTAAAATTAATCAACCACAACAACACAATCAAAGTTAGGGTTTTATACCTGCAAGTCAGTGGACACTTGAACATCAGAGATAGTAGTTAGCGAGGACAAGTAGCGATCAGCCCCAAGCGATGCCTCAGGGAGAATCGCGTATTGGAGAACCTTATCTGTTAAAAGCATATCAGAGAGTTCTCTCTGTATTTGCTTTGCCACCATTTTTACTCTTCTAGGGTTCGCCATGCACGTAATTCGAGAGAGACGTTGGACATTGAAGGGTATTATTGTAATAAACGATTTTTTGAGGGTGATTGTTGAGGATGAGTTGCAGGTGTTGGTTGGATGACGGAGGTGAGTTGAGGTGAGGAAGTGTGGGTGAGGAATCACACGTGTCATCTCTCTCTCTAGAATCCAAGAGTGGAAGACGATGATGACAGAGGATTGCTTTGGATATTTTCTTATGGGTCGGGTCGGGTCAGGTTATGAAGTGTCCCGATTTCATATGGAGCCCCCAAATTGATTGGTTGAAGGTCACTGTGTAACTAAACATGAAACGCGACTCTGAGCTCTCTCTCTGACGCGATTTCATAGTGTAGAAGTTTTCTTAGTTTATGAGTTTCAAGATTATCAATATTGTAGCTTGGAGAAACATATATGAAAAGTAGAATGGATGAATTGAAGGTTTGTAGAGGCAGATATGACTGACCTAAAACAATTTATCGCGAGCTCAGCCTCAGTTCATTGCTTTTCAAGTAAGCTCTCACTCTTTTTGTTTATTTATTATCAAGTTACTGGTTATTATGAAAATGTTTATTTGGTAAATACTATGGGTTCAATTGTCTTCGGATACATTATTTGGTAATTGCTTGAGAGGCTCACAGTTGGGGTATTTAGCCATTTTTAAGATAATATTTTTTTGGTTCCAAGGGTTTAAATACCATGGGTTAGGCTAAAGTCTGACCCATGGTTTAGTTATTGGGTTGGGGAATTGCTTGAGAGGCTCACCAGTTGGGTTGTGGATCTGCCAATATATTAATGAAACCTTTGCCTATAGAAAATCGATATGATAAAAGTAGCTTTACGGTGAAGATTCACTGACATGGAATGATGTTTTTTTCTTCTTCTACAGATATGATCAAGTATTTGGCGCTGTTACTTTAGCATATGCCTTGATAGACCAGGACAAAAAAGCTAAAAAAGCTAAACTTATTTCTGGACTTCATCCTTATTTTGGTGTGAAACTGGATGCAAAGTTACTACTCTTTTCTCCAAAACCTCGCATGCTTTTAGCTAATTCTATCTTTCACAAGTTATGACTGCAATGTTTCAATGAATTTAGTATTACAATTTTGTTAGCCTTGTGATAATAAGTTAATAGCCTTATTACATGGTTCAAGCAACCATAGAATGAGGAAACGACAGTGACATCTCCAATTCGATTTTTTATTTTTATTTTTTTATATACGACTTCTTGTATAACATGTGATTCAGTGCAAGTCAAAGACTTTGGAAAGTAGGAGTTGTGATGTAAATAATGAAGGATTGAACAACTAAGAAAGCAAGTACAACTCAGGAAATACGCATTTCTTTAAAAGCAACTTTTGGATCTAGTAGGGTTATTAGTCAGTATCCCATTAGCCACTAGCCACTAGCCCAGCTACTTCCAAAGGTTATTTTTTAGATTTCTTGCTGGTCTGAAGTTTAATTTCGACTGATTAACTTAATTTTTGCCAAGATGAATCTTCTCATGATGTACCTAAATGGCCTCATGGAGATGTATACATGGTCAAAAGACATGCAGGTGCATTGAGCTTTAACGCAGAGTTCCACTATTTAGAACTCAATGACAATTCTTTTCTTCCAACCGTTTCTGTTCCACTTCTAGTTCCCAAATGTTATTATGAATTCCCCTGACATAACAATGTTACATACCTTCTTTCTAATATTGAAATAATGGCGAGTATGACTTTGGTTCATCTTTAATTTAACTTAATTGATTTTATGTGTACTGTGATTCAGAAGGGAAGGTGGTGAAGCTCAGAAAAGAGTCCATACATGTCATTGTCCTTGGGTTTTCCTCTACTGCCATTTTAGAAGAAGATGTCCGTGAGGAGTTCAGACATAAAACTGTAAAGTCATTTCATAATCTCACATATTTCATTTTCTTGATGATGTTTCAAGTTTTATGATGACAATACTGATTGGGATTCACAATTTGTATATTTATTTTTTCATAGAAACACGGCGAGGAAATTTTTGCTAGTACATCTCAAGGTTGGAAGCATGATTCGTTTCTCAGTTAAAAGGTAAATGTATAATTTGTACACCTTTTCTTCATAGATTTAGTTGTTAAGTATGTCAGATTAAATTTAAATTAGGTTGGGTAGGAGGTTAATGTACCAGTACATGTTTAATAGGTGACAAATGCATGTCATTCTCTACTGCACACATTTATTTGAAGTGTGAATAAGATACCCCAAGCATATAGGGCTCTCATTCTCTCCTATATGGGTATCATAGGTACAAAAATACATGACTACGGGTCTCAGTGATATATGTCAGAGTTAAATACGTACATACTGATGGTCATTGGTGTGGATACACAGGTATCCCTACTCTATATATTAACTTTTCATATCACTCTAGAGGTTTAAGGCAACAATATCGTATTTTCTTCTTCCGTTGTGTTGTGGTGGTATTTGTTCTTAGTAGGTTGATAACTGGAGATCATTTTTTTCATTTCTTTGAATGCTTTGGGGTAAGGTATGACAACGACAAGGATTATCCATCTCGGTTTCGCAGTTGATAACATTTTCTTTGTGGGGGTTGATTTAATCATGTTGCTAGAATGATCATCTCTTCCTTAGTTTTGATGTGGTTTTGAGATTGTTGGTGAATTTAGCAAACACTATTTTTTCTGAGTGCAACTCATGGTATTGATGTTAGCATTTTTCTTCAGTTGTGGGGTTGGATAATTTGTTATGTGACTTATGTCATACATGAGTCTTAATTTGGTATTAAGATTAAGGGAGTCCCTGCCAGACCTTGGATACTGTGAGTGAAAGATTTAATGGAGACTGTCTAGAGGATAATTCTATTTAAAGTTCCTCACCTCTCTATATGGCTAAAAAACTTCTTTAGCCTCCCTATTTCTTTTATTATTCCAATCTGCATCGCTAATATGTTGGAGAGGAGATTTACTTAAAATAATTTTGCCGACATGTGTAATGGAGTATCTTTCCTTATGCCATTGGTGCTATCAGCCAATGAAGTGGATTCAATAAAAAATCAGCAACTTAACAGATAGGAACAAAGAATTTCTAATAGAGTACGCTTTCAATGGGAGAGTCATTTCTTTAATCAATCATTTACAGAAAAAGAAGCGTAGTTTTCTACGTGGGCAGGAATAACCCAACTTATAAAAAATATGGAGATTGAATGAATGGTTTATCACCCTCTCTTATACTCTCAAAAAGTGGTGCTCAAGAGATATAAGGGTGTCTGCATATTATCTTCTTTGTTTTTGTATTTTGTTTTTCACTTCCTGCCGTTTTATGAGGCATTCAAAGAAGAATTGACAGCAATGAAGGTTATTTTCTTTGCATAGAATGGTTAGAGCACAAATTGGATAATCGAATCCGAACTCTTCTTCGGATCAACTTAATAAGAGTCGGAATGATGGGTGGTTCAAGTAAGATACTGGAACAACAAACCGCCTAGTTTTGTTTTCTCTGACATAAACTGCCGAGTGGCCTTTTGGGGCATCCACTGATATAGCCGTAGGTAATAGTTGACTTATAGTAAGATGCGACTTCACTTTGATGATTTGCTTTGCCTGATGAGCAATGGAAGGGAAATGGATACCCATATTGTGGTTGAACTGAATAAATGACAATAAATAATGGATCTCAGTAGCTTTGATTGAACAAGAATAGTGATTTATATCACTGAGAATGATGCAGGTAAGGAGAGAGAGAGAGTTGTAAGGATGGTTAGTGTAGCATTATGTATAGGGCTCTGGGTCATGGATTTCTTTGGCCTGTGAGACATTGGCAATTTGGTAATTTAAGGGCCTACCTCATAAAGAATCACATGGCTTTGATCATGCTATTTAGCAAAAATAGTTATATAGAGACTTGGATATATACACATGATAGGCCATAGTGTTCTTAGACATCTACAAATCCAGCAGCACCACTTGTGCCTTTGATGTCATTGTCCATATAAAATTGTAGAGTCTATGTAGATGGCTGCGATAGTTACTTGTAAACAGAGAAAAACAAGCACATGTGATGGTGTTGTGCAAACAAAGAAATTATGAGATGATGAGAAAAACAATGAGCTTAGGCCTACATTTGGATTTGGGGATCTTTAAAGATTATTTTGCTCTTTTGGTAGTTATGCTAGAACGTGATGGAAACATTAAACCATTTTGGTACTGTGTTTGTCTAAATCTTAGAACCTCTTTATGCCATAGTATAGGGCTCCCCGACGCCACTGTCGGACTTCACAGTTAGTTATATAAAGTCAATGTGAGATATGACCCGATTTGTGTGAATATTTCTGTTTTGACTACTAATCTATATTCAAGTGATTTGGTGCTGGAAAATCTTCAACTCCATCTGATTTATGATGATATGACCTTAACCACTTCCAAAAAGTCTTCAGGCTATAACCAACATGATTGATAGAGCTAACTTGAGCCTTAGAGGAAGTCAGCTATGCTACAACTTTATAAGTTGAGCGTTCTACTAAATATCCACGGCTATACTTCTGACTGGAGAAGGTGTGCAATATCGAGGGACAGGATTTCTTCTTATTGCGCAGATCCACAAGGGTTATTCAGATTAGTTGATCATGAGAAGGAAAGTAAATTAAGTGAAAAAAAAAGAAAGAAAGATTAAACACGACCACAAACCAGATTTACATGGAAAAATACCTTGGGCTTAAGATGATTGAACCACTATCAAGAAGAAAGGGGCCAGAAATACTCCCTTTCATGAACACTTAATTTGCGGTTTATCTTAAAGAACAAAGCTTTTAAAAAGAACCTGCAAAAGGCTGCAATTATGATCACTCCCGTACAGACGAACAGCGGGAATACGAAATTAGATTATTATATGGAAATATGGTTAGTGCCATGGAGATATATATTAGAACTGAAGGTTCCATCTCAAACCCAATTGGCAATGAGAGGAGTAACCCAGGATGCTATATTTTGGGGTACAAGGCTTGATTTGCCCAATGCCGAAGTACTTATCTCAACACGCCCTCTGACGCGTGTGGCGTAATTTTGAGCTCAATGCGTGGATGATTATTGGATGACGCGGAGCACGTAAGGCCATTGGGCACACAACACGCGGAATAAAACACCCACTCTGATATCATATTGAAACTGGAGGTTCCATCTCAAAACTAATTGGCAATGAGAAGAGTATCCCCAGGATCTTGTATTTTGAGATGCAAGGCTTGATTTGCCCAATGTGGGACTATTTATATCAGCAACATACCTTAAGCTAAACCAAGTAAAGAAAAACGTGTGCTCTATATGTGATTGATTTCCAGTTTTTTTGTTATTTGTTTGCTTAGTGATCAATTATTTTTTGAAGCTTTTATGGAAATTCTGAACTTATGATTATTTCTCCTAAAACTTGTGTTGGATGCTACTGGTATTAGTTGATATATTACCTTAATTTTGATCACATACATGTTTCAACTCTCTTGTAGGTGGTAATAGTGCACTTCCCTCTTGTATGGTCTTACATATATGTGGTGACTCGGTAGATAGTGAGAAAAAATATCATTTGGGTGTAAAAATCTTCACTCTTGGTCTTGGACAAGCGCATTGTATAGGGTGAAACACATTTTGCATATAGGGACTCTTATAAGACAGCCTCATGGTGGATCATCTAACATATTTTGCATATGGGTACTCTTATAAGTCATCCTCCTCGTGTTCGATCATCTGGTTTTGTCTTTGAGCTCATTACCAAAGACATGTGGGGAGGGGCCTTATGGTGGAGTGAGATTCCAAGCACATCATACCTTACCACATAAATCAATCATTAGTCTGTCAATTGATTTAACATGTTTCTAGTAGTACTGAAGCATAATATGTTAATGAGAATAACATATGTTCTTGATTGCATCATACATTAGTATGGTGTTTTTTTGCCTTAGATGGGCTATTAATGCACAAGTAAATAAGTATGCGTCTAGTTACTAGGACCCAGTTGTCAGAAGAAGCGTTTTAACTGTAGATAGAAGATGAAATTTTAAGGTCAAAATTTGAATGGTAGTTATTTTCTTCCTAATAAAAGATTCTAAGATGTAAAATATGGATGAAATACTTTCAATTCGTTTGATGATTTCAATTTGGGAGTTCTTTCTCATACTCTACCCACTCAATTAGGAAAAAAATGCAAAAATAAAAAAACTATACATAGGTTGATAATAACTCTCCTATCAAAATTGTGTGATTGGATCTGGTGGGTTAGTTACCCTTGCCTTCATTCCTTAAAATCAAGGTGACCGAAAGCCAAGGGGGTATTCTTGATTACTTGCTATATACTTTGTATGTTCTTCCTTTTCACGAGGCACTCAAGCGAGAAGTAAGATCGATGAACGCAGATTTTTTGCATGGGAATGTGAGACCCCCCCAATGGATAATTGAATCCAAATTCGTCTTCAGCTCGACTTAACAATTGTTGGAATGAAGGATTATTTAAGTAGGATATTGGAACAATGTATCGCTTCTTTTCTCTCTCCCACATAAACTGTGAAGTGGCCTTTTGGGACATGTAGAGTGGTAAACACTGGAGATGACTGGTTTCTAGAGAGAAAAGATTGTAGTTTGAGTATCTACTTGGCATGAAGAGCCATGGAAGGGAAACAGATACCCATAATTGTTCTTGAGTTAAAGAAAGCTGCTGTGTGAAAATGGATCTTAGTTGACTTGAAAAAACAAGAAGGGCGTATATCATTAACAATATTAATGTTTGTGTGAGAGAAGGTTTCGGAGATGTTTGAAGGGTTTTTAAATGTGTAGAGTATATATAGGGTATTGAAGATAGATTATGCTGCAAATATTCCATAATGGATTGTCTGGTGTGAAGAACATTTTCAATAGGCCTAGTTGAGGGACTTAATTCATAAAACATCACATGGCTTGTCAAATTTGTTATCCATCAATCAGACAATGGTGGAGCAGCAGAGCTTGCCATATATGTGTAAAACCAATATAAGGTGAAGCTGGAGTGTTGGATGTATGAGCTTGAGTGCTTGACTCTATATGTATGTACATATATACTCGGAAAAGGAGAGGAAAACATGATCCTAAGGAAATATACAATAAATGATTTAGCAGGGATGAAATGCCTACTGGAGATCTACCTGGTTGAGAATTGAAGATCATGTTTTGGTATTGGTCTGGCAGTAATTCAATCTGTCTGGAGATAATGTTGTGTTACTTACAGTGTTGCTAACTTGTAATGTAAGCAGGTATTACTGGTTCAGTAATTGAGAACTAGATGGTCTCGACCACCACAAGTTGATTAAAGTTTTTTATCTCAACATAATCAAGCAAAACCATGATTTATTTACAGACTTTAAGTTGTCATCTATAATAACATGTAACAGCTGTTGCGTTTTACCCGGCTCTAGTTAAGACTAATTCAAGAGGATCTATACCCCTTATTTGATGTGATATTTTACACCACGACTGACCTACTTTTGGGCCTGGATCCATGTATTTACCTTAGGCCTAGTTTGGGTATTTTGCATAGCAATAACCTAATTTCTATTATGAGTAGAATTCTAACTCCACTCTATAAATTGGTATTATAACCCTAAAAGTGGCAATCAAGCCTTTCTAGATTGTAATGAGTTTCTTGAGCAATACAGAGAAAACCCTAAAGGAAATTTCCTCGAATTGATATGTGTTCTTATTTCTTCTTCAATTATTGTTCCTTCTATAGATTGTGGATTAAAGACGGAAGATGCTATTATGGAAAATTCTCTAGTTAAGATTGAATATTTATTGGGGAAATTGATATGGGATTTCAGTATTGAAACATTGATGGTTCAACGGTGCATCTTAGTTCCATCTCTTACGTGTGAATGGAAACTGGCTGACATTGTAACCATTATATATAGGTCAGTCCGACGTATGGAAAGCATATAATAGCCTCACAGAGTGGGAGGAGGAGCAGCTCTGACGGCGTGCCTGTTGAAGAGTGAGCCGTCATGTCTTTGTTCCGAGAAGACCTCCTCTGCCGCCAATATAGGCCGAAGGTTCACTCACTTATATGGTTCAAGTTGTTCATACTTCATCCCACTGTACTGCATCTCTTGGTTAGTAACTGATAGGTACATAGTTACACGACTAAGGGTCTCAGTGATACATGTATGTCAAAGTCAAATACGTAGATACTGAGAGTCATTGGTGTGGATACAGAGGTATCCCTACTCTATATATTAACTTTTCATATTGCTCTAGAGATTCAAGACAATAAGATCGTATTTCCTTCCTTTCTATTGTGGGGGTAATTGTTCTTAGTAGGTTGAGAAAGGGAGATCAAGTTTTTCATAGCTTTGAATGCTTTGGGGTTAGTTATGGCAGCAGCAAGGATTATTCATCTCGGGTTCGCAGTTGATAACATTTTCTTTGTGGGGGCAGGTTTGATCATGTTGCTAGAATGATCGTCTCTTCCTTAGTTTCGATGCGGCTTTGAGATTGTTGATGAAGTTAACAAACAACATTTTTTTTCTGAGTGCAACTCGTGGTATTGATGTTAGTCTTTTTCTTCAGTTGTGGGGCTGGATAATTTGTTAACTGATTTTTGTCATGCATGAGTCTTAATTTGGTATTAGGAGTCCCTGCTAGACCTTGGATTTAGTGAGTGAAAGATTTAGTGGAAACTGTCTAGAGGTTGTTCTTATTTAAAGTTCCTCACCTTTATAGGGCCAAGGGAAACTTTTTTTGGGCCTCCTATTTGTCTTACTTCTCTTTTACCGACATGTCTAATGGAGTCTCTTTCCTTATGCTATTGATTTGTACGTTTGAAGAAATAGAACTCATTTAGTCCATCTTGAATATTTTAGGAACATTTTTAGTAGTATTGGCTTTTGCAATATCATCGACTGAAGAGGGATGAGGTTTGAGCATCTTGTTGTGAGATGTGGCCTTTGGCAAAACCAGACAACTAAAGTCTGACAATGTTGAGCTTTGGCATTATTCTCTGGTTATCTTCACAGTTCACGCCCATGTTATCTTCTGTAAAAAAAATCCCATGATGAAAGACATGATTTAGTTTATATTTTGCTTGCTTGTTTATGCTGTATCAATTGCAAGCGTTAGTCTGATGCAAGCTTTTTTATGTAGTTTTGACGAAGATATACTTCACATATCTGGATCCTTGGTCTCTTCTAACACTGGAAGCATTCAGTGGTTGGATAGACAAACAGAAGACGCTCCACAGTCAATAAGGTATGGAACACTGCTACTGTCTATAATATTGTTCTGGTATATACTAAAGTAGAAGTAAGTTTAGTGGAATTTTCACCTGTGATAGTGTGATAGTGATAACAGTTTTCTTAAGCAATCCTATCTTCGTCATCTCCTCCAGCCCTCTGACACTACCTTCATCGACATATTTACCTGTGTTTTATAGATAGGGGTCTCAAGAGCCAGGACATTAACAGGTCTAGTTCTTTCTGCAAAATAATCAAACTTTTGGGACCTAAGGCAAAGGATAATATTATTTATGTTTGTATTTTCTTGGGTGAGCATGAGCCCCTTAGTTGTACTAGGCAAGAGCTATTTGGGAGTTATAAGGCCAATGAGGATATCATAAATGAGGTTGTGTTGAAGTCAAAAATCACGGAGCCTCATCCATTCTTACGGACTGCAGTCACGAGAGGAACAACAAGAAAGATCTTATTAGTTGGAGCTGTTTCTTTGTAAACACAATTTGGAAATGGGCTCAGCCCGTTAACGGTTCTTTTGCCTAATAGTAGAGAAGAATGAGAGAGGGTGGATTGTGCTCTACAGTCTTAGAGTTTCTCCAAATGCTTGAGAGTTGCAGAATCTCTTTTATTTTGCTTCTGCTTTTTCTGCTGCTGGTTTTTGTCGAGGAGAAGATTGCTGGAACTAGGCTGCAACTGCCAATAATGTGGAAACATTTGTTCAAAGAGTTTTTTCATGAGTGTTGTTTGTAGAAGAGATTCCATCCAAGGGTACCCTTTCTGTGTCGGGATCTAATAGTCAAATTGTCCATTGAGAAGTTTTAAATACACCCCAAACTCTAAAAGCTCACCCCATCCCACTATTTGTTAAAGTTAATTACATCTCTTTATATTTAAAGACAAATATGCCCCCAAATTAAAAAGATAAATATTTTTCTATCTAAACGCCCACCCACTCCCTAATTCCTACTCTCTAGCTTAGTGATGAGAGAAGAACAAAACAATACATTTTCAAAGTTATATAATTTCGATTAGTTGCGTCATCTCTATATCTAATTAAAAAATGCAAGCAAATAATTTAAGGAATGAGAATGAAGAAAAATCTATCTCTCAAGCCATGTGATATG
This sequence comes from Kingdonia uniflora, assembly GCA_014058105.1. Taxonomy (NCBI): domain Eukaryota; kingdom Viridiplantae; phylum Streptophyta; class Magnoliopsida; order Ranunculales; family Circaeasteraceae; genus Kingdonia; species Kingdonia uniflora. The sequence continues at coordinate 85,574 of JACGCM010002532.1, forward strand.
ATTAGGGGTGGCAATTGGGTCGGGTCGGGTCAACCCGACCCGGGTCATCCTGGGTTCAGGTTGGGGACCATCAAACCCAAACCCGACCTATTTATTAAACAGGTCAGATGTGTGAACCCAAACCCAACCTGCAAATAAACGGGTTGACACGACCTGGCCCGTTGACCCATAAAATAGTCGGGTCGGGTCATAAACAGGGTTGACCTATCTTACTTTTGACCTGTTTAAGACTTTTAAATAAATAGACCAGGCCAAAACTGACCAAAAATAGCTAACCTAATACTAGTTTAATATCAAACGTAACCAATTCTTCTACAAAAACTTGTTGTACCCATTCAATTTTACAACATTCAATTTTACAACATTTGAGCATGTCAAACTCATCAAACCCACATATTACAAATATACCATATAATTAGTAACAAAAACATGATAATATATACCAAAAAGTGGTTCCCAAAAGCTAAAACCTTCAAAGTTAAGGTTGTCAGTTGTCTACTAGCTAATTAATACTTGAGTTCTTTTCATCAACCTTTAGATCCACTTCCGCTCGCTTCTCCCTTGCCATTATCTCCGCAACTCTCTTGTTGATATGTTCATAAAAAATATCTATAAGTAACAATAGATATAAAACTCATTTGAAATTAGGCTTATAAATTTGGACTTCTTACCCTCAATATCTAACAACATGATATCTTTTGTTATGTCTTCAAGCTTTGCTTCAAAATCGTCTATAATTGGATCACCTACAACAATTACTAGCATCACATTAGAAGATGAAAAGTAATAAAATGTATAACTATGGAATGAGTAGGCATAATCATTGAGGAAGCAACATAATATCAGATTATCAGCAACTACAACAGTAAATATAAGCAGTAAATGAATAAAGGATATGCCCATTGATAACAGAAAATATAAGCAGTATATCAGCAACTACAACAGTAAATATAAGCAGTAAATGAATAAAGGTTATGCCCATTGATAACAGAAAATATAAGCAATATATAATAAGTATATAAGCAGTAAATATCAGCAATCATTGCCCATTGATAACAGAAAATCAGCAACAGTTGATAACATAAAACTAGAAAAGGAATAATAACAAAAAGTATAAACCATAATGAAACATAAGGGTTGTACCTTGTTTATGAAATATTCAATCACGAGAGCATATCAAGGCTTCAGCATTCGCGGGCCTTAGCGTACTACGAAAAACATCTATAACTCTACCGCCAACACTAAAAGCTAATTCAGAAGCGACTGTTGATATCGGGATTGACAATACATCTCTTGCCATCATTGCAAGCTCCGGATATCTAAATTGATTCCCCTTCCAAAATGCAAGAATGTCTAAGTCATCCAAATATAATTGCAATTGGGACTTAGGAGGAAATGATGCAACCTCTTCATCATCAAACTTATCAAATGCCTAAAATGAAGAAGAACATACAAATAAAAGTGTTTAGAGTCTAACAAATTATGCCATAACCTATAAAATAATACTTAAACAAATCTTTTACCTTTAAGACCTCCATTCCCCTCTTTCCAATACTAGAAACAATCAAGTCATTTGCTGATTTATTTGAAGCACTAGATGATGCCTTTTTGGAGAAAGCAGTTGCATATATGTCAAAAAGGTTAAAAAGCTTCTCTCGAATAACATTCATCTCTAGTGAATTATCGCCATAGATTTGCTTATAGCAATAGCAAAACTCTACAAACTGAAGTTTGTATCTAGGATCTAGTACCACAGCAACAACAAAAATCAGATTATGACGAGTCCAATATTTCTTTAGCTTTCCATTCATTTGAAATCCCATCTTCCTCATGAACGGATCAACACCTTCCATAGCCTTGGACAATACACGTTTCACTAAGAACACTTGAGGAAAATACAAATTCGAAGTCGGATATTTCGTTCCAGAAAACACACAAGTTACATTATAAAAAACTCTCAAGAATTCACAAATCTTATCTACCTTATCCCATTCTTCGTTGGAAGGACAATGCTTATAGTTGGAATCACTCAACGCTAAATGAATAAAGGCTCGACGATAGGAGATGACACTATCTAACATCAAAAAAGTAGAGTTCCAATGTGTTGGAACGTCCTGCCTTAAGCCTTTATTGAAAGGCAATGACACTTGCTTAACGCGATCCTTGAAAGCATGTTTTCTACCTTGGGACCCCCTGAAATACCTTACACTCTCACGAATCTTCTCGACGGATTCATCAATTTCTTTTAATCTTTCTTGGACAATCAAGTTAATTATATGTGCACAACAGCGAACATGAAAAAAGTCTATTATAAAAAAGTGCACCCCTCAAATTAAGCTGACTCTTAAGTAAGGAAACAAAAGAGTCATTTGATGAAGCGTTATCAAGAGTAATAGAAAACAACTTCTGGTCAATGCTCCATTCAGCCAATAAGGAATAGATTTTCTCACATATCGACACACCATTATGTGGGGAAGGCATATAAGCATAGTTTAAGACTATCTTCTGTAACTCCCAATTTTTACTAACAAAGTGGATTGTGAGGGATATATAACCATCCCTCGTGATAGAACTCCACAAATCTGAGGTTAAACTAATCCGACCTGGAATCTCTCTCAACATTTACATAATTTTCACCTTTTCTTTTTTATAAAGCTTGATAACATCGGATTTTGCTGTATTTCTCGAAACTAGCTTAATTTCCCTATTTGCAAATGCAGCATAGTTGAAGGCATCCCTTATGCCTTCATACTCTACAAACCGAAAAGGGAGTTCATGTCTAATGATAGCAAGAGTAATCAGTTCACGGAACACATCAGGGTCAAATTTAGCAATCTTTAAGGACATGTCAGATTGTGATATCATCATTTGTCCGATATCTCTTGTTCTTTTCTCGCACGATTTAATGTGTCTTAGCATATTGCCTGTCCCCATACTACTTGCAGACTTGTATGTATTGGGACAACGTTTGCATTTTACTCTTTCAATTTTGTTGGGTCCTAGAGGTAATATATCGAAATAAGCCCATACATAAGAGGTAAGTTTACGCTTACGCATACCAGTCTTTTTTGTACAACCAGTAGCACCTACTGTATCGGTATCGGTAATAGGTTGCACAGATTCCAGGGACTCGAAATCCTCCATATCGTCGTTCTTATGATCATCATCCAATAAGGCAGCATTATCGGGGTTATCATGCATAGAGTTCATCTACAAAAGAAAGATATACTAATATTAGAACATATAGAATAGGCAAAACAAAGAAGGGAATTTATGCGCTTAACAATCTAACATTAAGCCACAACTAGTAAAACTACTGACAGATTACAAGTAATGATCCAACAAGTAGAACTACTGAAACAATAATCTCAATAATCCATCATTAATCCATCACAATAATCTTACCATAATCTCAATAGTAAGGATACCCAAATCAGTAAAACTGAAGATACCCAAATCAATAAAACTCAAGAGAGAGAGTGAGAGAGTACCTCTCAGAGAGAGACCAAGACAAGATAGATTGAATATGAACTTGTTGGATGAATCTGCAACAAAAAACACAAATATTGGTTAAATCATGAACATGGATAAAGAGGAAGAAGGGAGAGAGAAATCGACTTGAGGCTGATTTTTATAGTGTGGTAACAAAAGACTTACAAGTTACAAAGATGTGTTCTTCAAAGAGAAGTGTGGTAACAAATCAAATTGGTTTAATCGATTTGGGTAATGGAGGGAGAGAGGCTGGACTGGAGGCAGAAAGTGGTTTTCATCATGTATGGAGGCTGGTCAGCTGAAGGTGAATAGAGAAGTAGGTTTTAAAGAGTTGTATGATATATATATGGAGGCTGAAGGTAGAGAAGTAGGTTTTCATCATGTATAAAATTTCTAAACTACCCATATTCTTATATAATATTACATTTAAGTGAACAGGTTCACGGGTCAACCCGGAACCAGGACTAGTGAACCCGAACCCGACCTGTTTCTTAAACGGGTAGCCGGGTCAACCTGATTTGACCCGAAACCCATAAAAGTTAAACCCAAACCCGCGAAATTCAGGTCGGGTTTGTGTCGGGTTAACGGGTTCGGGTCAAATTGCCAGCCCTAGATATGATTTGGTGATATTTAATTTTACAAAGGTGTTTTAATTTTTATACATTCAACACCAACAATTTTACGATTTGAATCTGCGGGGATTTGTTAGTATGATGACGATTTTGATGTCCCTTAATACTTAATTTTATGTTTATAAAAAAAATGGGGTGAGCTAATTAATTAACCTAGAGAAATAGAAGTGGGGTGAGGTATGGGGTGTATTTAAAATTTCTCTTGTCTATTTAGTTCGTTTAATAAGATTTTATGAAACCTCTTTGGAAGTAGTGTACAAGTTGGTTTTACTATATAGTTTTCTTTTCAGCATTCCATTGTAAAACATAGCGAGTTTACGATAGTTTGCATTTATAAACCTTTGAAACTGCCTTTTTTGTACTTTCTAAACTTCAAATTGCTATAAACCTTCCAAAACTCCATAAATTTTTCTATTGTTGGAACTTGGAATTGTAAGTTTACGAGGAACTCACTGGTTACATCATGTGGATTGCCAAAAGCACATTAGCAGAGATATTTCAGGGGCTTATTGGTAAATAAGGATGAAAACTAGGAAATTAGTATAATAAAAGTAGATGTAACAAGATTAACTGATAGTGCTTAGTAGATATTGCATGACTGACATTGGCTTCCTAGCATTTCTCAGAAAATAAGAAGCAGCAAGTATTATGCAAGTGTAATGCGTTTAACCCCCAATATGAACTGAAATACTGCAGGAGTGTCAAGAAGGAAGCACATGAGCACGATTTTAAACTCATTGACAAAACTGAATTTTCAGTTGGCGAACATCATCCTTCGAAGAAGTCAAAGGGGCAAAGAACATTTAACGAATCTTGAAGAGTTCTACTGAAGATGGTCTTTAGTTAATCGGCTATCTGAAGAAGGTAAATGGTCTCGTGAAATTTGATAATTACTCGTATCAGTCTTCTCCATCATCATTGAGCTGCAGGGCAATGGACTGATAAAAAGTCGTGAAAAATTGAAGGATACCATATGCCTCATTTTAACTAAAGTTTGTAATCAGTTTTGGGAATAGTTGAGTATAGATTGTATTGCTCTCGAAAGCGTTCTTGGTGTTGTTGCTCTTGAATATCGTTTTCTTCGTTTTATTCTCCTTGATTTTGTGGAATCCTGAATCTATAATGGTTTTATCGTTTCTGATTATTTTCCATTAAACATAGTGACTGGTGTTTGATGTTGCAGATGACCACATTGCTTACGTTGATATCATTCACTTAGCTTCTATTTACTATTTTACTGTTACTCTATGCGGTGATAAATTCTGCTGACAGAATGCAAGCAATGTCAACTGGACTACTGTTTGTTGGGCTTGGCTTGTGACAGGCTCTGGACAAAACTGTCTAGGGTTCAGGGAAGGACTTAATGTAGAGCTGGCCCAACAAGAATCTGGTCACCCCATCCAGCGACGCCTATTACCCGTCCAATTTACTTGCTCTTAAATTTGAGTCGTAAACGATCATTTGTGTGCTTTTTCACCAAAATATGGAGACAATGTAAGTGATTCCTGTAGGTGATTAATACGGAGTACACCTTCAGAGTTCTTAGGTTTTTCTGGGCCTTTTTAAATGCTTATTGGGACCCTGTGATTGAAATTTTGCCTACAGACCTTAGCTACGAAAACCCTCTTATGTTTCAAGTACTTTTTTAGATCTTTTTTGGCGTAATCGTCACTTCAGGTGAAGCACAGTTTGAGATTGTTCACAAGAAAGAAACTTCTTATCTTCCGAATGGGGGCTCAACATTTGACCATTGTGATCTATTCCAACTGATGATGAACCCTTTATGAGTTGTATAGTTGTTAAGATGTCTACCTTGACAACCTATATACGCAATAGATGTACAGTACAGTACAGTACAGGCGGATATCATCGGCCCCTACTATTTCAAGATCCACTATTATACTACTCTTAAGCCAAACATCGTGACCACCAGTTCAATCAAATTGCGAAGGCTGCCTTAACAAGTTTTTAAATCAAATTATCAACTTAACTAATGGGGTTTGGTGTAAGAGATCCCAATTTGACCCTTTTCAATGATGAGATCAATAGATTTATAGGCTATAACAGCTATTTTGAACAAATGCCTGAATTGGAGAAGACCAGTGAGAGCTAACTAGTATTCCTAATTCAAATTTAATAAAATATGATTAGCCGTTAATTAGATAATCAACATCCATCATTTTCAACCAGATTTCGTGATTAAGTACATAATAATTCTCTTGACCACTATCTACTTATGATTGGCTTTCCAAATTATGCAAAAATAAAAAATGCTAATCATATAATATATGCTCTCGATATTTCCTCAAACATCTATATCAACAGCCACATCGACTGCCTGCCGCTCTTAACATTTCCATATATAATTTTATTCAAAATGGAGACCAGGAATGCTCGGGGATTTAGCTGCCCCATGGACGCGCTGGAATGCTTAATGTGAAAAACTTGTCTTCATGAATAATATTTCTTCCGTAGTAAAACTACCTACAAAGAGGCTAATACTAGAGCCAAAACTAGTATGGGGTATGATAAATTTAGAAGGGTTTGATTATTACAATATATGAAGTGAAAAAGACACCCCATATGTAACCTTTTAGAATCATTATAAGGTATGTATGGGGTCTCTTTCAAGAACACCCCATATTCCCTTCTTGTTCTCTCTACATCAAATAAAGCTTAAACTACAAAACTAGTTACTAAAATAATGAATTTTGTGTGAAAGACATGAACTTTAGAGAAAGATAGTCTTTTTTTTTGTTCTTTCAGGTTGGTGAGTTATGCTCTTTTTCTCTAACTCCCCATGTGCTTCTCTTCTTGTTTATTCGCATAAAAACAACCCAAAGTTAGCCGAAATTTTCCCTTTAATCCGGCCTATCAAACAACCGACTGCCAGACTGGGACAAGGTAAAACTGAGACTTGTCAGGATTGACTTTCATCTCATCCCATATTTATCTATAATTAGAAGATGGCGAGAATGGGGTTTTTGGATTAAAATTTAACAAGTAGAAAGTAGGAACAAGTTGATGAGAAAAAAAAAATCTTTGGGAGAACTTCTCTTGATGTGGGGATCTACAAAACATGAATTATTTGCATTTCAAACTTGAAGACCTATAAAAATAATTTATCAAAACCTTTATTCTAAGCAAACTGTAGATCGAAATAAGATAGAGAGGCACATGACATATATAGGTCTTTTCATAGATCAGTTATTCACGACGATGTTCGTTTTGACTGTCAGAAGAGAATGTAATGTATCTAATGATTATCATTTCCTAATTAAGTTCATCTAACTTATATATAACACACACTCTCTTCCAAGTCGGATCGATCAAGGTCGCGTCCCCATAGTATATATCTATAACCTTCAAAATGATCCCCCGATATTTTAAAATTTTGAAATGCTTGTTAGTCATTTTCGAGGGTTTAGTTTAATCATGTTTGGGGATGATTAGGACTTAAGATAGTGATGAAGTGCACCATCTGTCCTACGTTTGGGGCGATTAAGACTTAAAAGGGAGATTAATGCAACATCTGCCCCACTGATACTGCATGTCACTTACCAAATAGGCATCATCACCGTGTTCTCGTTTTAGCCTAGGTCATGAAGTGAGAACGGAATATTTCAATTAATATTAGGTTGTTAAGCATCAATTTTGATGTGTCTAAAGTGTCTGAACCAACAAAAATCCCAAAAAAATCTTGGGCAAAAAAGCACAACATTGGATAGACAAAAGCTTTGGAAATACGCGAGAAAACCATATTTCGAATTTATAAGATTTAGGGGCAATTTTAGTTGTATAGGGTGAAAAGGAGACAACGTAACATTTTAGAATTTAAGTTTAGCTGAATTTAATTTGCCAACCCTCCTAAAAAGGGGTCTTAAAAACTATTGTGTAAGGAAACAGCATGGTTTATTTCTTTCCGCATGAAGCGCTACGAATATTGTTTGTTGGAGAAATGATGGTGAGAGTTGTCCATAGTCCCAATTAAGACTCTCCCTCAACTATTTGTATACCAGGTCCCTATCTAAAACCGTCCTCACCAAACAACCCGACCGTCCTGTACGTTTTTTCACTTTAAATGTTAATTTCAAGTGCAGAAAACCATTTCTCGATCACTCAAATTTTGATGGTTGATATGCATCACTGGAAAAAAACCTAACTCTCTAGAACAACGACAAACACAAAGTCTCTACTCTTCAAAATCATTTTTCCATATTAAAATGGAGACGTAAGCACGTACTACTAATGTTTTCATTCTACTTAAAACCACGGATCTAAGTAGGTGGTGTAATACTGAATGTGTAGACTTTCCATTGTCTTATTAACAAGCGGCTGCCTATATACCCCAATAGTGATCAAGTACTAGTACTGTAGTTCGATTAATACATAATCTTCTAGCCGAAGGCCATAAAGTTTAGCAATTTACAGATTTAGGATTTTTTTTTTTGGCTTTCGATAAGAAAAATAAGAGTAAATATATACAATGGGAGGCTGATAAAGAGAGGTATGGAGAGAAAACTGTACGGATACCTTGGGAATGAGCTATGGAGTTTGTTATATTAGTTGTACGTGCATGATCTCCAGCTCCCCAACTTCTACTTGTTCCTGCTCCGTCTCTCTCTCAAGTCTCAGCCCTTTGTGGGAGTATTTTGGATAAGTAGATATGGTGGGAGAGCCTAGAAAGAAACACCCACACCCATGTGGATATCTTTAAGTTGCTTAGGTGATTATCATGTATGATCACTACTCATTTTGACTTTGCTCATCTGTTTTGTCCCAATCTGTGGGTGCATATATACACATTTACATATATAGATTCTTCTCTACCGTCCAAATTCAGTAGTGATGCTCCAAAACAAAAGCTGGAAAACGAATTTGGATTGCAAGCGTGAGGGTTCTTAAGGCAAAGGCATGCATATATGTTTCTTTTATGCTTTTCTAAACTTAATATAGAAACCATGATACATAAACTATAAATGGTGGCACTCATAACTACCCTTATGAGCTTATTTGGTGCTAGATTGAGTGCTCGAAATGTCGTGATCGTGGAGAGGTGTCTGTCTATATCAAAAATCTAATTTTGACGGTGATTACTGATTTCGTACCTTCCATACCTTTCATTGAAGTTTGAAAAAATGGGTTTGATACCCGCATTCTGAGATTGATGTGAACCTTCACTTAAAAGCATATATATATACATGATAATGATCGATTGAGATTTTGGCCTGTCTTCTTTACCAGGTGTTGTAATCGTAGTATGCCACCAAAATAACGAACTAGAGACTCTTAAGAGTATTGTTGTAAGCTTTTTATATAATTGGGCAATAAGTAAAAACTTTCATGATCTGTTTAAACTTCAAACGTTTACCTTTGAGAAAGATATGAGAAAATTTTGGGCAATGAGGACTAAAATTTGGGCAATGAAACTGACAACATTTTCCCAAATATAAAGTTTTAGGTATAAACTTTTGTAAAATAACTATTTGGTTATTTCAGTCTGCCACTAATTAACGGTAGTTTGACTAAATTTCACAAATGTAAGTGTTGGTTTGGTTAGAGTTTTACTTAGTTGAAGTCTAGAAAATTGGGTCTAAGTTCTTTATAACTGTTCAAATACAACTCCATAATTTGATAAAGGGTCGGGACCTGGGGATTTGTATATGAAGTACGAACGAAACAACCTTAATCTTCTTTATTACTTTTCCCATGATTGGATTGAGGATTAGTTAGCAGATCTGTTTGACTAATGTTAAATCATTAACTGACCTAACCAAGGAGAAAAGATTCCTCATATATTTTTAATCTTCTGTAAATGATGCTATAAGAAGGTCTCATTGAGATCAACTTCTGAGTTTGAACTTTCGAACGAGTTGTATATTTAGATATCTAATGATTTGGTTTGATTAAGCATGAATATTACTTGGAACTTGTATGACCATGTGAACTTAATTCGTAAGAAGACTAATTAACGAATGATGACGAGATGCATTTGATCAGAGTATTACGTAGGAAAGTTTACCATCACACATTCTCAGTATGTGTACCAAGCAAAACCTATAAGTACATAAAAATTAACTATGTAGTAAGTTTCATTTACCACAAGTGTTTAACGAGATGAATGACCCTAGCCAGGCGCAATTAACCAGGCAAAAACATAAACAAGATAAAAGTATTCCTATCTTAGCACAAACACTGCGCTTTTACTAAAAGAACAAACTTAAGTTTCAAGCTTTCTGAAAAGGCAAATATTACGAGCTATTTATGGACACCAGTCTCGTCATCATATCCTTAATCATTCTCCTAATCTTCTACTAATCCTTTTATGATCTCCTCCCCAACATGTGTGGGATGGAATAGCAGTAAAAGGCAAATATTCAAAATACATATCCTAGTCAAAAAGTTATTATTCTTACACCTTTGCCAGATTTTTATTCTTCCTCGCCGCAAATCACTCCCATCGAAAATATACTTGACGATAATGCATTGCATACAGATGTAAATGCAATGAAATATTGGAAATTTTTTAAATATTTTGATTCTGCAGAGTCGGTATTTTAATATGCGGCATTCCCAATAAAACTAGACCTATATACCGCACTTCTCAGCCAAAGCTACATGAAAATGTGAAAATGGTAGACCATCAAACACCCCCTGCTGTCATGTTTTTATCAACCGTAATTCTAACACTGTTTTAAATGGATTTTTGGCACTTTTGTGTCACCGCGGATGAAAATGGGGTGGTGGTGGTGGTCTACCGCATGATCTATGTTGTTTATGTGGGATGTACCGTACAGCGAGTAAACATGTATCGTGGTCCGGGCCGTATTATTGTTGTTGTACAACTAAGCGACTTTGAACTTGGACGCTCCCCTTCTTCCCCTCCTATGATGAATACAGTTTCTCACAGCTGAATCTTCTCTCCTGAGTTTTATTTATTAAAAAAGGGGAAACCCATATCTGCTCCTACAAACAAAAGAGATCCCTTTCTGTAATTGGGTTTTCCTACTATCAAAATGGTCTTAACCCAAGGATCTTATATATTGACCTATGACCAAAACCTTGTAGCAGTACTGATTGGAAGTATGTTTTTTTAAGGGAAATATTTTTTGCAATATCACGTATTTCACCATATACGCTAAGAAGTGAAATCGACTTGTGTTTTAGTTGAAAATCGATTTACAATTTACCCCCAAAAAAAAAAAGTTATTATTTTGTAAGCCTAACCCTACATATATTCCCTAAATGTCCTTGATCTTTTTATTTTGATGGTAGTTCTTAGAATAGAAAGATATTAGGAGACATGAAATCTACAAATGGCTAAAAAACAAAACAAAATTTATGACAATATCATGTGTTTATGTCAGCTTGATTACTACATAGTTTCAAGTCAGTAAGATTAGTAACAAATCTACCAATAGATGCCACAAAGATACACTAACCAACCCATTGTTGGCCTAAAATGGGCATCATTCCACACTCTTAAATTTGTTAGTTGATCCCAAAAATCATATAAGTTAATTTGCCAAAATGATTAATACTAATTAGTCTACGACAATTTATTGATCATAAACGATAATATTAATTTCATGATCATGACTCTTCAAAAAAAGTCTTGAGTTGGTGATTCTTACGTTATGTAAAGATCCTGTAGTCGACCCTATACTAAATACTCAATCAATTAACAATAACTTTATGGAAAATAGAGGTCTTTATAAGTCATACTCTAGTGTACGTGAAACATCCATATTTGGTATTAGTTTCATTTCATGTCTAGAATAGGTGTCAGCACTATCTCATGGTTATTCATCGTCAAAGAGTGCATGCAGAGAGACTACAGCTGGAATGACACTGAACTGGTACGTTGGTTTGGTACTACTACGCTCAAAAACTCTAACCCGTTAATATTTTACAAAAGTTCAAAAATAATTATGTTTTTTTGATGAAAATATGATTATGTTTGAACAGACTTTTATTCCGTTGGAATAGACCTACAGAACCATCTGTGTTCAAAATGACTTGGTCTTGTTTGAATAGACTTTTGTTGTTCGAACAGAACAATCATTGATCGATTATAAACCGACGTCTTAAAAGACCCGCAAGCGCACGGTGTACCGTTAAGTACAAGGGTAAGCAGGGTCGTATCCCAAGAGACTTCTGGTGCGAATTATGTTTCGAGCTACTAATTTTATCCAATAAGAATGAGTTTTGGGTTTTTATAAGTAAAGAAATTAAAATAAAACACAAACTAGAAAATGTGTTAATACGATTAGAGAGGAAACCAATGCGTGATTCCACTCCATCCGTTGTAACCTTGAGATAGTGTACCTAGTTAGAGTATTCACGAATTCCTGTATCGCATATCTTGGTCGGGTATATGCAATACATCATGAGATACAATAATTATTGATTGGGAACTACCCATAAACCAACTTATTCAACCATGGTCCGGTTGATAAGCATGAATTATGTTATCTTCTCCATGTTCCTAACCTATCTTGTTATGGTCAAACAAGATGGTTACTTATATTCATTATTCTTCCTAATCCTAGCTATGGTCAAGCATAGGATGAAGAAATACGAATATACAATATTCTGAGATAAAGAGAAAGTAATTACTCTAACTAAGCTACACAATCTACACTAAGGCTACATTGGGTGGAGCTTCCTCTAGCCTTGGCTAAGAAGATTAACTACTCATCCCTTTGATCATTGCCATACTACTATTACTACAATAAAAGTAAAAGACAAGAAAAAGAGAAGAACAAGAACTTTATTATTTATTGAACATTGATATTTACACTCTTCAAGATGATCTCTCATGGGTGGAATTCCTCTCCAATTTATAGAGTATAGCTAGGAAGGGTTACAAAATGTTACCATTAATATAAAATCCCCTAAACAATGCCTAAAATCATGCATAGATATTACAACTCATGAGAATAATATCTACATTTAATTCTCTTCAATGGGCTTCCATGCATGGGCCATTGGTTGACAACTTCATATGAAAATCATTGTTGGAGTGCATCACCACCCTTGTTCTTCGTTAAAAAACTGGAAAAATGTGCTACTTGTTTATCATGTGACCGATTTCTGTAAATACAAACAAAAACACTATTAGTGTCACATTTATTTAATAAATGACTATGTAGATATAAATTTAGGAGTTGTACACATAAATATTACGTGCCTATCAATCATAATCCACTATGTTTGAATAGACTTTTGCTATAAATTTCATTTTAATGTTTAAGACATCTTTTTCATTTTAAACTTCACCTATTCTAAAACCAACTTTTCTAAGGCTTGAGATTTTAGAGAGAGAAGAAAAATCAACGAGAGATTCAACGCGAAGTAAAACTCAAATTGAATCAATCAAAGAATTTATAAATCTAATCTTGATTTGAAAAAGCGTGAGTTTCAATCTTTAGATGCTTTCACGGGAGATTGAAGCAAGGCGTTGTGAGGAGAAATCGATTGCAAGAAGCTCAATTAGAAGAGAGATAACTACAAGATGTGTTTATCTGAAATTCTATGTGCTCGTATTTAATGCATTTTGATAAATTAGGTCAGAACTATTCCTATCAATCAATGAACTAGAATTAAACAGAAACAATCAAAGTAAAGACAAGGAATTAAAAGACACATGCAATTGTTCACCCTGAGGAAACTCCTTACACGGGAGGAAAACCACAGGTTGTTGTCGATAAAATCAATAACTGAAAATTCACTAATTAAAAAGAGTTTAATCTGAATTACACTTACAGACTTGATAACCTAGTCACGAGATTATCTTTCTTCTGACTAAAGCTTCACACCCAATCTTCTTCTGTTCTTACAACAACCCTTCTTGATATGATACCAAAAATCTTTTTCTGTTCTCGCAACAAACCTTCTTGATCTCACACCAAGAATCTTCTTTCAACAATATGTAGGAAGTATTGTAAATCTAACTTAACATCAATCTCAGGATTAGAAGAAGCTTAATTGATCTTGAATTCACACTCTCTGATAAAGGAGTTTTGATTTTTTCAAAAAATAAAAGTTTTTCAAAAATCAAAAAGACTGGGAGAGAAAAGGAAACAAGGTTTGCTTAAATAGTAAACCAATTTCTCTCGAGAGTCGTTCGATTATGTCGTTCAAACGACTTACGACTAATTTGGTCCAAAACCCTAGAAAGTTGATAATTCGTTCAAACGACAAGAATAGTCGTTCAAACAACAAGAGTTTGAAGACAAAAATTTCAGAAAACTTTTAACTCGTTCGAACGACAAGAATAGTCGTTCAAACGACAAGAGTTTGAAGACAAAATTTCCAGGGGATATGATACTTCGCTCGAACGACAAGAAAACTCGTTCGAACGAAAAATATATATAATAGCTCATCCCTTTATCAGTGAGTTCTACTTACCTTCTGTCTAATGATCTTCATTTGTCAGTGTCTTTAGCTGAGACAACCACGAGACTCCACAAACACGAAATGAGACAAATAAAACCTTTCAATCTCCCCCTTTACTTCGTTTCATGACAAATAAAAACTCAAACGAGCACATGACTCTGTAGTACTTCCCAGTGACAGAATGTGTCTAGACTTGAGAAAGGCACCATCCCTTTCTGAATAGTTTCAATCTCTAGACCTTTTTTAGGAACAATATCTTCTTACAACCCTGTTCTTATTAGATAGTGTGTTATTGCATATCCGCACACTCAGCAAACACGTTTATGATATATGCGGAAAAAGGAACTTTGAATATAGTCACACAAATGAAAAAAATGAACATATAATTCAGAGAAGCATTCGCAAACCAGTCATGTAAAATCGTTCCTTTCCCATTTTGTCACAGAAGAAACAATCAAACAACTACAATAAACTATCTAAAAGAAAAGAAATTAGAGACATCGAATAAACAGATAAACAAAAGATAGTACTAGATAAACGGATAAAGTTGGTACAAAGACTCCTATTGCACGTGCTCTCAAAAAAAATCTAAAAAAAATGAACTAGACAACATATCCAAAATGGAGAGCAGATGCGAGAACAGAAGTCTAGCGAAGGCACCCTGTGCAATCAGACATCTCCAGCATCAGAATCATACTCAAACTCCTACAGCTCTTGGACCGGACGAATACCCATCACATCTATCTCGATAGTCTCCAGTCAACCCTCAATAGTCCCCAGACGTCCCTCAATAGCACCTAACCTTGTCGACACCGTCTGAAGCATGCTCCCAATACTCTGAAGAGAAAACACCTCCTGAGGCTGTGCAACTGAGCTAGAAGAACCTATGTGCTCTCCTGGAGAAGCAGGCTCAGAAGGTAGTACAGTAGAAAGATGAGATGCACTCTTGTGACAGTTACTTGCATCCAATTTTTTAGTTTTTGTATCCTCAGGTTCATTTGGAAACACCTTGTAACCAGCAGCAGTGAGAATTCCCATAACAAGTCAAGCAAACGGTAATGAACTCCGAGTCGTCGTTTTGGTGCTAACATCAATCATCTCCTCAATGATGATATTAGGTAGATCTAGCTCAATATCATTCTTGAAGGCATAGAGAAAAACCTTCATCCGCTCAGAGAGTTCATTCTTTTGAGATCGCAGAATGATATTCGTAATAGCTATGCTATGTACGAGGCCAGACTCATCATCTAACATCTTTTGGGAAACAATACCTGATCCAGTTTATAAACGATGCTGAGCCGTGATGTCAATGACCATATTATGTAACTCAGGAAGAATAGGAACCCCCTCCTCCTCAAACTCCCCCTTAGAAGTAGAGGCATGCCATGGATAATACAATGCTGGCCAAATACATCTCGGAACCTCAACGTACTGAGAAAGACGGAAACCCAAAATAGTGTAGATACTGTCCCTAGTGACTGTGAAAATGGTACCATCAATAGTAATGGAGAAAGTTTGACTATATAGTGTGCAGACATGCTCAAGTTGCAAAGTAGCATAGAATAATCAAACAATCCTCGGGTAGACCTTACCAGAAGGAGTAAGAATCTTGGTCCAATTTCTTCCTCTAAATTTTGTAAACACCCGTGCATATCCTGCATTAACCTCAGAAACACTCTTTATGTCAACAATTTGTTCTTTCACAATTGGCCGATCTCGAAAGCCTTTGTCAGTAGCCCAATATACTGGGTTATCACCAACCCTCTGACCATCAAGAATTCCTGTATCATCGGAGCGTGGCCTCTTTATTCCTCCCCGTACCTTTGGAGCCATAGCGAATACTCAAAGAAATTTGACTGCAACACCAACAATACAAAACCAAAGAAACCAATACTCCAAGTAACAACTACTTCCACCAATAGTACGCCAATAATCAAACCCAAAACCTGCAATAAACAATCCCAACTCCAACCCCCAATTCTTTTTCAATTATGTTCAACAATGCACCCAACCAATCAAGCAATTCTTCAAACACACAAAAATAAATCACCTTGACCAAATAGTAAAAATGTAATTCCAAATTCTAATAATGCACACAATTCTTACAATCACAGAGATGCAATAATCAACTAAGGGAATTCCTCATACAGTTCTAACCCAATTTGTCCAAAGAATCATTATAAAGAAAAACTAGGGCACAAACAGCACGGAGAGCAAAACTTACCAAATTGAAATCCACTCATCAAATTGAAGTTGGAGGAGGAGAGAAGATAGCAATTTCAATGACTTCCCTTCCAATTAAGACCCAATCAACAAGCTTAGAGCAACAATGGTGAAGTACAGTTGAGAGAGTGAGAGAAAAAAAAATCAAACCAAATGTTTTTTTTAAAACAACTAAACCCAAGACTCGTTTGAACGACAAGAAAACTCGTTCGAACGAAACGGAATCTTTTCCAAAAAAATACACTGCAGCTTGGATATGGATGAAACAAAGGAAGTAATGGATGAAAAAGAAGATATGGATGAAAGAAAAGAAAAACTCATCCAAAATCACTGACTAGCCATAAACAAACTCAGAGAGCAAGAAAAGAAAAACATGACTAACAGACACACTCCTCAATTTATGCAGTCATATCTATAAGCACAGCGGATACACAATAAAAAATATTATAAAGCTATACACTAAATAATGCAAAATAACTCAGTGTGTGTGTGTAGTCCAAACAAAGTCCTAACAAGTAGGCATACGAAGAACACTAAATTAGAAATATTATTCAACTTAGGCCTCTCATGGTTGGTCACTCAAAGTCACTGAGAATTTACTAGTTATCACTCGTAGGGAATATGAATATGAGTAATGAAGTTTAAAATTCATAATCCAAGAAAATGGCACAATTTTACTGAAGATCTCATGGAAGGAATATCAATTGTTTTGGTGGTGTCAAGTTAAGTACCATAGATTTTCAAACTATCATCTCCACTAATCCCGATTGCACTAGACTTAGAATCAACTAGGACTTTTAAGGTTGTAATGATGGCAAAAGTAGGCTAGTGGGGAAAAAAGGTGTTTTGCTGGCATTCTGAGGACAAAAAGAACTTCCACCTCTATTGTTGTTATCAATACACATCCTTTCATCTTTTCTTTTCTTTTATTATATTTTATTTTTTGTTGTAATTACCTCCATTGTTGTTATCAACACATCTTCTGACACTATTTGAATATACACTTTGTTATAACAAAACATTCTCCTAAACAGTACCATACACACATCACCCTTCAGATTGTACCACTTCCTGTCCTCAGAACAAAAGGTTAAAACAAGATTTTGGCGAATACAAAGAAATGACTTATTTTAGGCTCAACGGGTAGCAAGTGAATTAACGATTTTGGGTTAGATGCTCAAAGATCAAAACAGGAGCAAATAAAATGCCTAAAATCATGTCCTAAGACTTGTGCAATATCTCGTTTCGCCTCGAATCAAGTAGAGAAAACGTTATAGTATTTTAACTTGAATTATATATCACCACCAACAATCGACTAATGCATAAAATAATGAGATCAGAAACAAAGAGAGATTTTGCTGGAAATAATTTATTTAATAACACTCAACGCTGGAACAAAGGGCTAGATCCTCACATAATGTTAGGCAACAAAGTCTCTTCATTGACCCTCAAGATTTCTACATATACCTAGAGTCAGAGACAGTTAGACCTCATGACGAATAAGTGATACCAAGTAACTTAAGCATTAAATGAATATAGAACACGTAAATAATTTCTTTACATGCATATGCAAAGCTACGATAAGCTAAGTGCAAAATAGGGGAGATAGTCTGTAAGAGTAAAAAAAAAATGACACATACCTGACGATGTCCACATGATAGCGACACCACAAACAAAAAGATCTGAGAGATTTAGTAAATGGAACAAACACCAATAGCGCATCAAAGATTTTTAAACTGAATAACATCTAAGGGTTTGGTGAAGAGATCAACACACATACTCCACAATTACAATCTTCCGCTCAACAAGGTCTTGAATGAAGTGAAAGCGGATGTCAATGTGCAAGGTCCGCGAATGTTGTTCAGGATTCTTGGAAATGTTGATTGCACTTGTATTATCACAATAAAGTGACATTACTCCCTGATTAAGCCCGTATTCATGTACCATTTGCTTCATCCAGACTAGTTGAGTACTACAACTTCCCACAACAATATACTCTGCCTTTGTAGTAGACTGTGAAATATAATTTTGTTTCTTACTTTGCCATGCAACGAGATTGTTCCCAATGTAGTAACATCCCCCAGAAGTACTCTTCCTTTCATCGAATTTCTGGCCCAATCAGCATCTGAGTATCTAATAATTTTAGAAGTAGTATCTCGAGTATACCACAATCCAAACTCACAAGTCCCAGACACATATCGAATAATCCGTTTAACAGCTGTAAGTGGGACTCCTTAGGACTTGCCTGATAACGTGCACATATGCAAACACTAAACACAATGTCTGGACGACTAGTTGTAAGATACAACAAGCTTCCTATCATGCTTCGATATATCTTTTGATCCACATCAGTACCTGCAGAGTCCTTACTTAATTTTGTGGTAGTGCTCATTGGTGTCCGGGCATGTTTTGAGGAATCAAGACCAAACTTTTTGACAATATCCTTAGCATATTTAGATTGAGAAACAAAGATACTATCCTCCCATTGTTTGATTTAAAGACTTAAGAAGTAGGTCAATTCTCCAACCATGCTCATCTCGAACTCTTTTCCTATTAACTCGCCGAATGCTTTGACACGAAAGTCTGACATAGAGTCAAAAACAATATCATGCACATAAACCTGAGCAATAAGAATGTCATCTCCTTCCCGTTGAATAAATAATATCTTATCAACTCCCCCTCGAATGAACTCCTTTCTAAGTAGAAAGTTTGAAAGTCTATCATACCACGTTCGAGGAGCTTGCTTTAGACCATAAAATGCTTTCTTCAAACGATAAACATGCTCTGGGTGATAAGGATCTTCAAGCCCCTTTGGTTGAGCTATATACACTTCTTCCTCAAGTAACCCATTCAAGAACACACTTTTCACATCCATCTGATAAAGCTTAAATTTTTGTGATAAACAAAAGCCAAAAGCATCCGAATAGATTCAAGTCTAGCTGTGGGAGCAAAAGTTTCTTCTACATCCACCCCTTTTATCTTATTGTATCCCTGAGCTACTAACCTTGCTTTGTTTTGTGCAACATCACCGTTCTCATCAAACTTGTTATTGTAAATCCACTTAGTGCTAATAATATTAGTATTTGCCGGTCGTGATACTAAGTCCCATACATCTTGTCGCTTAAATTCATTGAGCTCATCTTGTATGGCGTTAATCAAATATTCATCAGATAAGGCATCTTTCACGTTGGTTGGTTCCGTGATGGACATATAACGTAGAATAATGATACCCTACACACCTAGCAGACTCATGAAGGGTAGGACAATCATAATCATCAAGGTATCGAGGAGCGCCATAATTTTGAGAAGGATTAATATGGGCAGTAGCATTTGATGCTAAAATTTCCCCAGAAGATGTTGTCGGAGCTTCAGTGTGAGATTCTTCTTGAACATCTTGTGTCACAATTGATGACATTGGCAGGGAATCTCCTTGAACATTGTTATCTCCATCATCTGTTTGTCCAAGAACTGTCGAGTCGTCAACTACCACATTAATTGACTCCATGACCATTTTGGTCTTCAACTTGTAAACACGATAAACCCTACTTTTTGTGGCATATCCCAGTAAAATACCTTCATCACTTCGGGCATCAAATTTTCTAATGTTCTCCCGATCACAAGTGACATTACACTTACTTCCAAACATACGAAAGTGTTTCATGTTCAGCTTTTTCCCAAACCAGAGTTCATATGGCGTGTTAAGTGTAAGAGGACGCAGATAAGCTCTGTTGATAATGTGACACAAGGTATGAATAACTTCTCCCCAAAAGTGATTAGGAACATTCTTTCCATGAAGTAATACCTGCCCCATTTCCTGTAGAACTCAGTTCTTTCGCCCTGCTACTCCATTTTGTTGTGGTGTGATTGGTGCTGAAAATTCATGTTTGATCCCATTCGCTTTAGAGTACTCAATCATATCACTGTCCTTGAACTCTTCTCCACGATCACTTCGAATTCTGTCAATAGAACAATCTTTCTCATTTTGTATTCGCAGGACTATAGTATGGAATTCTTCAAATGTGTCTGACTTCTATTTTAAAAGTGCGATCCAGGTGAATCGTGAAAAATCATCAACCATAACCAAAATGTACTTCTTTCCACCCAAAGTACTCACTCTTATAGAACCCATCAAGTCCATATGAATTAACTCCAGAACTCACGTAGTGGCAATGTTGGTAAATTTTTTGTGCGCATTCTTGGTTTGCTTTCCAATTTGACACGGTTCATACACTGCATCGGTTAGCTTGCTTAGTTTCGGAACCCCTCAAACTATTTCCTTACTTGTAATCTTTGCCAGATCGCTGAAGTTCACATGTCCTAACCGTTGGTACCAAAGTTCTACATCGCTTATCTTAGCAACTTTACATGATACCCCATTTTGCGATACAGCATAGCAGTTGTCTGAAGTTCTATCAACAGTCACAATGCATTTTCCAGTATTATCAAAGACACGATAAGTTTTCTTGTCGAATGTTACTGTGTTATCCGCATCACATAAGTGACTCACACTCAGAAGATTTACAGTGAGTCCTTTGACATAGAGTACATGTCGATTGTCGGGCATCTAATTCCTTCTACACTCCCCTTTTTCACAATCTTTCCACTCATTCCTCCTCCAAAAGGAACATCACCTCCTTGAATATCTATGACATTATTCAGACGGGTAGCATCCCCTGCCATGTGCCGAGAGCATACACTATCTACATACCACTATGTAGAATTAAATGCATTTAGAGCCATTACTTCAACATATGACCGTAATTATGGTAGAAGGTCCTTCTTCTGGACCCAAACAGATATCACTTTCTTTCTTTCTTCTGTCGCCTGAGTCATATTCCTGAAACCATTAAAAGACTTTTGGACAACAAAAGAGTTAACAAATGATTGGGCATATGATCGATGGGGTTTCCCTCTTTCCAACTGTAGATTATTCCTACCACAAAATTGAGGAACATATTTACAATAGGGAGCAAGATGACCCTTTCGACCACAAGCCTCACAATAAAATACATGAAAGATAAAATGTTGTTTAGTTTGCCTATGAGGAGCATTGGTAACACTTTGTTTGGACAAAGATGGCACTAGAGTAGCTTTGACAAACTTGGTAATTTGAGGTGTAGACTTAGCATTTTGTTCATCAAATCCAAGTCCCCTTTTATCAGTACCATTTTTGCTCATACTTAGCATTTTGTCAATATTCTTTGCTCTATGGAGAAAAACTTCAAGTTTCTGCTTAGTAAAAATCAAGTCAAGTTTAAGCTTCTCAAGTTTAGTTTCAGTTAATTTTAATTCCCCACGGCAGTATGTTTTTTATTTTCACACACATCAAGTTTGACAATAACAACATCTTTCTCTTTCTTAAGTTTCTCAAGCTGAGAAATAAGTTGAGAATACAATTCTTCAATCTTGGGTTCTTCACTATTATCACTTTTATAATCACTCTGATCTTCAGTAAAGTTTTCTAGTTCAAAATGATCAAAATAATTATTACTAGAGTTTATTATACTAAGAAATGCACAATAGTTACCATTTTCATATTCTTGGGAATGATCATCAAATTCATCGTTATCATCATCCCAAGTTACTTTAATATTCATGGCCTTGTTACTATTAAAGCTCTTAGTGGGACAGCTGTGAGCATAGTGACCATACTTGTGACATCTATAGCATTCAACCATATTAAGATCTTAATCAAAATTGTTGTGAGGACGAGTACTTGAGTTAATTTGTTTGCCATAAGACTTAACACGGTCATGAGGACGAGATTTGTAATTCATATTTTGCCTTTATTTTTCAAATTGCCTTTTTTTTAAAGTTTTCTAAATTGTTGGCTTATAAGAGCAATCTAAGAGTCAAAGTCAAGTTTCTCATCATTGTCAAAGACACAATAATTGTTAACATCTCTGGTTCCCTGAGAAGATGAAGAGTTGGAGGAAGACTTAAATGCCACACTCTTATTTTTCTTAAGGTTTTCTATTTCCACTTTAATTTCAAACGTACGTAATTTTCTAGCAAGTGTGTCAGGTTTCATGGTTTTAAGATTGTGTGCTTCCTCTATGACATCACGTCTGGATCTAAAGCTCTTAGGAAGAGATCTTAGAATTTTACATACTATTTGAACATTAGTATATCCAACTCCTAAAGAAGAACTGTTGTTGACAATGTCGCTAAGTCTGACATAAAACTCACTAAATGACTCATCCTCACTCATCCTGATGTTTTTAAATTGAGATGTGAGCATTTGCAGTTTACTTTCTTTAACCGTATCATCACATTCCTAAGTACGGATCAAGATATCCCAAGCTTCTTTCGAAGTGGTACACGCAGATATGTGCCTATGCTCACTTTGGCTCAGCGAATTAAAGATAACATTAAGACCTTTAGAATTATACCCAAATATTTCTTTTTCTTCCTTGGACCATTGATTCTTAGGTTTAGGAACTTCTACAACAATTGCTGGTTTGCCCCGCATAACAGTCGGGGGCACCCATCCATCTTCAATGGCAATCCAAACATCTTCTCCCATTGATTGCAAGAAGGCAATCATTCGAACCTTCCAGTAAGGGAAGTTCGTGCCATCAAAGAGTGGTGGACAATTTATAGGACCTCCAAAATTTTCGAAATTCATTAAATTAAGCAAGCACGTTAACAGGATCACCGCTCAGGATATAAAGCCTACAAGCGATTCTGCTCTGATACCAATTAAAATTCAATGTGTTCGTATTTAATATATTTTGATAAATTAGCTCAGAACTATTCCTATCAATCAATGATCTAGAATTAAACAGAAACAATCAAAAGTAAAAACAATGAATTAAAAGACATGCAATTGTTCACCCTGTGGAAACTCCTTACACGGGAGAAAAACTATAGGTCGTTGTCGATTAAATCAACAGCTAAAAATTCACTAATTAAAAAGAGTTTAATCTGAATTACACTTACAGACTTGATAACCTAGTCTCAAGATTATCTCTCTTATGACTAAAACTTTATACCCAATCTTCTTCTGTTCTCACAACAACCCTTCTTGATCTCACACCAAAAATCTTCTTCTATTCTCGCAACAAACCTTCTTGATCTCACACCAAGAATCTTCTTTCAACAATATGTAGGAAGTATTGTAAATCTAACTCAACATCAATCTCAGAATTAGAAGAGGCTTGATTGATCTTGAATTCACACTCTATGATAAATGAGTTTTGATCTTTTCAAAAAATAAAGGTTTTTCAAAAACAAAAAGACTAGGAGAGAAAAGAAAACAAGGTTTGCTTAAATAGTAAACCAATTTCTCTCGAGAGTCGTTCGAACGATACCTTATGTCGTTCGAACGACTTACGACTAATTTGGTTTAAAATCTTAGAAAGTTGATAATTCGTTCGAACGACAAGAGTTTGAAGACAAAAATTCCAGGAAACTTTCAACTCGTTCGAACAACAAGAATAGTCGTTTGAACGACAAGAGTTTGAAGAAAAATTTCCAGGGGATATGATACTTTGTTCGAACGACAAGACAACTTGTTCGAACGAAAAATATATATATATAAGCTCCTCCCTTTATCAATGAGTTCTACTTACCTTCTATCCAGTGATCTTCATTTGTCAGTGTCTTCAGCTGAGACAACACGAGACTCCACAAACACGAAATGAGACAAATAAAACCTTCCATTATCGAGTCTGTAAATGATTGAATTCTTGTAATTTCTTTTTAATAGTGAATTTTGAGCTGTGGGGCGATTTGGCAGCAACCTGTAGGGTTTTCTCATGAGAAAGGTTTTCCACAGGGTTAAAATTGATTGTTCTTGTGCTTGATTTATTGATTGTTGTCAATAAATAATTAAATCAATTTAAATTAGGCTAGGATTAGACTATTAATTCAAATATTATCAGACTTATTAAATTTGACCTAAATAAATCGAAATTGATTAATCTCAAACTTGTTGTACCTACTTAAGCTTAACTATTTAATCAAGAATTGAAGATGAAACCCTAGAAGTGCAAAGTTGATTTTTTCTTTAAGACTTTAGTGATGAAATAATACAAATTATCTTTGACTGTGGGCATTTTGGCAGTTTGTTTCAGGGGATTTAAATAACAAAAGATGAGGTATCGTTGCACATGCATCTCCTTCCATAAGGAACTAAATTTTTTTATTTTTTGTAAAGAGGAGAGAGAAGAGAACTTCACATGCAGTGTTGATTTCACTTGGTGCACCACAACACCTACAAGGATCGCACCCAAAACACAGTGCTTGTCTCGTACTTGATTCACTTTAACATTCTCAGGTAAAAAAATTACCAAGATATCCGGATAGATATGTAGATTTCACAAAGGTACTAGGGCTTTATAACACTTTTATCAGAGGATAAATATTTGGGACCCGAAGAGATTTGGAGTTGGAGACAAGGGGAATATCTAGGTTTAGGACTAAGGACCCACTCGTACGTGGGTTTAGATTTCGGAGTTGTTATATTTTAAATTCGACCTTAAATACATGGAATTTGACAAAATGTGAGACTGGATTGATGATAATATATATTTGTAACAACATTATTTTGGCTTTTCAACAAAATAATGTAACTTAATTGATGTATGCCATAGGAAATTTGTATAATTCTGTAGTTAACAGTCGTTTTTGTACTATCGAGATTAAGACTACACTGATCACTCTAGTTTGCAGAAAACGACTGCATACCACCAGCCCAATTCTTTCTTATAATACTTATTTTTACTATATCGCTTCTCAAATTACTGAGATAACATTTGTTTCTTAGTTTAGCATAACCACCTTTTTCTTCTCAATATTTATATAATAACTAAATTACCCTTACTTTACCACTCACATATTCTCCAACAAGGTCAAACTGAAAGAGAATCACATCGTAAAACCCACCAATATGAAGGGTATTGTTGTACCATAACCCTTATATAACTCCCAACTCCCTCTTCTCCTCAGACCCTCCCACCAACCACCAAAAAAACAACACAAAGTCACAAAAAAATAATAAAAGATGTCAGTTTCCGGCTTCTCAAAATGCAGCAAAATCCGCCACATTGTCAGACTCCGCCAATTGCTTCGACGCTGGCGTGTAAAAGCCGCATTCGCAGCTAAATTATCCGGCAGAATTCCCTCCGATGTTCCCGCGGGACACGTGGCGGTCTTTGTGGGCACCACGTGTAAACGGTTCGTGTTCCGAACCACGTACCTAAACCACCCGGTCTTCAAGAAGCTCTTGGTTCAGGCCGAGGAGGAGTATGGGTTCGCTAACTCAGGCCCACTAACGATTCCTTGCGACGAGTCGTTGTTTGAAGATATCCTTCGATTCTTGAATCGGTCCGAGTCAAACTCAACGAGTTCAGCCCGGTTCATGAATTTCGAGGATTTTCAGAGGTACTGCCACGTGGGGTTGAGGACGAATCTCGATTTCTGTCCCGAATCTCGGGCGTTGCTTCATGGATTAGCGGAGAAGACGATCTGGTGAGTCCACTTGCTGAGTTAACTACGAACTCTGGTTCGTTGGACTCGGACAAATCGGTGGGTCGGAGTGTCGTGCATTTGCTCGGGGGGCACTTTAAATGAGAAACTTTAATCGACCGAGTTGACTCACATTTTTTTGTCAAATTGGCGAGCGAGAGATTGTTGGACTTCTTTTAGGTTATCCGTAGATCAAATGGAGATGGCAAATGGGTTTTGGCCGAGTCGTCCCAAGAGTGAGTGAGTGAGTTCGATTCGGAGAGAAATACGGTGAATAAAGAGGCGTAAATTGAAGAGAAAAGAAGAGTTTATTTCTCTAACTGTAAATTCTGTAATAAATTTATTTATTTAATTTTAAATGATCCTATATCTATACTACTTTTTAAATAAGCCATATTTCGTTGAAATGACGAAAAATGCCCTTGCAATAAAATAAGAGAAAACACGGCACAAAACCTGCGTCTCTCAGCACCGTGTATATATATTTCTCCATCCCCATCTCTCTTGCTCTCTCGAATTTTTGCAAATCCATGTGAAATTGGATCTGATTTTCCCAAATTTCACCTTCACTCACCCACTCTCTCATCACCGTCACCTACATATTCGTGTCTAAGAATTTGATTTCGATTCAAACTAACAATTTTCGAAGATATCAATGCTTCGTTTTACTTCAACACCATGTTATCTACATTTTTCTGATTTGCTTGAATCTTGTTGAAATATTTGTTATAATGATTGTGTTATTGTTGTTGTTGACGGATCTTAAGGATACTGATTGTATTGTTGATTTGAGTTTTTATTTTTCCTTTGACGTTTAACCATAAATATAATGATTCAAACATCTAATTGATGAACTTCAAACTGCTGTGATGTTTGGCCTAATGATGTGAATGTTAAAGGAAGTAATGGCTTCAATTGTAAAAGTAGAAGAATGTCTTTCGGAAAGGAGAAGTGGGAGATGATAATGGTGCACCACAAAGAACCAAGTTGCCAACTTTAGGAATTAATTCATTAAGACAATCAATCGACGATGTTTAGGCTTTGGAAAAAAATCTGACAACTAATTGCTCTTCAAGACCTTGGTGATTTTATGGGGTTTGTATTTCAAAAAATTGTGGGATGGTGATTTTGTTATACAATAACAAAGTGTACTATTTGTGGTCACAAATGTACCCGTGACACAAATACAATAACAGAGAATATAAATTGACATCAGTTTTAGCGTGGAAACATCTGAATAGGTAAAAACTACTATCTCAGTTCGAAGAATTAGTAAAAATAATTTTATTGCTTGAGATTGATGTACTTGACTACAGTTTTAGAGCTCTTGAGCCAGAAAAACTTGGTCACTTTCTCCTCTATATTTTATCAGTTCGTTTTCGTGTGTCAACACGTTCTTCTGGAATGGGAGAAAAGTTGAAGTTATTCCTGTAACTGTTAGTTCATAGGAAACATGTGTCATTGACTCATTCTGTTTTACTTGGAAGGCTCGAGCCATGTTCCTTCTTAGTTCGTGGTCTAGGTGTTAATGTTGACGAATGTATGTTACGTATATTTTGCGCGAGTCTGGCATGGTACTAGATCGCTGTTAACCCAGCTCGAGGGACAGGTCCCTACAATCGCCCCCTCTCAACTCAAGGCACTGGTGTCTTGAGTTGATAAGTTCAAATCGAGCTTGTTTCTTTGGAAATTGAAACTGCTTTTCTGACGAGTTAAATGATAGATTGCTGATGTAGATTTCTTGGATGTTGGAATTGTAATGCACTGTTAGAGATTGAATGGATGTAATGAGTGTGATTGTTGTAGTTGACTGTTGGAGTTCCTAGAAAATATTTCTTTAATGACGAGTGCGTTAGAATTCATTCTTAGCATTATATAATCCCTATTATAAGTATCTGCCTTTGTTCTTTTGACGGTTATTCTTTTGTAAGTACAGTTCCTTTTTCTTAGAGTCCTTTCAAAGATTTTTCTGTAAGTACAATGGTGATGGCTTGAGCCCAGACTCATGAAACCAGAGTGTTGATGAAGATTCAGGAGCTCAAGTTTTGTTATTTTGGGACCCAGTCCCCTGAGATTTCGACTCCCATCCCCATCCGTCCTACCTACCAAGGTATAACATATGAGGAGGTAGAGGAGGCTGGCGATGATTATTATTAAATGGTCCAGTTCCACTATATGGTAATTGTGGGGTAGCGGCGTAGGGACGGTATGCGTCTTCTGGCGGAGCAGACTATCTTGAAGAAGGACGAAGCTACTGGCGTTCGTCCCAAGAGGTCCCGCGGCTGTCCTGTCTGTGACTTAGTATAGTAGATAATTGATATTTTGTACTTTTTTTTTTTAGATAATAAAAATAAATTTTCTTGATCTGAAAGTATCAAATTCTTCAAACTATATTATATGCTTTTATAGCTTGTAAAATGTTGTTTCGAACTGTGGAAAGCAGTGAGCTTTTTTAAGCTTTAGTATGGATTTTTTAAGTTTGATTTTGACAATGGATAATGAGTTGTGTTGTGAGTGTGGATAACTGCGACATCTGTCTAGGGTTATCATTTAGTATCTTTATGGCATAAAAGATGGAATTTGGTTTTAGCTTACTCTGTTTCTATAAATAAAGAGCCTTTTAGACCAATGTATTGAATTAATGATTATGGTGAGGACTCATGCTCAGAAGGCTCGTAACACAAGTGAGGGGCGGTTGGCGATAAAGGTAGCAGAAGTTCGTGAACGGCTGTTCGGGCAGCTCGAGTATGATGCCGAGCTGCCTATTTCTCTGTTGCAGCTCGAAGAATTGATGACAAGGGAGAGAGATATCGAGGTAATTCGATATTTTTAGTGTGATGTGTTTCATGACATGATTATCGCCCCTAAAGCTTGAAAGATTACTGTAAGAAAGATTGCGTTAAATGAGATAGCCGACGAAGATAAAATGAGTGTTGGTGGTAAAGTGATGAGATGTGGCTCTGCAGGGTATTTGGGATGCGCTAGATGTAATTACTTTTGAGTGGTCTTTAGTGTTCAGGTCAAATTATTGTAAATGGGTTTATTAGAAAATAATATATGTTGTTTGATTTTACATATTTTTCTCCTCGTTTTGTGTGGATTATGTTTAATATTTTGATTTTTGAATGTTTTGAGAATTGATAGTGTCGTTGACATGATTATAAATACGTAGGTTTGTGTTATTGAGATTTCTAAAATCAGTAGTTTGAGAAAAATGGTTGGAAGTGGTAGGTTGAGTGTATTGTGTAGTGATCATCATGGATGTGGAGAAATTTGAGAGGAGGATGAGTAGGAGAGAGAAAGATGTATTTAATTATAGGTGTGGGGGTAATGATGAAAATATGTTTATTCCCAAAAGGCATGAGTAGATTGACAGGAATAGTGGAAAAGATGCCTACTACACGAGTTCTCATAACTGCTAGCGGTTAGAGAAAAACTCTATAAATACTCTTTCCCCCTCTTCTTCCAATCTTTTACAGAATCTAGAGAGACAAAATTTAGAGAGAGGGAGAAAAATCTTGATTGCAGAGTTTTAGGTAAGAAAAGCCCAGAGACATGTCAACACGCTCAGAGAAGAGGAAGTTGTTTTCTTTGTGGAGGAGAAAGATCTTACTGTAAAGGAGGAGATGTGCGCTGTGCCAGATTCATCTTTTGATGTTAAAGGTTAGGGATGTTTATTTGATTTTCTTACTTTTGTGTGAAAATAATTTGTTTTACGAGTTTTTAGGATTTCCCTCATTTTGGATTTGAATTTTGAAGGCTGTCTATATAGGGAAAGTTTTATCATTCACTATATTGAGTGAAAGATTGGTTTTGATGTTTTGGTTAATCTGTTATAATAATAAGCATTGTAAAAAATTATTATTATTATTATTTTTTTGAACCAAAAAAATCAGGAAAATATATATAGAAATTAATTAAATACCTGGCCCTCCATGTAGGTGTAGATGCATGCGAAAAAACTAATAAGTAGACTTCCTTTTGTTTTGAGCTCTTTGTTCGAGATGAATCCTTCCACCTCAGATCATTCCATTTCTAAGAAGAATGTAAGGTTTGAGGGTACTGTAGTGGCTTATTCCGCATCTCGAGCTCACGCTTCATCTTCGAACTATATACAAGCTTTCGACCACAACAACAGAGCACGTGGCACAATCAGAAATAAGACTACAACGTCAGGAAATATATACAACATAAGTTTTTCAACCAGTACCACTCATCCATGACGACACTCATGCTATTGGTCGAGAGCCATCTTGTAATAGCTTATTTCGTATCGCAGACTCAAGCTTTATCCTCGATCTCATCATCATACAGGAAGTACTACTAAAGACATGACCAACTTTCCTCAGTTCAGGATGTCACTTTCGACCTCTACACTAACAGTTTGATCTGTGCAAAGCGTACAGTCAGTAATAAAGCCATTGTACAATAGCAAAAATTAAAATGTTACATAATCTGGTCAAATAATATCTCACACTCACTTTATAACGTCCATCATTAAATGGCTTTATGCTCGTCAAATGGTCATATTGGAGGACCTATAAAGAGACTTGGAGAACTGTAGATGAGGGACATAACATTCGATACAAAAAAGTT
Source organism: Kingdonia uniflora (assembly GCA_014058105.1). Classification (NCBI taxonomy): domain Eukaryota; kingdom Viridiplantae; phylum Streptophyta; class Magnoliopsida; order Ranunculales; family Circaeasteraceae; genus Kingdonia; species Kingdonia uniflora. Next base: position 116,389 of record JACGCM010002532.1, read on the forward strand.
CTTGCTTAGTTATCTTACCTTTTCATAATACTCGTTGTAATAGATTAGCAATCTCAATAAGATCACCATTACTTTCTCAAAATCCTCAAGAGGGGTCGTGGTTTTTAACCTATTCAAAGGTTTTCTACGCTAAACCATCTTGTTATTTGCTATCTATTATGTTTTAACGTTCTGAGTATATTTGGTGTAAAGGCTAAATCTGAATTCCAGAATTAGGCTATTATATTTGGCGTCGTCTGTGGGAACCGAAGTTCTCAAACCCATTATCTCAAACGCCGCTGATCATTTTCTCTCAGGATGTCGCCTCCAGGTCAGAGCACGCTGATCGTCCAGGTAAAAGAAAACGCAGCTTTAGCAGACCTGAGGGCCACTATGAATTCAGAAACAGAAAATCGTGTAGCCCTGGAATAACAACTCGCGAGTGTATATGGCGCATTGATGGTTTTACAAGGTCAGCAGGTCGCCGCCCAGTAGAATAAAGCCGTACAACCTAAGGGCTTGCAGATCTCCGTTCATGACAGAATAAGACCTCCTTCGAAAGGTGTTCATGCAGGAGGTGCACTTCAATCTAGCCATCAACTACAAGACATAAAGTCCATCCCGATCCTGGAGATCCAATAAGAAGTAGATTGCGGCCTGGCGGGAGTCAGACAGACTGATAATCTATCTTAAAGAGTTTGAGTCCCAGTAAAAGAACGCCTAAGTGAAAGGAGTGGTGACCAGAATCCTGGAGAAGGACGCGTCACACGACCGACCACTGCAGCGCAATCAATATGTCACTCAAGAACATATTGAAAAGCGAATCAAAGAATTACTCGAAGTCCATACACCGACTAAAGGGATCCACAACATATTACAGAAGAACCCGATCGCCTAGGAGCTATTAGATGGTGAGGTCCCCACCTGGTTTCATACCCCGAAGATCCGAAAGTTCAAAGGAACTGATCCATTGGAACACGTGCAAGAGCTCCAGGATGCTCTAGGCCTACATTCCACGTCCAACCACATTCTATGCCGCCTCTTTCCTACCAGCTTATCAGGTGAACCCCTAAGATAGTTTCACACATTGCCTGAGGGATCCATCATTACTTTTGAACAGTTGTGTAAACTCTTCGTCAAGAATTACTCGTACAACTGAGATAAAGAGGAGAACCTATATTCTCTTTTCAGCCTCAAACAGATGCCAGGAGAGAAACTCGAGACGTTTACTAAATAGTTCTTGGAGTTAGCTCAAAAAGTAGATCGACTCGACCAGAAGATTACTATTTATGCTTTTACCAATGCTTTACTCGCTGATGGCCGGGTAAAGGAGTACCTCGTCCTCAACAAACCAACAGCATTGGAAGACATGATTGAAAAAGTCAACGGATTCATCGACCTGGAACGAATGGTGTCTGACAGGCAGAAACCTTAAAAGTCAACATTAATAGCTCGAGATCAATAGACCAATTCCATTTTTAATCGAACAATAAATCAAGGAGGAGACAGGAAAAGAACCAAACCCAATGACGAGCGACCTTGAAAGGGGAGTAACTTGCTGAAACCTCATCTTCTAAAGATAAATGTGGCCAAAGCAAGCATCTATCCTGTATTACAAAAATACAGATTCTTCCGCAATGTACAGTACCTTCAACCAATCGAGAACAAATGATACTGTATCCACCATATGGACCGACATCATGAGACAGAGCAATGTTTTTTGCCTTACAACGGTTATTTGAATACATCTTCGCAGATGAACGAATGCACGAATACATAGTGGACGTGGAGAGTTAAAAGAATGGGAGTTACAAAAATCCCACAGAAGCTGTTCAAGTCGAGGAACCAGCAGCCGAAAATCATTTATACCATATTCACTCTGCCATTTCGTGGAGACTCAGATTGTCAAAGAGTTGAATAGGAGCAAACAAAGACCTGTCGGCCAATGTCACGACTTATCCATGCAAGATAAAGAAGCTCATTTAATCTCAATATCTTGCTCTCAGCGAACTGGGATTTCTTTCGATGATTGCGACGTTCGGTATGTTAACTATCCTCACCATGATGCTTTGGTGGTCATGTTGAAAATACGAAATATGGTGATGGTGCTTCATACGAGATGATGTAGACACCGGCAGACTATCGAACTCCTTTTTAAAGCATGACGATCAGATGGGTCTGGCCGATAAGGTCCAACCCAGCGATATTGATATCTGTGGTTTTAATGGATATAAGGAAGAAACGTGTCGGAAAGATTATACTTCTATCACCGGTGGACAGTACACTAGACGTTATCTTTTATGTTGTCATACAAAATCTCATTATCTGGGGTATGGGATTTGTTGGTTACACAATATGTGTGCTTATGTCAACCTATACTTGGCATTACATGTTGAATGGGAGGTGCATTTACAGATCAAAGGAAGTAAGCAAATTAGCACGAGACATGCAAAAATTGTTTTCTTCATTGGACCAAAACTTGTCCGAACTCAACTAGCATAGAAAATTACAGAAGACGACAGGAAACATTACAGAGAACTATCATCAACCAGCAGGGTTACATTTGCCCAATGCGGAAAACCACATAATATCTTAAAATCAGTAGACCCCAGCGTGAGACATATATTGGCACTCATCTGCCCACAGTAGAGCGCCCCCTCTCATCTAGTTCCTCAAGGAAAATAATGATGTCTTTGCTTGGACGTTTACAAGATGCCAGGAATTGATCCGAAATCTAGCCAGTCACAAACTCACTTTAAGGATAAGCCGAGCTGGTCAAAAAAAATTGGAGGACTTTAGCACCGACTTCGAGATGAAGTCAACAAAGAAATCGAAAAGCTCATTGAAGTTGGTTTTATCTGACAGGCCAATTATCCAGAATGGATATCAATATTGTAGCATTACCAAAGAAGAAACGAAATAGGTGTACGTGGACTTCACAGACTTCACAAACTACTCTAAAGGATAGTTTTTCACTCCTTATCATAAATAACCTGCTCGTTCACTTTAGGACATGAACTCATGTCTATAATGGATGCCACATCAGGATATAACCAATATCTATGCTACCTGACTAAAGATTAAAATTGCTTCATTACATAACATGGCTATCGCTACAAAGTTATGCCATTCGGTCTTAAGAACGCTGGAGCTACCTTATCAGTGATTGAGGACACAGATTCAAAGATCACCTTGGAAAAACATTAAGAGTCATATAGAGGATAGTTGTGTAAAAGTTTAGAAGGAAAACCATATTGCAGATTTACCACGGCTTTTGATATTCTTGTCTCTACAAATGAGACTTAATCCTGACAATTATCAGTTTGAGTCCAGTTAGAAATTCTTGGGCCCTTAATCAACAAATGTGGTTTGAAGCTGATCTAAATCGTATGTCGCGCATTACTATTTATGCTTATCTAATATGAAAAAAGACTTCCAGAAGTTACCAGGCAAGATTGCCGCAATAAACTGTTTGTTTCAAAATCTTCTGATCGCAGTCGATGGCTGTCAACTTATTGCGTGAGGGGACAAGAAATAGAAGCCTAAAGAAGGACCCTGAGATCAATAAAACAAAGTGGCGAGTAGCATTTCAGCAACTTAAAATTTACGTGGGTTCACCGCTAGTGACGAGTACACCTCGCGAAGGGGAAGAAACTCACCTTTATCTGTAGTTACTGGAGAATCATTAAGTTTTGTTCCCATTCGACTTAAAAGAAGACCGAGAAGCCTGTCTACTTCATCAGTAAAACTCTCACTCAAGCAAATCTTGATATCAAGGTCGAGAAACTACTTTTGCTCTCATTTACACATCGTAAAAATTAAGTACTACTTTCAAGGCCACTCGTGACGATTAGTAACCAACTACCCTCGCTGTAAATCTTATCCAAATGAGAAAAATCAAGACGAGTCCAGCAATGGTCAGTCACTCTTGTGAGCATGACATCTATTTGAACCCAGTTTCTTGAAAAGGGTAAGGCCGTAGCAGATTTCCTGTAGAGTTCCCCGTGTGAAAGATCTGATTGGGATGAAGATAACACAGAAATTCATGAAAGAGCTCGAAGAAAGGGACATGATAACCTCCAAAGGGATATATCTTTAACTAATGGATCCTCTGGACCCACAGGACCAGCATCGGAATCATGCTGATCACACCTTCTAATATTGAATTGAAAAGGCAATCTGATTGAATTTCAACTGCCAACAATCAGCCGAATATGAGGCAATGATTCACGGTCTAGATATGCTTAGAGATTGGTTATCCGAGTGCTTCCGTGTATACGATTCTTTACTCATTGTCAACCATTGCATAGAAAAATTCTAGAAAAAGAATGGAAAATGATAGATTACACTACCGTAGTACCGACATTAGGGTTGTACATGTGTCGGGTCGGGCCGGTTTAGGCTGGGTGACCGACACCGGTCATCCGGTTCCCACTTTCCACACTCGAACCCGAACCAACCATACCCAAAACCCAACCGAACCGAACCGGAATGGTCGGGTCAAGCCAGTTGTCGTAGCTTCGGTTCTCTTCAATCCCAGTAAAAGCAACCCCAGCTTCACAGTATACACCACGGTCACATGTCAAGCTCCCTCAGCTTCCCAACGCCATCCAACCAGTAACGACAACCCCACCAACTAAACTAAACCCCACCCACTCACCCACCACCTTCAGCTTCACTCAAACTCCCTTAGCTCATTCTTTAATACCATGCTCCTTTCTAAACCAACCCACCACTTACTCACACCACCTTCAGCTTCACCCAGCTCCCCTCAACTCTTTTTTTTATCCTCATTCTCTTTCTTTCACTAGCTCCCCGCTATCATACGCAGTTGACTCGAATTGTGAAACTCCCTCTAGCAGATCTCTCTTATGGGCATTTAAGCTTTCCCCCTTATATCAGCGTATGTGTTTCCACCTATTGTTGAAGAAGGTGAGAGTCCTTAGCTGCTGGAGACCAACCAGAATTAGTCCTTATTGTGGGGTATGGACCGCCTAAGGCGCGCACCAACAGATCTGGTACCAACAACAGATATCAAGTTTTGCTGTGCTTGCTCACCAGAGTTTGCCGTTGTTGTAACTAGTTGGCTGGTTATATGTAGCAAGACATACGGAAACAAATCCCTTACGGCACAGATCTCAACAAGTTGAACAGGGAAAAAGAGAGAGAGGATCAGAGAGAGAGAGAGAGAGAGCGAAGAGGTTTGAGGTTGGGGTACATCTTTTTAATGTTATACTTTAATATGATCGTTCGTTCGGGTTGAACCCGGTAACCATACTTGAAACTCAAATCGATAATAACCGGGTCCGTATATCTCAAATTGAAACCGACCCGGGTTGTCTTCAAACCCGGACCAAACCTGTCAGTTCGGATCGGTCCGGGCCGGTTTCCCGGGTTGGCGGGTTTCGTGTACTACCCTAGCCGACATAATGAATAGATTCATGAAAATTTCTATCAAACATTTGCTGCGCGGAGAAAATATACATTCTGATTCCCTCGTATATCTTGCAGGAGTCCTTGGCTCAGAAGCTCGATATCTCAAGATCAAAGTATTATCAACCCCCAGTATTAACATCATAAGCTCAAATTCTGTCATTACTGGGGCATTGAAGAGGATGAGGACGATTGGAGACGACCTTTCCTCAAGTATATTGGGACCAAAAACAAATTCGACAACAAACTTCCTCAAGACCCCACTGAAAGAAGACGCATACTTGATAATGCTAAATGCTACATCGTAGAAAATGGGCCTATTATACAAGATTTCGGTCACATGACCGTATCTCGAATGCTTATCCCACAAAGAAGCTCAAAAATTCCTACACAAACTACATGAAGATACTTGTGGTTCCCATGCAGTAGGAAGATCTCTAGCAAATTAAGCTCTTACCCAAGGCATTTTCTGGCCTAAAATAAAAGCTCAAGCCATCGAACTCGCAAGTAAATGCGATGCCTGTCAACGTCATGGTCCCCAAATTCGTGCTCCATCTTTGAAACTCCATTCTAGCAACGTTGTATGGCCATTTAAAAGATGGGTCCTGGACCTTGTCGGCGAGTTTCCTACTACACCAGGAAAATGGAAACATGTGTTAGTCGAAACAGATTACTTTACTAAGTGGGTAGAAGCAGTTCTTCTGTGCCGCACACGAGAAAATGAAGTCATCAAATTCATCTGGGAAAATATCATCATCCATTTTGGCTTCCCTCATCTCATCAGGATCGGCAAGGGACCTCAGTTTGTTTGCTCCAAAGTTATTGAATTCCTCAATCAGCACAACATCGTACATTTTTCTTCAAATCCGTATTACCTGCAAGGGAATGGTCTGGCCAAAATCACTAATCGCACTATCGTGAATGGGATCAAAAAGTGCTAACAGAAAAGAGGGGCAATTGGGTCATAGAATTACAACATATGTTATGGGCTTATCGAACTGCACCTCGGGTTTCAACTGGATGCCCGCCGTTCCTCCTGGCTTACAATTCAAAAGCAATCATCCCTACTCGGTATTATCACCCTATTTGCGACTATACCATGAACAATGAAGAAAATGAATTCTAGCTGGCATCTAATATGAATTGGATCGAGGAGACTCGGGACAGAGCAATCATGAATTTGGGAAGGTATTACCAAGCTTTTGCCCGATCTTATAACAAATGTGTTCATCATAGAGAGATTGAAATCAAGGATCTGGTCCTCCGAGAGATTCCCAAACATCACAAAGAAATTATCCAAAAACTGGGAAGGTCCTTTTATCATTATCGGAAAAAGTGGCCTCGATTCCTACGACCTCGCCACCGAGCATGGCGTGCACATACCTAATCCTTAGAACACATGGAAACTGAAGTTGTATCGCAGATAACAAATCTATCATAGTTATTTCATATGATGATCTCACATCAATGAAAGATTTATGTTTGATCCGCATACATCTGAATATTTTCTAACACATTCGTTGTACATCAATCTTATACCAATGAAATACTTGTGTTCGATTGCCCTGCATTACAATACTTCTTGTAATATATCTAACAAGTACTTCTATACACAGATTATAGATTGTTTATTACTTCGGCCAAACCGATCATCTAAATACATTACTGATCATTTGTTGCTTCGGCCAAACTGATCTATCTTACACATTCGTTGAAAGTCAATCTTACACCAATAAAATGCTTATGTTCGATTGCCTTAATTATAGTACTTCTTCTAATATATCCAAAAAGTAGTTCTATACACAGATTACAGATCGTTTATTGCTTCGGCCAAACTGGTCATCAAAATACATTATTGATCGTTTGTTGCTTCGACCAAACTGATCTATCTAACACATTCGCTGTGCGTCAATCTTACACCAATAAAATACTTGTGTTCGATTGCCCTACATTGCAGTACTTCTTCTAATATATCCAACAAGTACTTTAATACATAGTTACAAATCATTTGTTGCTTCGGCCAAACCGATCATCTATATACATTATAGATAGTTTGTTGCTTCGGCCAAACTGATCTATCTAACACATTCACTGTACGTCAATCTTATACCAATGAAATTCTTATGTTCGATTGCCCTACATTATAGTACTTCTACATACAGATTACAGATCGCTTTTTTCTTCGGCCAAATCGATCATATAAATACATTACAAATCGTTTGTTGCCTTGGTCAAACCGATACATTACAGATCGTTTGTTGCTTCAGCCAAATCAATCATCTAAATACATTATAGACCGTTTGTTGCTTTGGCCAAATTGATCATCTCATACATCGCAGATCGTTTACCATTTTGGCCAAACCAATCACATATTATGCTGCCTCACATATATTATCATTGTCACCTCACACGATTAGTACAGTTAATTGTTTCGTCCTTAACTATTGCTTCATACATCTATATTTTTATTCTTATTTCATATACATACAACACAATCACATTCCTCACTCTTCACAAGAGCTATCACTTAAATCATTACCCACAATAGAAGGACATGCCGCGTCCTATACAACACCTCCAGATAACCCTTGACTCATGAATTATGGCAGTCTCCCCACAATAATTTTCTTTCCCTCTCTAACCATGTTCTGTTTAAGCGATCTAATTCTGGCAATTATGGGTTGTAAATATTTAGATTGGATTACCTCCATCTTTCATTCTACACCTTGGGCAATCAAACCATCATATACCCTCTTACTTTCAGCTTTTAATCTCTTTAATTTTTTCATAAAGAACGAGGTAACTGCCACCATCTCTCTCTCTCATGACTTTTACCTACCTTATTTTTAACCTATTTACTAAGAAGGAGTTCACTCAACATATCTTGTGCTTCCTTCAGTGCAGTTTCTAGTTGCTCACAACGATCGTCCACTCATTATTTTGCACGACACATATCCAAATTCCGAGCTTCTAGCACTGTCATAAATTCATCCATATGGTATATCAAGGACATTGATGCTTCATTACCTTTACATTCTACCCTCTTTGTGTCGTAACATACCTCCAACTGTAACAGATCCTTATCTAGCTTCGTATTTGCGCTTCGAAGTATGTCATTTTTGGACTGGTATTCTAAGATATCCAGATGCCATGTTTGCGCAATCTGCTCTAGCTCACATATTTTGTTCCAATACTTTTTTATGACTTCATTCTGTTGGGCACAAACCTCCTCCATCTTCTTTACCATCATCTCAATAACCAACCACAATACTTCCCATTTGGGAGCACGAGCTCGAACATCACTCATCTCCGCCTTGAGCATATTAGATTGAAACTACAACTCCTTCACAATATTTCCTTCCCCCTCTAACCCGACTAACAATTCTATAATTTGCGTTGGCGCAGAAATCAATTCGGCATCTTGGTGACTAGCTTGTTCTGAGCTACTTCCAACTTCAACACCTTTTTCTCTCATCTCTTCTTCTAAACTCTCTATCTTTCTTAAACTGACAGCTAGTACCGCCTCTTTCTCTTGAAGAGTATTAGTTATGAGGGTTACTACATTTCGTTCTTCCGATATCTCCACCCTCAATTTTTCTTCTACTTCAGTAACACTTTTTTGGGCACCCTGACTCAATCTTAGCTCAACATTCTTTTATTCATTCTTGGCACGTAAAGTGTCGCACTGACTCTATAGCAGTCAGCTCTACCTATCATAACAGATTACATTTATAATAGTTCTTTATAACATTAAAGCACATATAATAGTTGACAAGATTACATCAAGAATGTGGTATACGAGTAAGTTAGATACATTATTCTGCTCTCACAAAAAATAGATTACATTTATCATCAAATAGTACGAAGGACCGGTCAAAGGAAAACTAGAGTACTCTATTTGCGACTCTTCCGGACATGAGACGATTGCAGCTTGTCTCTCACTATCTTCCTATTCGATACCTTCATATCTACCGGCGTGGTAAAGGTCACAACCTCCTGTTGACATTGTTTACGCCGCGTTTGGGGTATCAGATTCTCGATATCCTCCTCTTCTGACGACTCCTTCCATGACCTAGGAACGGGTTGTTTACCAATAATTTCTCCTTTACCTTGGGTAAACCACAAGTTTTCTGACTTGGCATTTTACACTTCAAAATCCTTCCAACATTCCTCTACGAACTTCCTAAATATATTCTCAACCCTTGACAGTTCTCCCCCATAAAACTCAATAACACTGTCTATGTAATGCTCATGCTTTGTTTGAGCAGTGACTTTTGCTCGCGATAGATATAGGTGCTCCTTCAATATCATTTACGCTTTGTGCAACCACTGGCGCGTATTTTTCTGTAATACACCTAAGGCCCTTACATCCGCTTCTACCTTCATTTGAACAGACATTTCTTTCGACAGCCGCATTGCTAAAGATATTTTTTACTCCACGTGCTGTGATAGCTCATCCTGTAACCCATTTACCTCACCCTCTAATTACTTTTGGACCTCTATTTGCTATTTTCTTATCCTAAAAAATACAATTCTTATGGCCCTCCGATCCTACATAAAACCAAACGCATCAGATAAAAGATCTTTGTCACCTATACAACAGACATACCAGTTTGAGCAGAACACTTTTTCACCTCTACACTGATGATTGCGTACTTCTTGAGCTAAAAACATAACTCAAGCTGGGTCCGGAATTATACCTCTCTCCCTCAAAAGCTCTATATAAGCTTCTTTTAACCCTTGTTCACTATCTACTTCAACCTTAAAATACAAGGTCAGAGCTATTAGCATACTCTGACATCTCGTCTTATCACTTGGGTCATTAAAACAAGTTGATTCTTTTGGCTTTTAAGCTAATTTCCCCCTATCTTCTTCCTTTCTTAACACCTCGTCTCTCTCTACTTTTATCTTAGCATATCTACATTGTAGATCATATAACTCTTTAAATGTTTTCTCTGAATTTAACTTAAATTGCCTTCTCTCATATTTAGTTTTGTTAAGTACCTGTTGAATTCGGTCCCCGGAGTCCCTCGCTCTACTAAATGATTTCTCCAATTTAGAATTTGTTTTTCTCAAACGCTCTATCTCCTACACAGATTACAGATATCTTGTTTCAATACAAACATTCACGAATAACATATTTTAAAACATCACAAAAAATGAAAATAGTGTACGATTATACATAGTACTATCACATCCAAATCAAGCGAGCTTAAAAATAGAAGATAGGATACCACAAAACATTTAAAGATGCTTGCTAATGTTTACCTCAGAAGGAGATTTCAACATCTTCCCCGGAGAGATAACTATTTTAGCACGTTCCACCAGATAGTCTACTGTTTACTCAATAGTATAGGCTAGCCCTGTACTGCCTGATGGAATGTCTGACTCTTTCTCAGGTAAACCAACAGCATCACCAGCCATCTCTTCCTCCATAACCTCAGCAAGGAACTTTATCTATGCATATATACCATTTCGGGTCAGATCCACATTATCAACAATCTATTCAAAATAATAGTACGATTTGATAAAGTGGTCTCTTTCCACTAAGGCTACTGTAATCGTATTTGTCATGATCTTGTCATGCTTTGATAGATCACTGAGCTTTTCTACAGCTGCGGTAGCATCTGCAGCCCTCCTCCCTCTCTCTAACAGAAGGTCAACCTCGAGCTCTTTCACGCGAGCTGACTGAGCCTCAAACTTTTCCGTCAGAGTGTCAAATTCTTGGTCTCTCTTATCTAGACATTATCTGGCCCCCTTCAACATCGTTGACAGCTGCCAATACAACAAAAAAGAAGAGTCAATTCAACAGTTTTGCTCAGTTCGAAGACATCATCAAGTAACAATTTTTGACCGCATACCGCGAACGTATGCTCGAGGTACTCATCCTCGAGCTACTATGAGTTCGCCCTGGCCATACGACAATATTTTTGCTCCAACTCTTTCATCTTGGCCGCAACATGAGGGTTAGTTCGGTGACTATTCTCCTCTAAATGTCATTTTCTCTTCAACAAACTCTTTTCAGCTTCCCCAAGAGCGGACACGCTCACTTGGGGTTTTTCCTTCATACCACCAGTAACAGGCTTTGCAATCTCTTGTTCTGTGAGCATAACCCTAGCAACTGAGGTACTATGCTGTACTAGCTCTCGGACCTTACGAGTAATTCGCTTGGTAGTCTGAGGTGCAGGAAGTGGAGGATTAAGCAAGTCAGCAACGGTCTCCACAGTTTTCCTCTCGGCCATAGCTCATTATTCTAGGTTGGTCTTATCCGGGGTAACCAACGGTTTGGGTTCTGCACATAAAAAGAACAACACATTATATGACAGTACAAAGACATTTTTTTAGGCTATTTGGAGATTGGTCAACATTACTTACTCGGATTATAATATCTATGATTCAGTTCGAGCACCGGTTTATCTGGAACCCACATACAGTTACCCTATACCCACACAAGGTGGTCATTCCATGGTTTACCAGCAGATTCAAAGCTAAAGAATTTTGGCCTCGCTGAATCACTATACAGGTAACCACTATTTCGACCTTCTATATACTTCCACTTATAAAACTTTAACACATCTTCAGCTACGAACTGCTTTACAGTCCCTTCCTTTCTCCATTTTTTATTTAGTGTCTCACATACTCTCATTATCTCATAAACATTCCCATTCAACTGGGCAGGGCAGTACTGTAACTCATTCATAACCCCTTTCTGAAAGTAGGTCAACGGAATTTTAAGGCCGTATACGACCAGATTCAAGAAGCACAAAAAACTTCCCCTTGGGCCTGATAACCCACGCCCATTATAATACGAGAGGTTAACCCCCTCACTAATACCTCTATCCACTTCCACTTTTCTAAATATGGAACTTGATAGTATATTTCTTCCTCCCCTTTTTTGGAGACATAGGCTCTGAACCAGAGACCTTGGTCCTCCACATAACCCCCCCATTCTCCCTGTAATTTTTTTTAAGTACTCTTTCCCTCCATCCACCCCCTCGGGGTATATGACAAAGACTCATTCTTTCTCCTTTTTGTCCTATTTCAAACCCTCAGGTCTACTGGGCCCCACCATCTCTATCATCATCCCCACATTATTAATAGTTTCCTCCATTACTCTACACTCATCCCCCCTCCCAGAAGATGATGTTTCCTCAGAATCAGACGAGACTATAAATTTACTAGCAGGAATACTAGGTTTAGAACGCATACTGAACCTACAGATACAAAGATATATTTTATCATTATTGCTATACTATAAACAGTAAAAATAGACCCCCTTCTACCCAGTCATCACGTCTATTTTATGTGGAAAACTCAGCAGAAGCTAGGAAAAACCATGACCTCGAGGAAGGTTTTGATGTAAAATCTAGTATACTGCAGGATATTACAAAGATTTTGCATAATAGTGGGGTTATGAAGTTATAATTGGTAATGTGAGAGGATTTTTTTGTGTCTAATAACCTATTCTCTGCCTATATTTATAGTGTATACATGCAGTTTTACAAAAAAGAAACAGTCTCTTATTCTGGGGGGAGTGGGCAAACTTCGCGGATCTCTAACAACTCTTTCTTGACCAGGCACAATGTCTACTTCTGGTAGGTCGAGGACATACAAAATCTTCTAGAATGTTGAGGTATCTTTGATTATAATGTATTATCTTCTAAAATGTAGGTCTTCGGTTATGTATGTCCTCGACTACGCTCTGCCGGCTTATTCTTGTCAAATCTGGGGAATATGTTACTACAATCGCCCCATTCTTGACATAAGCACTTGTGTTTGTGTCGTGAATTTTTTTAAGAAGCTGAAGAGGTTGTTGAATAGAAGATGAGTTGTCTTTAAGAGTTCCAAGGTCCAAGTGAAATGTATCTGGCAATTTTTTTCCTGAGGCGCATTGAATGTTATACAATAAATCTGCCAGGTTAGAAGTGGGGTATGAATGGGTAGTTTGTTGAGGAGGATAATGTGGTGGTTGTGGAAGGATGTAGCCCCAAGTGTAGTAATAAATGGTGAGGAAAAGTAAAGATGGTAAGGCACCGGAGAGAAGGTATGTGTTTACAGGAGGCCTAGACGAAAGTGTTGCGATTGATATCACGACAAGGAAGGTGGGGGAGGTATGTAGAAGAGGATGGTGGTGTATGTTGGAACCGGTTATTTCATCACATTGTGGTGAAGGCAATGGAGGTCGTCAGAGTGGGGGAGAAAGGATAACAATTCATGTTATTGATGAAGATCTGAAGCTTGAATGGGCGTTCAGGGATCTTGCCGAATTAGGGAAGGCTTCATACATATATTTCCTCGTCTATCTGTGGAAGCAACTCTTAGAAGTTCAGCGACTTGAGAATCATTAAGTTTCTTTCACTGGAAAAAAGGCTTTAATGTCTGATTCTGGTAAAAAGAAAACACAGTTAAATAAGTCATGTAAGTTGAATGAAAAGTAGAATGTAATCAGATATAATGTAATCGAAGGATGAATTTGTAATCGAATGAGATAAATCTCGAATGTAAGAGATACAATGTAAGCGAATGAGATAAATATCGAATGTAAGAAACAATTTGTTTAAAGAAATAAATATTTTGCTGAAGTTTTATTTGGTTATTGTTTGTTTATGAATTATTGTGAGTATGAGTCAAGCAGAAGATATCCGTGTCGATTCTTTGTTTATGTGTATAATGTCGACGATGTTTGACTATGTAGGGCCAGGGGTGGATTTTGAGGTCGATTGATGGGACTTTAATATATGTTGAGTTCCCAGGCGAAATAAATGCAGGTGAGGATTTTTGGACTGGATTGATTATAAATAGCTCCGTGTGGTGGATGCGATCTTGCATGCAGAAATGGTGAGGACGAGAGCTCAGGCCTGTGATGGTGTGCTCAAACGTGTTCAGGCAATGTATTGGGTACTGTACACGCGGTATTTTGGAATGCAGAATCTTGATTAGCATTTGGATGATCTGGAGAAGCCAGATTACGAAGGTATGAGTGAGGTAGAGGTGGTGGAGGCTGAGGAGGACTTCGATCCTTGTGTTAGATTGCAGTTTTGGCATCCTCCGGAACGTTGCGGTGGAATGTGAACTCGAGCAAAGTTGCTGGTGAAGAGGGAAGATGAAGCTGCAACGTGGGGTTTGTGAATTATATAAAATTGTAAGAGGAGGTTTGTTGTAAGTAGTTGTTGGTAGAGAAGCAAATGTAACTTTGTGATTGTTCGAATGGAATTTGTACTTGTTAAATATTGGGAATGAAGAAATTGTGTTTAAACAAATTACTTTCGAATATAATGATATTTAGATGTTGTCGAATACGAGCCCTAAAATATAGGAATTCGTGGGGACATTAAGACACTAGGGAACTAACATGCAAAATGATTATGGCAAGATGTGTTATGCTAGGTGATGGCATACAACATAAAGAAAAAGATGTAAATCATCTGTTTGATAAGATAGGTTGTGCACTTGGGGATATGAATGTATCTACAAAAATTCTTCAAGAATTTGAAGGTTTGAAGTACGAATGTAGAGGTTTATTAATGGTGAGAAGGTTAAGAGTTGAAGAAGTTGAGAAAAAGCGCATGAGGCATTACAATCGAGGAGCTGAATGGTTGTAAAGTGGTGCGATGGACAGTTATGTGGGGTCTATAAAAAGGTCAGAGGTGGGCGACTGTTCATACTTTTCGAAAACATATTTTTTTAGTGGTGTGAATTGCTGTTGGTCGTCGTTGAAGTGGTTAGATACGATTGCGAAAGAGGAGATTAGTGTGTTGATTGAAAAAGCCAAGCGAGCAAATGAGAGGGATACAAAAGCGGTGCGTAAACAAGGTTAGTGATTCATTTAGATTTTTTTTCTAGTTTGATTGATTGGTTATAGATGAATAGAAATAAGTAAAGTGAATTGTGTGGAAGTGAATTGGAAACGAATGAGTGGTAGATAGGAAAATAAATGTTGGGTCTGTTAAATTCAGGGCTGCCGGTGATTCTGAGTTTATGGTTGGGAAATTCGGGTAGAAAAAGGAGATACATGTTGGATAGGCAGAGAAGATAAAGGGATTGGCTAATGACGCTGTGATTACGGCGCATTGGGAGGAAATGGTGGTGATGTGGCATGATATGTGGAGATTGTGGTTGCTGGTAGGATTTTGCCGGTTTGTGTGCCGGAGAGGGGGAGTTCGTAATTTTGGAAAGATTGTGTTTTGGCGGGAAAAGTTGAAATGTCTTCGAGAAGCTATTGGAATACTTAAAATTTGACTAAAATGGTAAACATATCAAAATAGTTAGCGAAAAATTATGTGTTAAATTTTTTATGCCCCAAAATCCAATAATCGGTAGCTAGACCAATTAATATCATTCGGGATGTGCAGGTCGGGAAATCCAACCGATTCATCCCCACAACCGACCGAGCCATAGACAAGTTCAGGCTCAGTCGGTGACTATAACAATATCATCAGAGTAAAAGGAATAACCCGGAACCAAAAGATATATATATATATATATATATATATATATATATATATATATATATATATATATTAACTGAAAACGTAAATACAATGTCTGGAATACTATACAACGTCAAAAGATAATATCATACAAGAAGTACTAAAATCAGAATAGAAACCCACAGCTGCAAGGACTGGGACCAACTGCTGAAGCTCTCAGCAAAACCCTATAACTACTCCGTCTCTAAATGGGGGGAAACAAAACGAGAGTGAGTAAAGCCACGGCTCACTAATGCCCAACAAGGCTAAACAACCTACTAATATAACAGGTGCAGAGAAAGATGAGAGATGAATGAGATATAAGAAGTTAAAAGTGCAGTAATATATAGGTACAGAAAATAAAGGGAAAGGGAAAGGAGTATGCGAAAAAAGAGATATGAGGAATATGTTGTGATGGTATGATGATATGTTATGATATGAAGTGGTTTTAGAAATGTCCTAAAAATGACTGTTTATGATATTATGAAATCAAGACTAGACCCTATAAATTATTATAGTGGGCTGATCAACCGCTAATGTATAATAGCCTTAAAAAGGTCTCAGTTGGATATAGTGGATATGATTAGTAGCAATCTCGACCAAGCTTGGGATTTATCACTTGACCCGAGTGTTCCGGGCTTTGCAACCCACGGATCCAATGTCCAAACTTTATTTCACATTCTAAGGGATTTCAACCTTACAGAGGACTAAGATGGGTACCAAAGGAAAACTATCTCATACCATCCCACACTCCCGGATGGGTGAATAGTTATAATAGTACCTGTCCCAAACTCACCTACTTATTTTAACCCGATATAGGAATCCCAAATCCTACAAGGGTCAGTCGTGTGGAGCTTTGTTATGTATCCTGACCCCGTTAAGTTAAAATAATATAAAAACCCACACTGCAAGCAGATTCCAAGGATTAAAACAGCACAGCCGCCAAACCCGGCCAACACACATAGGATAACCACTTGCCTCTGAGGATGGTAAACAATCCTAGCACAGATGTGAATAGTAACTAATATACCCAGTTACAACATCCAACAATCATCAGTCTCTACAAGACTGGAACACAGCAGTAAAGGTACTACCCACGAGAATACCCCACAAATGCACAACTTCCTAAAGGACAAAAATGGAAACACACCCTACATGCCTAACCATAGGAAGCAACAATGCTGAATTAACATCTTCGACAGACGAAACAATAAAGTTTAAAACCAATCACAAACATCTCAATGCCAATGCACAACTCTAACTAACGCAACCTAAACTAGTATAGGAATTTAACAATGAAGGGATACTCGCCAGATAAAAGGATAAGTCGTGAATCTTAAATTAACAGAGCAACAATCAACCATAACACCACCGGTAAAGACCACGCCAACGCCAACAACCCAATACCTGGGAGAAATCATAACTCCAAACCTTAACAAAACCCCCAATCACAAACCCTAAGAACACAAGGGTTCCACCATAGCCACAAATGAATCAAACACAAGGAAAGGGATAGGGGAATTACTCACTGGAGAAGTGGCGAGATTAATTCCTTGACAAATCGTAAACGTGGAGTGAGAGAGTGGAGAGGAATTCCAATTTGGAGAATGAGTGAGAGAGTGATAAGTGAGAGAGAAAATAAAAAGGAAATGGGTAATTAAAACCCTAAGCTCTGACATTTCTATTCGAACAAAACAAGACAGGAAAAAGTCTATTCGAACAGAAAAGATGTTGTTCGAATAAAATGAAGCAGAAATGAATCTATTCGGACAGAAAAGATGTTGTTCGAATGGAACTGGATCTGGGAGAAATTCACCGAGCATACATCTATTCGAACAGAAGAAACATGACAGAATGTATTCGAACAAGGATGAGTTTGTTCGAATATAACGTGGCAGATGGGAATATATTAAAGCAGAAAGGATCCTGTTCAAACAGAATGAAACAGGTAAGGATGTATTCGAACAGAAGAAAGGTCTGTTCGAATAGAATGGGACATAAATTACCAAGAACACCAAAAAGATTCCTTTCCAAGGAAAATTGACGAAAACTCAGGAAAAGTCCACGGATCCCTCCCGGATTGTACCACACACAAATATAGCAACAACAACAAACATCCAAGCTAACTACGGGCACCCCAAAACCACAACACACCTCCTCCGCCAAACAACCACCGAACCCATCGAAACACCAAAAGGAATAAAACCCTGATAAAAGAATAAGATGCAGATGCAAAAAGTGAAAATGCATGATGTGTGGTATGAATATGGATGCATAATGCATAATAATAAATAAAATAGAATAAAATAAAGTAAAAATCCAGGATACTACATTCTACCCTCCTAAAAAGAATTCCGCCCCAGAATTCCTCAATCCATAATCCCCATACCTCAACTTGAGAACAAAAGAGGATAACGGCCTCTCACATCCGCCTCTAACTCCCAAGAAGCCTCACTGGGATCATGGTGAGTCAACTGAACCTTCACAAACAGAATAACCTTGATGCGAATAATCTTCTCTTCTCGGTCCAAAATACACACCGAATACTCTATATACGAGGCATCTTTCTGAACCTCTAGGTGCTCCCAATAAATTACATAAGTAGGATCCCGTTCATACTTCCTAAGCATCGATACATGAAATATGTCGTGAACTTGACTCAGCTGCGGCGGCAATGCCAAACGGTAAGCCAACTCCCCAACTCTGGCAAGAATCTCAAAAGGTCCAATGAATCTCGGAGCCAACTTTCCTTTCTTACTGAAACACATCACACACCCTTCATCGGGAAAACCTTCAGTAAAACATGATCGCCAATCTCAAACTCTAAAGGTCTCATACAAATGTCTTTATAACTCTTCAGCCAGCTCTGCGCTGTACGTAACCAATCTCTGATAATAGTAACTGCCTTTGTAGTCTCACGAACCAAGTCTGGCCCAAGTAAACTCTGCTCACCAACCTCTGCCCAACTCAGCCGTGATCTGCACGGTCTACAATATAAAGCCTCATAAGGTGCCATCCCGGTGCTCGACTAAAAGTTATTGTACGCAAAATCTACCCAAGGTAAGTACTCGTCCCAGCTACCCTTGAAGTCCAAAACACAAGCCCTAAGCATATCCTCAAGAATCTGGTTATCTCTTTCCATTTGACCATCGGTCTGGGGGTGAAATGCTGTACTGAAATCTAATATGGCATCCATAGCTCGTTAAAAACTCTTCCAAAAGTTACCAGTAAATTTGGCATCTCGATCTGACATTATAGACACCGAAACCCCGTGTAAAGGCACTATCACTCTCACATATAATCTGCTCAACTTGTCAACCGTCAGAGTTTTGCAAACCGGAATAAAATGTGTCGATTTGGTCAATCGATCCGCAATCACCCAAATAGAATCGTAGTTCTTCTTCGTCTGCGTTAAACCCGAAATGAACTCCATCGTCACGTGCTCCCATTTCAACTATGGAATAGGTAAAGGTTTGAGCTGCCCCGCTGGTTTCTGATGCTCAGCTTTTACCTGCTGACATGTAAGACACTAGGAAATGAACTCGGCTATCTCTTGCTTCATGTTGTCCTACCAATAATGCCTCTTCTAGTCCTGATACATCTTAGTACTACCTGGAAGAATAGTATACCTAGAGCCATGAGCCTCACTCAAAATCTCATGCTTTAATATCTCTGAATTTGGCACACATAATCTGCCCCTGTACCTGATACTGCCATCTGAACCAGCTGTCCAATATGGTCTTCTAACGTCTGAAGCCCAAGATTATAATCTAGCATTCTGCTACTGAGCCTCTATCATCCATGAAATCAATGAAGGCTGAACCCTCAGATTTGCAATAAAACCACCTGTACTCTGTGAATACCAACTCAGCCCAGAATCTATGATATTGCTAAGCAGCAACCACTCATGAATCATCAGACGTGCCAGAAATCCCCTAGGCAAGCGGCTCAAAGCGTCAGCCACCACATTCGCCTTCCCTGGGTAATACTGCAAGTCAACGTCATAATCCTTTAGAAACTCCATCCATCTGCGCTGCCTCATATTTAGCTCTTTCTGCGAGAAAAGGTACCGCAAACTCTTACGATCAGAGAAGTGCTCGAACCTCTCTCCATAAAGATAATGTCACCAAATCTTCAATGCATAAACCACTGCTGCCAACTCAAGGTCATGAGTAGGATAATTCCTCTCGCGTACCTTAAGTTTCCTCAAAGCATAAGCCACCACCTATCCGTCCTGCATTAGAACACAACCCAGTCCACTGAGCGAAGCGTCGATGTAAACCATATTCTTCTGCCCACTGAAAGGAAGAATAAGAACAGGTGCTATGGTCAACATCTTCCTTAACTCTGCAAAAGCTGAGTTACATCTATCATCCCAAACGAATCTAACATCCTTTTGTGACAAACGAGTCAGGGGAGCTGCAATCCGAGTGAACCCCTCAATGAATCTACGGTAATACCCGGTTAAACCCAGAAAACTGCGTATCTCGGCAATGTTAGTCGGTTGAACCCAATCTGTGATGGCTTTAACCTTCGAAGGATCAACCGCAATACCATCCTTGGATACCACGTGCCCTAGGAATTTTACCTCTTTCTGCCAAAAGTCACACTTCTTGAATTTTGCAAGCAACTCGTTATCTCTCAAAGTCTGTAAGAAAATCCTCAAGTATTCCTCGTGTTCGGCCTTGTTCTTCGAATAAATAAGAATGTCATCCACGAACACAATAACGAACCGATCATGAAATGGTCAGAAAACTCGGTTCATCAAATCCATAAAAGCTGCCGGCGCGTTCGTCAATCCAAACGACATAACCTGAAACTTATAGTTCCCGTAACAAGTCTGAAATGCTGTCTTCAAAACATCCTCCTTTTTGATCCTCAGCAGATAGTAACCTGATCTGAGATCAATCTTTAAAAAGAATTGTGCTCCCCGAAGCTGGTCAAACAAGTCCTCGATCCTAAGTAAAGGATATTTATTCTTGATCGTGACTTTGTTCAACTCGCGATAATCAATACACTGACGTATCGACCTGCCCTTCTTCTTCGCAAAAAATACCAGAGCTCCCCACGGTAAAGTACTCAGACGGATAAACTCCTGATCCATCATCTCAGAAATCTGATCATATAACTCTTTTAGCTCAACAGGTGCCATACGATACGGAGCCTTCAAAATTGGAGCTATACCAGGTAAAAGATATATACTGAAATCAATCACTCTCGTCAGAGGCAAACTTGGAATCTTCTGAAATATATCCGTGAAGTCACACACAACCGAAATAGATCCAATATCAATGCTAGAGGACTCTAATTCTAAAAATGCAAACAAGCCATCTCCTGACTGTACAGGTTCCGAACTAACAAACACAAACCGCTTCTCCCCAGGTATAGTGAAGGTAGCTCTCTTCTCAAAACAGTCTAAGGTAACTCGTTACATAGACAACCAATCCATACCCGGGATAATATCAAACTCCTACATTGGTAGTTCCAACAAGTATGCGGAAAGAACACGACCACAAACAATGATTGGGCAATCTCTACAAATACGAGAAATAGATACCGAAGTATCGAGAGGAGTACCCACAAAAATCTCATCATGCAATAAGGAAGACTCAAAACCAATAGTACAGAGGAATGCATATGCTATGAATGAATGAGATGCACCGGAATTACAGAGAAAATGAGCGGGCGAATAAGAAATATAAATCGTACCTTCCACCACAGGACGAGCGGTGTGAGCACCTCGCCTCTCAACTGTATATATCCTGCTCATCCCTTGGTCCTGACCCCGGCCTTGCTGCTGACCTGGATGCTACTGTCCCTATCCACCCTGAGGGCCAGGAACTATTTGTCTACCCTGCGGACCCTGGAACTGCCTCTGTTGAATCTGCTAAAACTGCTGAGGTCTCGGCTGGTGACCAACGGGACCCTGAAGCTATCGTAATGGCTGTAGAACTCTGACTGGCCTTGGACAAAACCTCTTAGAGTACCCTTTACCCTGCAGTTCCAACACTCCCCAAAAGCAAACCGCGGTCCCATAATTCTAGCTGGCGCATCCTTGGAAATACTGATCTTCCATCTCTTCGTACCCAAGTTCTTATACTGACTCTGGATTGCCTTGCCCTTATCGGCCCTCTGATCCTGTCTCTGCTGGCTCCTCAAGTCCTTGAACTTGCGCTCCTCAATATCATTTTGTTCTATCGCCAAGGTTTTAGAAAAAACCTCTCTATAAGAACTAGCCCCCGAAGCAATCAAGAACTTCCTTAAATATGGATGAAGACCCTTCAAAAATTTCATCTTACGCTGCTTTTCATCCTGAACAATAAACGGAACATACCGAGAGAGCTCATTGAATCGCTGATCGTACTGCGAGATACTCATCTCACCCTGCTCAAGCATATAGAACTCTGAGATACACGCATCCTTATAACTTTGTGTGAAATACTGCTCAAAGAATCGGTCCTGAAAGGATGCCCAAAGTATAGAAGTCTCCACAATCGTTCTCCTGGCTGTATCCCACCAATGATCTGCCTCGCCCTGAAGAAGATAAGTAGCAAGTGTCACCCTCTGATCATCCGGAACTTCATCGTGTTCAAAGTATTCTCTACAGACTTAAACCATGTCTCTGCCACAAAAGGAACTAACGTGCCGAATAAAGTTAGATGCTTGTATTTCTGGAGCTGCTCGAGGTAGCTGTCATCTCTGGCCACTGGGCTTCTAGTCTGCCGGAAATGAGCCATGAAACTCTTTATAAACTATCTCATCTTTGCTGAAATACCAGGAACGACTGGAGCAGGTGGAGTACCAGGCTGCTCTGGAACTACTGGAGCTGGAGGAACACCCTGATCAAACGGGACAGACCCCAAACTCTACTGACTGAGCATTAGTGCATCAGCAAGCACACCACTGTCCAAACCTCTATGGCCACGGCCTACTGCACGGCCTCTGCCTCTGTTACCTCTAGCCATCTATTAGAAATAAGGGCACACCTCAGAAAGGAGGAAATAATAAAAAATATGTAAAACCAAAAGGAATCGGTCCTAACTTCTTCTAGAAAGAATTTCTCGTCATATGATTGATAGAACAGAGATAAAAATTAACCTATAGCTCTGATACCAACTCTGTCATGCCCCAAAATCTAATAAGCGGTAACTAGACCAATTACTATCATTCAGGATGTAAAGTCGGGGAATCCAACCGGTTCGACCCACAACCGACCGAACAATAGACAAGTTCAGGCTTAGTCGGTAATTATAGCAATATCATCAGAGTAAAAGTAAAAAAGCGATAGCAAAAGATATATATACATTAACTGAAAATGTAAATACAATGTCTTGAATACTATACATCGTTAAAGGCTAATATCATACAAGAAGTACTAAAGCTGGAATAGAAACCCGTAGCTGCAAGGACTGGGACCAACTGTTGACTCTCAACAAAACCCTGCAACTACTCTGCCTCTGAATGGGGAGAAACAAAGCAAGAGTTTGCAAAACTACGGCTCACTAATGCCCAACAAGGCTAAATAACCTACTATTATAACAGGTGCAGATAAAGAGGAGAGATAAATGAGATATAAGAAGTTAAAAGCGCAGTAATATATAGGTACGGAAAATAAAGGGAAAGGGAAAGAAGTATGCATAAGAAGAGATATGAGGAATATGTTGTAATGGTATGATGATATGTTATGATATGATGTGGTTCTAGAAATTTCCTTAAAACGACTGTTTATGATATTATGAAATCAAGACTAGGCCTTATAAATCAATATAGTGGGCTGATCAAGCGCTAATGCATAATAACCTTAAAGAGGTCTCAGTTGGATACAATGGGTACAATTAGTAGTAAGCTCGACCAAGCTTGGGATTTATCACTTGATCAGAGTATTCTGGGCTTTGCAACCCACAGAGCCAGCGTCCGGACTTTATTTCACATTCCAAGGGATTTATTTCAACCTTACGGAGGACTAAGATGGGTACCAAAGGAAAACTATCTCATACCATCCCACACTCCCTGATGGGTGAATAGGTATGATAGTGCCTATCCCAAACTCACCCACTTATTTTAACCCAATGTAAGAATCCCAAATCCTATTAAGGGTCAGCTGTGTGGAGCTTTGTTATGTATCCTGACCCCGTTAAGTTAAAAGAATATAAAAACCTACACTGCAAACAGATCCCAAGGATCAAAACAACACAACCGCCAAACCCGGCTAATACACATAGGATAACCACCTGTCTCTGAGGATGGTAAACAATCCTAACACAGATCCCTCCAGGATCGCACCGCACACAAACACGACAACAACAACAAACTTCTTAGCCAACTACAGGCTCCCCAAAACCATAACGCACCTCCTCCAACAAACAACCACCGGACCCACCAAAACACATAAAGGATTAAAACCCTGATAAGAGAATAAGATGTAGATGCAGAAAGTAAAGATGCATGATGTATGGTATAAATATGGATGCGTGATGCATAATGATAAATAAAATAGAATAAACTATTGTAAAAATCCGGGACACTTCCAAAATAGAAATCATCGAGTAATGAGTAATGTGATATAATTTTTGGTATAAATATGAAGGAATATAGTGCATTGAGAACTGAATAATATAAAATGATTGCAGCAGATAGTAAAATAAATGATGTGTTTGTGAGGAATCTCAATAACGATATGATTATGAATAGATAAACTTATGAACATATATATGTAACACATATGGTAGATACTAACTATGGTAAAAATATGGAATATGATTGACTGGTTTTAATAATGGCTGAACCAACTTTAAATGATGATAAAGACATATATGCGAATCTTGAAGATGTCGAGCCCTTGATGATTGATGTGAGAACTTGTGTGCAACAATTGGGGGGGGGGAGAAGATATAAAGTAGGGTCGAGCAGTGCAGATACAGAGGTGTAGAGCAGTTTATGGTAGCACCTAGGGTAATCGACTTATCTGAGGAGGAAGCTACAGAGACTAAAATGGATCACGAGCCCCAAACTAGTGATCGAGAAGGTAGTGAGGATGGGGAAGAGGATGTGGAGGAGGCTGAGGAAGCATGCTATGGAACGGGTTTAGAGACCAAAGAGATTATAAGGTTCAAGAAGAAATACATCATTCCTAAGGATGTAAGATTAGATGAGTATAATATGTAATTATCGACCAGGAAATACCCTTAGATGATATTCTGGTGCATCGAGAACAAATAAATGAAGGGTTGAAGCTCCCCCTTAGAGCATACCAGAAAAAATTAATGAACTTATTTGATGTAGCCTCGGGTCAGTTTAATCCAAATGCGTATGACCTTTTTAGGGTGTGTGAGGCAATAAACGGCCGACTTAAGGTCAGGGGGAAGGAGGTAATAACTGTCGATGATTTGTATGTTTACTACATATTAAAGACAAACCTGAAATTAAAAGGGTACTGATATTTGGTGAGGTTCTTGAAGAGGTCGATGTTTTATGACATGGTGTCAACTGGAGGTCGATACACCGATGAACGTCTACTGGTGTAGGGAAATTACAAATTCGACAAGAAAGACCCTAAGGAGCCATTAAAAAGAAAAGTGTTTCATCTAGGTCTGTGGTTAAGTAACTTAAATGATTAAGTTTGATGTAACCTCGAGTTAGATTTATGCTTTGTAATTTTATGTTTTTCTCTCTGTCTTGCGGCTTTAAAGGAGAGTGGGAAGAAAGTGGAAGTAGATAAAAAATTGTATAAGGTAAGAAAAGTATTTTTTGGCAGGATTGATAACTTAGCGATTGACCAAGATCATCTTAATATGCCTTTTCAAGAGACAGGGCTAAAAAGGTTGAGAACTAAAGGTTCCAAAGTACCTGTTATTGGGGGAAAAATGTCGGTGATGAACAAAAGAGCCGCTGATGTAAGTTTGCCACCGGTAAATCCTTCTTTGGCAGGGTACAACACAGATATGGAGATCGATGATATGCTGGGGGAGTCTTTTGTTAAAAATAAGAAGAAAAGGAAGGTAAACTCTGAAGTACCTCTGTTGTTTAACCCAAAGAGGACTACTCGGCAGTCGGCAGCTGAGGGGGTCGATGTGACTTCCAAACTAGCTATCGTGGTGAGTAGGTTACCTCCACGAGGTTCGAGCAATGTACTTCTCAATAAGACTACTGGTGGGACATCGAAGAAGAATTTGTGGAGGAGTCTGACACGGAGGTGGAGAAGACTATGAAGTCTTTTACGTTCGGGATGGATGAGTTGAAGAAAGATATGGACAATTGTATGGTGGGGATCGATAGCTTGGATACCTTTTTAAGCGAGGGGCAGAAGAATTTGGCGAAGGTGAAATTTTTTAATGCTTATGCTCGTATGAAAAGTTTGGTAGGTCAATTGAATACTCATTAAATGACTTTTATACAGATTAAGATGTTTATGGTCGAAGCAATGGGTTGTGTTAAGGGTAGTGGTGAGTTGGCAAGCCAGGTGGTTGCCTACAAAAATATAGAGAATGAGTTGACCGCAGAAAATATTGATCTGAGTGTGACTCTAAATAGGTATAAGCTGGAAGCAATGAAGGCGAATGAGGCTGCGTTGGCTGAAGCAAAGAAAGTATGAGAGAAAAAAAAAGAAAGAAGCCTTGGCATTGCAGAAAGCCACTTATGAGAAAGATGTGAGAGATCAAGTTGCCGATGCTCGCAGAGCAATGGAGCTGGAGTAGGACAAATTGCTCGATGAGGTAAAAGCTCGGATGATTGAAGAAAATTTGGAAAGGTGCAAGGAAGTGAGGATGCACTTTTTAGGACAATTTGAGGGGGTAGAAGAAAGGAAAAAATATTACTAGGGACTTGTAAAAGCTGGTGGTCTTCCATGTGATGACAGTTCAGATGATGATGTACCTCAGAAGCTTGATGTACGTGGGGTAACTGATATTGTCGTAAATGAAGTGATAATAGAGGTCGAAGGTCCTCGTCCTAGGGAAGTATCAGATGTGCAGGTGCCTTAAATGAAGAAAAATCTCCATCTGAAATGTTAAATCTTGCTTAAAGAATACTATGTTAAGTGAAAGTATGTAACAAATGGTCAGTGGGACCGAAACAATTTTAATTTGGTGTGTGCGAAGGATATTTTTGTTGTTTTTAAATATTTGGATAAATAACTATTTTTCATGTGTAAATAAGCTTTTAAGTAGTAGATGTGATAAAGTGATTGGTGCCATAAGTGATGTTATATTCATGCAGATAAGTAAAGAACGCTTGTGTGCATGAAATGTGAAAGATGGCCAAAAAATGGCAAGTAAGGAGGACCATATACATATCCGGAGATAGGTATCTGGATTTAGATTAGAAAAAAAAAGAGCTTAGAAGAGGTTGTTTGACAAGTAAAGAGCGTGAAGTAAACTATCCTGTAATTGGATAGTGGTCGCGTGAAGTTGATTGATAGGTTTTAGGATACTTGTGGAAGCAAGGACCTAAAAACAAATAAAGATAGTAAGGAAATTGTTTATCTCAGGCATACTTGATAAGTATTGATCGAGATAAAATTGAAGTAGTAAAGATATCGTTTGTCTGATACATACTTGATAAGTATAGATCGAGATCAAATCGATGTAGGAAAAAAATCGTTTATCTGATCTATACGTGATAAGTATAGATCGAGATCAAATCGAAGTAGGAAAGAGATCGCTTGTCTGATCTATACATGATAAGTATAGATCGAGATCAAATCAAAGTAGTAAAGAAGATAATGATAAAATAAATTATTTATTTAATTTGAAGAAAACGGTTACAGTGTATCATCTGTAAAAGAGCTTCTGCTGCACAGTGTTCCATGGATACTTAAACTAAACTTTGTCTTCAGTCATGAGCTAATAAGTTTCGTGATTTGTTTTGTTGCTGACAATATAGGCCCTTCCCAATTTTTTGATAACTTTCAAGAATTTTTAGGTCGAGTACTATCTTGTATCCGTCGTAGGACAAGGTCTCCAATACCAAATTTCTGTTATCAAACTTTTTTGTTATATGCTTTTTTCAATGTATCACAATATCTTCCCAGAGTGGCAATGGCTTTTTCTCGGGTTTCTTCGATCCAATTGAGGTTGCAAAGTAGACCGAGTTCATTCTCCTCATTAGAGATTTTTCACCGAGTACTGGGGAGATCAAGGTCTGAAGGTATGACTGCTTCGGTACCAAAAGCTATCATGAAAGGAGTGTAGCCTATCGATACTTGAGGAGTCGTATGGTAGGCCCATAAGACACTGAGTAGTTCGTCTACCCATCTACCTTTCTTGCCGCCGAAGCACTTGCGTAAGCCATATTTGATGCTTTTGTTGATGGCTTCAGCTTGTCCGTTGCCTTGAGGATAATATGGTGTAAAAGTTATCAACTAAATCTTGTATTTATGGAAGAAAGTAAGGACTTTAGCGCTGATGAGCTATTTGCACTTATCAGAGCGTATCATTTGCAGCCAACCAAACTGGGTAATGATGTACTCCCAAAGGAACTTGATGACCTCATTCTCATCAGTATGGCAGAGAGGAACTACTTCAACCCACTTGGTAAAGTAATCGGTGGCAACTAAAATGAACCTTCTATTTCCCGATGCTGGATGGAATGGGCTAATAATGTCGATTCCCCATTGTTTAAACGGCCAGAGGACATTGCTAACATGTAAGTCAAGGGCTGGGCTCTTGATGTCATGAGCGTGGCATTTGTAGCATTTACGGACAAAGTCTTCACAGTTTTGTCTTATCTTGGGCCAATATAGTCTTTTTGTGAATGCACGTTGGGCTAGCAATCTTCCAGAAAGATGTGCACCACAGATACCTTCGTGAAGCTCTCTGATTTTGATCTAAGCCTATTTCTGTGAGATACATTCGATAAGTGGTCCACCTCCTGTGAGTCGATATAATATATTTTTTTAGACGGTGAATCTGGAGAACTTAGCCAACAAGGATTAAGCTTCTTCTTTGTTACTGGGGAGGATTTTGAAGTTGAGGTAAGCATAAAATGGTATTCTCCAATCTTTAGGGTCGTCACCTTCAGTAACAGTTATCAGGAGTATTGACAGATATTAAGGCTAGAATGTTCGAGGATCTTAATTTCTAAAGATCTTTTTTCACTGTCTCCTAACATGGCAGCGATATAAGCTAATGCATCAGCATGGCGATTATCTTACAGAGGTAAATACGAGATGGTTGTATGCTTGAATTGTTTCATCTTTTATTTAACCAAACCTGCGTAATCAACCATTTTGACTGCTGTCTTAAAAGTTTTGTTATAATGATTTGCGACAAGTAAGGAGTCAACATATACTGCTAATTCTTCAATTCTAAGAGTAAGTGTAAGATCGAGACTGTGTAAGATTCCTTCGTATTTGGTTTCAATATTGGTAGCATAAAAGTTGAGTTTGTTAGCTTTCTCAATGCGATGATTGGAAGGCTTAATGATCGATTATAAACTGACGTCTTAAAAGACCCGCAAGCGCACGGTGTACCGTTATGTACAAGGGTAAGCGGGGTCGTATCCCAAGAGACTTGTGGTGTAAATTATACTTTGAGCTGCTAGTTTTATCCAATTACAATGAGTTTGTGTAGGTTTTGAAATGAAAAGAAGAACAAATAAAATTACAAGATCAATTGGAGTGGAAACCAAGGCATTGATTCCACTCCACCCTTTAAAATCCTTAGATAACATAAATAATTAAAGTAAATTATGAGTTTCCGTATCGCATATCCTTGGTCGGGCATATGCAATACATCAAAAAATACAAGAGATTTAGTAATTGGGAACTACCCATAAACCAACTTACTCAACTATGGTCCGGCTGATAAGTATGGATTATGTTCTCTTCTCCATGTTCCTAACCTATCTTGTTATGGTCCAACAAGATGGTAATATTGAGTCATTATTCCTCCTAATCCTAGCTATGGTCAAGCATAGGACGGAGGAATATGAATATGCAAAACTTTGGGATAAAGAGAAGGTAATTTCTCCAACTAAGCTACACAATCTACACTAAGGCGACATTGGGGGTGAGCTTCCTCTAGCCTTGGCTAAGAAGATTAACTACTCATCCCTTTAATCATTGCCATACTACGATTACTACGATAAAATTAAAAGACAAGAGCAAGAGAAAGAATAAGTTTTATTGCTATAAACTTTGATTTACACTCTCCAAGATGCTCTCTCATGGGTAGGATTCCCTTCCTATTTATAGAGTATAGGAAGGGTTACTAAAAATCACCATTAATATAAAATCCCTAAACAATGCCTAAAATCATGCATTACAACTCATGAGAATAATATATATATCTAATTCCTTTTAATGGGCTTCTATGCATGGGCCTTTGGTTGATGACTTTAAATGAGAATCATTGTTGGAGTGCATCACCCTTGTTCTTCGTTAAAAACCAAAAAATTGTACAACTTTTTTATCATGTGACTGATGTCTGTAAATGTAAATAAAAGCACTATTAGTGTCACATTTATTGCATAAATGACTAGGTAGATATAAATTTAGGAGTTGTACATGTAAATATTACGTGTTTATCAAATACTCCCAAACTTATATTTTGCTAGTCCTCGAGCAAAAGTAAACAAAAACCATTTTCGTATGTCACACGGTTGTATTTTGCGTATGCAACAAGCCGTTAAACCCTCAGGTTTAGCCTAGTGGACGAGTGTTGTCTCGTGAGGGTTTGCGGTGACTATACCAACAGAAGTCAATAATGATATTTTAACCAATTCTAAAATACACATGACTCATTTCCTGTGAACTTAACCTTACTTAGTTGTGACAAAAATATACCAATGAAAAAATCCTTAAACTTGCTATTCTCTCATGTATATCAAAGAATATTTTAAGCTTATCCAAAACTAGAGGTACTACCTCAAGATTAGAATGTGATTCAAGTATTTTGCTTTAGCCATATTTGAGTATACAATGAAAATAGTTGCATCGCCAAATACGTTGTTTAGAATAATTTACTCAGGTTTTTTGGTAGTCTAGTTCTCACTGGAATAAATTTAACGGTCAGTTCGACATGTGTCTTAGTCAATTCGTCGTCCTATAATTTTACTTTTTTTTTCTTCTTCTTTTGTAAGCCTTTTCTTTTGAGTACTTTGTTTCTTAGTTAAGCCTTCGTAATAAGGAGTTTTCGATCGACAATCCCTGCCAGTTGACTAAGGTTGCCAGGGTGTGGTGCCCCATCATAACCTAGACTCAGGATTCTCACAAGTAACATTTTCTTGTGTTTTTTTCATATAGTTAATGGTCAAACTCGAGATTGGTGATAATTTTTCATCTTTCAGTTCTTAATCATGCGAGTAGCCTTGCAGCGTGAACATTTTTAATGCATATTTGGCTTATTTATTATTATTTTCTTAGGAATGAACTTATTCTTAGGCAGTTGTCTCCCTTGTAGCAAACTATTCCTAACATAAATGTTTAATTTCCCTTATATTGGGCAAAAATTTATTAAAGGTATTAATTGCAAAAACTACAATGAAGTGCACCTTTTCAAAATATGCCAAGTTGACTTGACTAATAAAAAGATAGTGCATCAAGCTTAAGATATTCCAAAATATTCTATTGTATACTTGTTACAATTTCAAAATTTAGGTTTTTCCATAATATTTATGTCAAGATAAAATCAGTTTAAGTGTTTGGAAATTCGTCAAAAATATATCATACATTGCCAAAGTGCCATTTTTTTACTTTTCTTTAAAAAGCATATCAAGAAATGGTTTCCTACCCCCAAACTTAAATCAAGCATTGCCCTCAATGTTGGAGAACAAGAAAATAAATGGAAGAGGGAAACTGAATTGTCTTACCTGAATGTGTCAAGGGTTGCCTCCCAAGAAGCGCTAAGTTTACCATCTTCAGCCAGACAAATGTACCCCCATACTTAAATAATTTATAATGGTATTATAGGGGTACATAATATCAGTTCTGATATAATGGATCATTTAGAAATGTTATCTCTTCATCAAAAGTGTAGGACTCTAAGTACGATTTTAATCGTTGGCCATTGACCTTAAAAATATTTCCGTTCTTAGGATCTTCCACCTCTACGGCTCCATGAGAATAAACAGTTTTAGCTACAAAAGGGTCGTACCAACGAGAACATAATTTCCCAGGAAATAAGCGTAGCTGTGAATTGTAGAGTAAAACTTTTTGATTAGGCTCTAAAGTTTTATGAACAATTGACTTATCATGAAAAGCTTTAGTTCGTTCCTTGTAAATTTTTGCATTTTCATTAGCTTCGTGTCGAAGTTCGCCAAGTTCAGAAAGTTGAAGTTTTCTATGTGATTTGGCTTTATTAATTTCAAAGTTGAAGGCCTTTGTAGCCTAGAGAGCCTTGTGTCCCAATTCCGCTGGTAAGTGGCAAGCCTTCCCAAAGACAAGTCTATAGGGTGACATACCAATTGGGGTTTTATTAGCTATTCGATATGCCCAAAGGGCATCATCAAGGCGATCAGACCAATCTTTACTATCGGTTCAAACTGTTTTTTCTAAAATTCTTTTAATCTCCCGATTGGATACTTCGACTTGACCACTTGTTTGTGGATGATAAGGTGTGTCATCTTTATGAGTAATGGAGTATGTTTTCAAAAGATTTTGAAAGACACGGTTACAAAAATGTTTTCCACCATCACTAATAATTGCCCGAGGCGCGCCAAAACGATTAAAAATGGTTTTCAAAATTTTTACCACGGGCTTATGGTCATTAGCTTGACATGGCGCGACCCCGGCCCATTGAGAAACATAATCGGCTGCAACTATAATATAAGTAACCGCGAGATGATGGAAATGGGCCCATAAATTCAATTCCCCAAACATACAATAGTTCAACAAAAAGGATGTTGTTCAAGGGCATCATGTTTCGATGAGAAATATTCTTGGTCCTCTAGCACCTATCACATTTAGAACAAAAGGTAGGTGCATCACGTAAAAGGGTAGGCCAATAAAGACCAGTTTGAAGGACTTTTGCAGTAGTTTTCTTGGTCCCAAAATGTCCTCTGCAAGCTAAGGTATGGTAAAATATGAGTACACTATGGAGCTCATCATTTGGGATGCATCTCCTAATCACTTGGTTGGAACAAAACTTATAAAGATAAGGATCGTCTCAACAAAAATGTCTAACCTCGTGCAAGAATTTGGTTATATCTTGTTTTGACCAATGGGCAGGTAATCGCTGCATAGCAAGATAATTGATAATATCAGTGGACCAAGGAAGTTGTGAGACAGTCATGAGCTACTCATCAGGAAATGTCTCTAAGATTGGGAGAAAATCTTCAGCACCCTCAGTGAGAATTTGAGATAGATGATCCACAACCACATTCTCAATACCTTTTCTATCTCCAATTTCGATATCAAATTCTTGTAACAAAAGAATCCATCTGATTAACCGAGGCTTGGCGTCTTTTTTAGATAGTAAATACTTTATGGCCGCATGGTCGGTGTAAATAATGATTTTGGATCCAACAAGTTATGATCAAAATTTCTCCTAGGCAAACACAATGGCTAATAACTCCTTCTCCATGGTAGATCAATTTAACTGTGCATCATTGAGCGTGCGACTTGCATAGTAAATAACATGAGGTTTATTATCTACTCTTTGCCCTATAACAGCTCCAACAGTATAATTAGAAGCATCGCACATGAGCTCGAAAGGAAGTTTCCAATTGGGAGGTTGGATGATAGGGTTTAAAGTTAATAAAAGTTTGAGCTTCTCAAAAGCTCATAAACATGAATCACAAAAGTTGAAATCAGTATCCTTTGCAAGTAAATTACAAAAGGGCTGGGAAAGTTTACTAAAATCTTTGATGAAGTGGCGATAAAACCCAGCATTCCCCAAAAATAATCGAATGGCCTTAACCATCCGAGGTGGAGGTAAAGAAGAGATAATGTCGATCTTGGTCTTATCGACTTCAATCCCTTTGTTGGAGATAATGTGTCCAAGAACTATCCCTTGTGTCACCATGAAATAACACTTTTCCCAGTTTAACACCAAATTGGTTTGTGTACATCGTTCTAGCACGAGCTCTAAATGGTGTAAACATTCATCAAAAGACGATCCAAACATTAAAAAATCATCCATAAAGATTTCAAGAAATTTATCAACCATATCAGAAAATATGCTCATCATACAACGCTGGAATGCAGCGTGTGCATTGCACAACCCAAATGGCATACGTCGATAAGCATATGTCCCAAAGGGATACATGAAAGTTATTTCTCCTGATCTTCTGGGGCATTGGAGATCTGGTTGTATCCAGAATAACCGTTAAGAAAATAGTAATGTCTTTATTTGGCTAAACGTTCAAGCATTTGATCAATGAAAGGAAGAGGAAAACGATCTTTCCTTGCGACCGTGTTCAATTTCCGGTAGTCGATACATACACGCCACCCAGTGGTCATGCGGGTGAGGATAAGGTCATTATTCTCATTCTCAGCTACAATAATCCCTGATTTCTTAGGTATAACGTAAACGGGACTGACCCACTTACTATCCGAAATGGGGTATATGATACTCGAGTCCAAAAGTTTGAGAACTTCATTCTTCACCACCCCCATCATGGTGGGATTTAATCGCCGTTGCATCTCGCGAGAATTTTTAGTACCTTAATCGAGATTCATGCGATGCATGCAAACGGCCGGGCTAATCCCCTTCAAGTTTGCTATAGACCACCCTAGGGATGATTTGTGTCTTCCAAGATCACCCATCAATCTACTTTCCTGGTCAACATTGAGGTTGGAAGCTATGATCACAGGCAGAGTGTTAGAATCACCTAAGAAAGCATACTTCAAAGTTTTAGGTAATGGCTGTGGTCAAACTTGGGTGCATTAACAATGGATGAAATAAGCAAAGTAGTGGACGGTTCCAGAGGTTCAACATGAGGTCTCCATTTGAACTTGTTAAAAATAGGTGTTGAGTCGAGTGGAGCATTAAGCTCTTCAACAATTGGATTTTCATCAAAGTCTTCACCAAAGTTCACAAGACATGATTCTAAGGGGTCCTCAAAAAATGATTTAGGGAACGAGTTGTAAACTAGGGAGTCAATCATATTCAGCTCAGCCATGTTATCAGAATGTGGGATTTGAGTATTATTGTTAAAAATATTAAGCTTGATCTTCATGTCTCCCATTGATAGTTGTAAGACCACATTAATGCAATTAATAATGGCATGAGCAGTCGAATGGAAAGGGCAATCCAATATGACGGGAATCTCACAGTTAGGATTCTTTACATCTTCAGTGTTCAAAATAATAAAGTCCACAAAAAAATGAGAGTATCAACCTTGATAAGAATATCCTCTACGATACCACGTGGGTATCGTATTGATCTGTCAGCCAATTGACATGTCATTCGGGTAGGTTCGAGTTCTCCAAGTCCTAATTCCTGATAGACCGAGTAAGGTAAGACATTTATACTAGCCCCTAAGCTGAGTAATGCCCTATTTTCTTTGCGATTTCTAATTTTATATGGGATTGTTGGGCTTCCAAGATCTCGAAGCTTATAAGGGGTTAATGTCTCAGTCAAGAAGACTTTCTTGTGCACATTGATTTTCCTTTTCCTAGTGCACGCATCCTTATGGAATTTGGCATATGCAGGGATAAGCATGATGGCATCAAGTACTGGAATATTTATATGAACTTGCTTAAATGTATCCAATATCTCATCAAATTGAATCCCTTTATTAGCCGAAAGAAGGCGCTGTGGATAAGGCACCTTTGGCTCAAAATGTGCCTTTGGTAGAGAAATAGACGAGGTAGGCAACTCTTTTGATTTATTAGAAGGTTCACTCGAACCGACCTCATCCTCAATAGCAACGGGTGTTGGCTCAATCCTAGGCATTTCAACTTGGTTATCAATTTGTCCACCACTTCGAAGAGTTGTAATGGCATTAACCTATTTTGGGATTGAGCTAGAATCAAACCCTGGTGGTCCTTTGGGATTAGATACAGTTTTGCTAGGTAGTTGACCTGGTGGTCTCTCATGCAATGCATTTGCCAATTGTCATATCTGAGTTTTTAGATTAGAGATAGATTGAGATGTAGAATTCTGATTCACCAAAGTCTGTTGATGAAATTGCATAATTTATTATTAAAATTGTACTGATTATTGCATGAAGAGAGCAAGGGTATCGTCCAAAGATGGTTTGGGTGGAGCGGGTGGGAACTGTTTGGATGACTGGAAGGATTACTGAGATGCCTGAAGATAAGATTGAGAAAGGGGTTCCTAGGAAAATTATGACCTGAGGTTTGTGGCTCTCCATAACCTGAAATGGGTTAGTTGTTCTTCCACAAAAAATTTGGGTGGTTCTGCCAAGTTGGCTTGTACGGGTCAAAGTGCCTTTTATAGGTATTATTCAAAGTATTCACTTGCTCTTGATTGTCATTCATTTTATTGAGCATGGGGTACATTTGAGTCACATGGGTTACATCATAACAAACGTTGCAACCCTGCTATGAACCTGGTTCACACTACCCTTAGATTGATTTGTAGCCATAGCCTAGATTTTTCGGGTAAGAGTGTCTAATTGGGCTTTAATGGTTGTTCCCTCACTCACTTCGTATAAACCACCCTTCTTGGCTATACAAATATTTCTATGTAGATCAAAATTGCACTGCTGAGACGTTGGCAAAGAACTCTCAGCAGTGCAATTTTGAGAACTCTCAGCAGTGCAATTTTGGAACTCTCAGCAGTGCAATGTCTCAAACTCCTCATAAGCTTTATTAGACTCAAGGTCTTGGAATTTTCTACTATGCATGGATTCAATCCTATAACGATTCTCAGAAGTTATTCCATGATAGAAGATTTGGGCTAGATGTTTCTTCTCAAAACCATGATGGGGACATTGTGAAAGATGATCTTTATATCTCTCCCATGCCTCGTAAAATGTTTTACTCTCATTTTGAACAAATTCAACAACTGCATTTATAAGAGTGAAGGCTTTTCTCATAGAAAACCATTTGGTTTTGAACTTGGTTTCCATTTGATCCCATGAATTGATAGATACTGGTGCCAATGAATCAAGCCAATGACTCGCCTTGTCTTTTAGCGAGAATGGGAATAAACGAAGGCAAACAGAATCCTCAGTAAAATATTAGTATTTGGAGAGTGCACAAATTTTCTTAAACTCGTATACGTGCTTATAAGGGTTCTCAGAATTAAGCCCATGAAATGTAGGTAACATTTAGATCACACTAGGCTTGATTTCATAATGGTTTGTCGTGACAACCGCTAACACAATACGCGAAGGCATATCGCTCACCACTGGGGTCCAATACTCCCTAACAGATTTAGCGACAACCATGATTGGGGGTTCGACTTCTAGCTCAACAATCAGTTCAATTGGGTCAACTCTTGATGAATTACCCTCCTCTAAAATTGGAAAAACTCGAAATAGATTACTTTCCTCCCAAACTAGGGCTTCTAAGTCCTCTATTGTATTGATTGGACGAGGTGGTCGCCCTCTCCGCTTAGGCTAAGGTGGTGGCCCATAAATGGCTAAAGGTTCCGGTAAGCTTCCTAAACGTTTTCCTCCATGTGTCCAATTGATCATGCACAACTAATAATCAATAAAATTTAACACCCGGTACAGTGAACAATCAATCAAACCTAAATTCTAGCACATCAACATTTTTTAGAAGTAATAATTAGGTCTTCCCTATATTCTTCTATGTTTAAAATGGGTACGATGGCAAAAGGCTTTGGTTCCTATACTCCCCTGCGTCACTATGCTAGTACCAGCTTAAAGTAGATGTTTAGTCTTCACGCCTGAGTGAGTCGCCTTATCGTATGTCAATACTCGGAATGGTGATGTCGCAAACCAAAAACCAGTATTTCGCGGTGCTAGGCTGGGGCCGTATCCTACGAACCCGTGTTTGTACCCCAGTGCAGTACACCTATCAGTTGGGTGATGAAATCCTGCGAGAATCTTACTACTCTTTTTTATTAACAGTTATGTTGAGGTCTGGGACGTTCAATTTCCGTGTAATACGAGTTTCTTCGTATCCCTAATGGGTGGTCCCACTTGTTGGAGAGCCTTTTGGGTGATGAAATCCCGCAAGTCACTAGTGGTTTTTACCTTTACTAATGTTGGAATGAAAAATAATATTAAACACAACAATAGGTCAATCAGCCACAACAAATTTTTTATTAGAGCAGCGCGTATTTGCACAGTCCACACGACTTTATATGTTCTAGTGCCGGGGCAGAACGGATATGTTCTCCTTCTAGATGTCAAGTTTTAAGAAGTACTAACCTACGGGAAGTATTTCCTGGTGTAGCTGTGGCCGCCCCTTCACTTAGGGGGCGAAAGAAAGAACTGCCCCTTCACTTAAGGGGCACAAGAAGGATGGATTTGATGATGCTTTTAGCTTTGTGTATTGTCCGTTTCGTTTCCAACTTTCTGACAACAATATTAATTAAATTTCCAATTTATTGTAGTCTATGCTGTCCAAATTTTCAAATGTGCATATCTTTCAGCTCGTTTGAGAGAGAGCATTAAATAATATCAATTTGGAAATATAATTCAGAAAGAAAAAACATTCAAGAAGGAAGTTTTCTAAAATTTAGCTTCCCTACCGCTCAAAACAAGTGATTAATGAACACGGCGTCCTCTACAAAGATTATTTTTTACTTTTTTTTCAAAAGGCTGTAACTCACAAAGGACTAAACATAAAAATATAATCTATAGTAATTCGGAAAGGGTTTAGAATTATCTAAAACTTTCGTAGCAAACATATTTCCCAACTGTGAAGTATAGATAATCAAAAATGGTAAAACATTCAGGGACAAACTTCACAGCTACTGTAGTGCCAAGTGAGTTTGAGCCAATCACTCAATCACTTTGTTTCCAGATCTAAAAAAAATAAAAAAAATTGGTTTAAAATATAACGTAACTTTGCAAGTCCCCGGCAGCGGCGCCAAAAACTTGATCGATTATAAATCGATGTCTTAAAAGACCCGCAAGCGCACGGTGTACTGTTAAGTACAAGGGTAAGCGGGGTCGTATCTCAAGAGACTTGTGGTACGAATTATACTTTGAGCTACTAGTTTTATCCAATTACAACGAGTTTGTGTAGGTTTTGAAATAAA
Source organism: Kingdonia uniflora (assembly GCA_014058105.1). Taxonomy (NCBI): domain Eukaryota; kingdom Viridiplantae; phylum Streptophyta; class Magnoliopsida; order Ranunculales; family Circaeasteraceae; genus Kingdonia; species Kingdonia uniflora. The sequence goes on from JACGCM010002532.1 coordinate 155,354, forward strand.
AAGAAGAACAAAACAAATTACAAGATAAATTGGGGTGGAAACCAAGGCATCGATTCCACTCCACCCTTTAAAGACCTTAGATAGCATAAATAATTAAAGTAAATTACGAGTTCCAGAATCGTATATCCTTGTTTGGGCATATGTAATACATAAAAAAATACAAGAGATTTAGTAATTGGGAACTACCCATAAACCAACTTACTCAACCATGGTCCGGTCGATAAGTATGGATTATGTTATCTTTTACATGTTCCTAACCTATCTTGTTATGGTCCAACAAGATGGTTACATTGAGTTATTATTCCACCTAATCCTAGTTATGGTCAAGCATAAGATGAAGGAATACGAATATGCAAAACTTTGGGATAAAGAGAAGGTAATTACTCTAACTAAGCTACACAATCTATACTAAGGCTACATTGGGGCGAGCTTTCTCTAGCCTTGATTAAGAAGATTAGCAACTCATCCCTTTGATCATTGCCATACTACTATTACTACGATAAAATTAAAAGACAAGGGTAAGAGAAAGAATAAGCTTTATTGCTATAAACTTTGATTTACGCTCTCCAAGATGCTCTCTCATGGGTTGGATTCCCCTCTTATTTATAGAGTATAGGAAGGGTTACTAAAAATCACCATTAATATAAAATCCCCTAAACAATGCCTAAATCAAACATTACAACTCATGAGAATAATATATATATCTAATTCTCTTCAATGGGCTTTCATGCATGGGCCTTTGGTTGACGACTTCAAATGAGAATCATTGTTGGAGTGCATCACCCTTGTTCTCCGTTAAAAACCTGAAAATTCTACGACTTATTTATCATGTGATCGATTTATGTAAATACAAACAAAAGTACTATTAGTGTCACATTTATTTAATAAATGGCTAGGTAGATATAAATTTAGGAGTTGTACATGTAAATATTACGTGTCTGTCACGTAACGAGGACTATGCCAATTCTGAATCCTTGTGGTCCTGCCGATCCGTCTATAAAAAATTGCCAGCCAAAACTTTTTGACCATGTGTCTGGTTCTGCAATTGAATCGTCGGTGAAGATTTCTTTGAGTTCTTCCCAATAGGGGTCTTCGGCGGGAAAATTTGTCAAAAAGTTGGCCACTGCTTGTCCCTTGAATTATATTTGTGGTTCAAAGGAAATATCATACTCTCCATAAAAAATAGACCATTGCTGGATTCTCCGAGATTTTTCTTTATTGGAGAGTACCGATTTGAGAGGGTACTTGGTGATGACTTTAATAGGGTGAGCTTGAATATAAGGATGAAGTTTTTGAGAGCTGTAGACCAAGGCGAGTAGCTATTTTGTTATTGTTGTGTATCAGTTTTTAGCAGGCATAAGTGTTTTGCTGAGGAAGTAGATTGGTTTCTCTACGTTTCCATCTTCTCGAATAAGAACGGAACTGATTGATTCTTCTGTTGTGGACAAGTACATAGTGAGTGATTCGCCATCAATTGGAGTACTTATTATAGGAGGATTCCCCAAGTATCGTTTAAGATCTTGGAATGCCATTTCACAGTCAGGTGTCCAAATAACTTCATTTTGTTGTTTGTTCGAAAGAGGAGTGGGGTTGCCACGAAGAAGAAGGTAAAGAAGTTTACATCGATCAGATGACTTTGAGATGAATTTGTGAAGAGTGGCTATTTTGCCGGTAAATTTTTGAACATCTTTTTTCATTCGAGTAGAGGGCATTGCCACGAGTACTTTAATTTGAGCTAGATCGATTTTAATTCCTATTTTGCTGACTAGATGGCCCAGGAATTTGCCAGATGCGACGCCGAATTAACATTTTTCTGGGTTAAGTTTCATCTGGTACTTGCGAATGATATTGAAGATAGTTTGGAGGTTATTGAGTTGATCTTCCCATTTCGTGCTTTTGCAGATCATATCATCGATATATACTTCCATGATTTTGCCGAGCTGACCTTTGAACATTTGGGTGACCAGTTGTTGGTAAGTAACTTCAACATTTTTTAATCCAAAAAGGCATTACTATGTAACAATAAAGTCCTCTATCGGCTATGAAGGTTGCTTTTTCTTGATCTTCTTCGGCAAGTGGAACTTGGTTGTATCCCGAGGTGGCATTCATCATAGAGAGAAGTTCGTGTCCTGCGACGGAGTCAAAAAGTTGTAGAATTAGTGGTAGCGAAAAACTGTCTTTGGGTGTGAATTTATTGAATTTTGTAAAGTCGACACAAACCCTTATTTTACCGTTTTTCTTTGGCACAACGACGATATTAGAAACCCACTTTGTATATTTAGCTTCCTGAATAAATCCTACACGAAGGAGTTTATCAATCTCTTCGTTGACTACATCTCGAAGTCAGGAAGATAGATTCCGTCATTTTTGGATGATTGCTTTGTTGTCTAGAAGGAGGTTGAGTCGGTAGCAAGAGATTGAAGGATCAATTCCAGAAATTTCTTGGAAAGTCTAGGCAAAAATGTCGATGTTTTTCTTAAGTAGCTATATATGATGGCCTCTTTTTCCTCGATTGATAGCTTGGATCCAACGAAGGTTGTACGTCCTGGGCCATCGAGTTCTACAGTTTCATCCATTTCGGCATCATGCTGCTCAAATGTGGGTGGTGCTTTATGCCGTAGTTACTATGCTTTAAGAAGTTTAGCTGAATGAGGGTTAATTGTGGTATTTTTATACATTCGTGCAACTACTTGGCTACCCTTGATTTCATAGACTCCGTGATCTATAGGAAAATGTAGCGCTAGATGATAAGTTGAGGGTACTGCTTTGATAGAATGTAACCAACTGCGTCCCAAAATGCCCAAATATTTGGATCCTGCATCAATGACAAGAAATTTGACGAATGTAGTTTCTGAACCTGCTTGAACTGGCAGAGTGATTTCTCCTGTGGCTGATTCTTTTAAACCATTGAAGCCCGTGATTGTTCTTGTCAAAGCTTTTACTGAATCTGTAAGGCCCAGGACTTCGACTGCTCTTCTGAATAAGACATCCGTGACACTTCCAGTATCAATGAGAAGCGTATGTAATCCTGTCTGACTTTGAGCATAATAACGAGATGGTCATCATGAGGGTATTTAACATGACTGGTGTCGCAGTCCACGAATGTTATCTGGTAAGGACATTTGAATTTTCTTGTACTTGGAAGAAGTTTTGCTGATTTGTCTGAGAATGCCATTTTGTAGCAAGACGTAATATGACCGTCTTATTTTCTTTTCTTCCCTTTTTTAATCTTGATCATATACAAAAGGCGAGCTTATCCCTGGATCTGATTTTGCATGACTTCTTTGGTTTTTGCTTGTTCTTCGAGAAATTTGTGAATGTCGATGACATAATTGTGGAGTTTTCTAGCTAAGAGGATTCGATGAAAGATATTTATGAGGGAGTAACAACTATCAATTTCATGACTACACACATTATGATACTAACATAAGGATCTGTTCAGAAGATCTGTAATTTCTTATGGCACACGATAACACTCGTCTCCATTTATCGTCGGCAAGATAGCGGGGAGGGTTATTGTCATTGGTGGCAGAATTGGGACAGGTCTGTCGGGTTTGCCATCCCTTCTTCTAGTGTTATCAGTATTTCTGTCGCGTTGCTTTGGCGCTTTAGTAGTGACTGCTCATTGAAACAGGTTCGAAGATGCTTCTCGAGGATGGATGACAGGGGAGCCTTTCATCTTATCTTTCTTCGATCGTTCCAACTCGATGTAGTTGTTAACCACGTCAATCATTTCAGTGACCGTGCATGGTTTGTGCAGAGTATGTTCTTCTTGAACTTTTGAGGCGATGTGCAAGGCGGAGGTGAATGTCGGAACTGCAATTTTCGGGTCTGAATTCCCAATCTTCTGTGTTTCCTGTTGGAAACGTTTATAAAATTTTGCCAAGGTTTCTTTTGTGCCTTGCAAGAGGTAAAACAAAGAGTCAACGGTGATTTTGCACTCCTTAGCATGAGCGTAGTTGGATTCGAAAAGTTGTTGCAATTGGCTAAAGGTGGTGATGAAGGCTTCTTGGATAGTGTGGAACCATCAGAATGGTTCTTCCTTTAGGCTCATGTTGAATAGCATACACAACATATGATCGAGCTTGGAGTATAACCCAACCACTGCCTTAAAATGTTAAACATGTGTAGGCGGATCAGTTAGGCCTGCATATTGAATGAACTTGGGCATATGGAATTTTTTTGGGATGGGCATATTTTCGAGATATAGAGAGATGGGGTTTTATTTTGATTCTATCAAACACAGATCGTCAGCCTGGGATGTCAGAGTTGATGGCTTGAATTTTTCTGTTAAGGTCATCTAAAGTGATGAATTGTTACGGGGGAAGAGGTAGGGTTGCAATCTGAGGAGCAAAATCACCCTGTCCCTCCGGTCTCAATCGATCTCAGATGGGCCTCCTTTCTGGCGAAGGGGTTTGATTACGTGTGCGTTAACTTCCTTGGGATGTCGAGAGGCTCTATTTGGATCTCTAGATCTAGATCGAGACATTCGTTGGTCATCCTCTCTCGACCGATCATCGCGTTGAACAACTCTTGATCGATATTCATTTCGAGCCAGTGGAGGTGATGTCTAGTGAGCAGTGAGTCAATCTTGTGTCCTTCATAATCATTCCATCTCTTTTTGATGTGTTTGACTTTGCTGGTCTAGGGATTTTCTACGTTCGTCTATTTATGTTTGAAGAGCTTGAGCGTAGATACGCTGATCTTCCAGTCTCTGGGTTTTTTCTACGGCCATTTGTTTTTGAAGTTTAAGGACTGTACCGTGCAAATCAATAGCTCCTGGTATGTCCTGATCTCTTGCAGTACTGGAATGGCTTCTCAAGTTCATTTTTGTCATCGGATGGTGTTTAGATTGGAAATGGTAGAAAAAAGTGTGGTTTTCCCACAGACGACGCCAATTGTAGTGGTAGGTTTTCCGGAAGGAAAATCTTTGCCAATACTTATTTGTAGATACTGCAATTAAACTAGATGGACAAGATTTTTCGTGGAAAACTCAGTAGAAGCTCAGAAAAACCACGACCTCGAGAAGGGTTTTGATGTAAAATCCGGTATATTGCTAGTTATTACTGAGATTTTGTATAAAAGTGGGGTTATGACGTTATAATTGGTAGCGTGAGAGGGTTTTTCTGAGTCTATTAACCTATTCTCTGCCTGTATTTATAGTGTATACAGGCAGCTTTACAAACAATAAATAGTCTCCTATTCTGGGGGGAGTGAACGATCTTCGCGAATCTCTAACAGCTCTTTCTTGACCAGGCACAACGACTACTTCTGGTAGGTCGAGGACATACAAAATCTTCTAGAATGTTGACGTATCTTTGACTGTAATGTATTGCCTTCTTGAATGTAGGCTTTCGGTTATGTATGGCTGTCTTCGACTACGCTCTGCCGGCTTATTCTTGTCGAATTTGGGGAATATGTTACTACAGGTTTGTTTAGGAATTCTCTAACGAGATCAAGTGCCCATTGCTTGAAGGGCCATAATTCTTTTCTAGCATGAAGTTTGAGTGCAATAGCTCATATTTTGTTATCATGTCACTGACATGCATCACATTTGGATGAGTATTCCTCTGCCTATTTTATCATTCCTGGCCAGAAAACTCCTTGTGCAATTGCTCTATTTTTGAAGGATTTCCCTATAGTATGGGAGTCACAAGTCCCTTTATGTAATTGTTTTAGCATTCCTTCGGCATCATATTGGGAGAGGCATTGGAGATATGGCTCAGTCACCAGTCTTTGATATAAATTACCTTTTAACACTATGTACCGCTTAAAGTTTTCAACCAACTTTATGTGTTCTTTTGGATCTTCTGGAAGTGGCCCATCGTATTCATTCTTTGGGCCGATATATGTGAGGAAATATTTCCTCCAATTGTCTTCCTCCTCTTTATCTCCCCCAGTATTGATTGAGCATATCGAAGTATGATCGATGTTGGGGGTTGATATTATTTCGATTTACAGGAATCTTGTTGCCTCTGTACCTAACACCCCTGCTTTGTAAGCTAAGGAATCGGCGTGGCAATTCTCCCCTCGATGTTTGTAATCGAGCGTAACTTCATCGAATATGCTCATTCTATTAGCAACGAGTACCGTATAGTTGACAATCTTGATATTTTTCTTATATTGTTTGGAGTAATGATGTACTATCAATAATGAGTTAGTATATACTGATAGTTCAGGAACTCCAATTTCCAATGCCATATCCAGGCCATGAATTAACGCTTCTTACTCTATGAAATTGTTCAACGCTTTAAAATTTAGCCATATTAACTTCTTAAATTTGTCATTGGAGGGTGTTATTAGCACAATTCCTATCTCCGACCCAGTGGGTCCTGCTGATCCATCCGTAAGAGGCCTCTACCTTTTTTGTGTGATCCATTCAGTTCATTCTTTAAAAAGGTTTGGAATGTGGATCGTCATCTGTTAGATCAAGATTGTATTTTTCCCAATATAGATTTTCAAATGGGAAGTTTGCTAAAATGTCATCCACCGCTTGCCCTTTTTCTGAGGTTCTCTATTCGAATTTGATATCGTGCTCCCCCAAACTGACTAACCATTATTGCACTCTTTGTGATTTCTCCATTTTAGATAGCACTTCTCGAAGGGTAGTCATGACTTTGACTAATAAGCTTAAAAATAGTGCTTGAATTTTTGGGAAGTGTAAATGAGTTTTAGAAGTCGCTCTAATTTAGAGTATCTTGTTTCTGCCAGTGTATGGGTCTTGCTTATAAAATATGATGGCTTCTCAATTTTTCCTTTAAACCGTATGAGGACCAAGCTTAAAGAGTTTTTGTAACTGTGAGGTAGATTATTAATTCCTCATTGCCGACCAGAGTGTTCATTATTGAAGACTTCCCAAGATACCGTTTAAGTTCTTAAAAAGATGTTTCACATTTTCTAGTCCAATCAATCTCCTCATTTGATCATACTAAGCCTCTTCTGGTAGATCCATGAAATAGCATGAGCAATCAGTGATATCGATCTGATAACTTGGAGACGAATCTGTTGATAGCTACTATTTTGCTAGCGAGCTTCTGTACATCCTTCTTTCTATTTGGAGATGGTATGGAGATCAGAGCTCAAATCTGATCTAGATTAGCTTCGATCCCTTTCTTACTAATGAGCTATCCCATAAATTTACCAGAGTGTACCCTAAATTAATATTTATCTGGATTGAGTTTCATTATGTATGATCGCAATATGTTGAAGACTGTATCAAGATGAGCAATATGATAGGCTTTTACTGTGTATATCATCAATGTATACTTCAACGGTTTTCCCCAAGTGTTCCTTGAACATGCTTGTTAATAACCTTTGATGGGTCGTTTCGACATTTTTAAGGCCGAATGGCATAATTTTGCAGTAATAGAAGCCCCTTTCAGTGATGAAGGTGGTCTTTCCTTGATCTTCATCTAAGAGAGGTATCTAGTTGTATCTTGAAGCAACATCCATCATAGATTCGTGTCCTATTGTGGAATCTTGAATTTGGCAAATTATGGAAAGAGGGAAACTGTCTTTCTGCATGTGTTTGTTTAAATCCATAAAATCTACACAGACTCGGATTTTCCTATTCTTCTTTGGAACTCTATTATGTTTGAAATTTAATCTGGGTATTTTACCTCTCAAATAAAATTGGCCTCAATCAATTTATCAATATCTTTGTTGACCTCATCTCTGAGGTAAGGTAAAAGCCTCATCTGCTTTTATTTTATAGCTATAACATTATATCTGATACTCAATTTGTGATATGCCTTTACTGGGTCAACTCTGGGTATATCTTGGAAAGTCCAAGCGGATACGTCTCTGTTGGATTGAAAGAAATGTATTAGAGCCCCTTTCTTCTGTTGGACAAGCTTGGTACCAATATATGTGATAAGCGCATAATTATGACATTTTTTTTAATATACCCGAACGTGTATTTTAGTCATCCATTATATTTAATTTTGGGTACTTATGCACGTTTGGTTGATTGCAGCTATTAGAGATGGATATTTAAAACCAAGCTCTTAAACTTAAGTAAAAGTGTCTCCAACAGTTCAACAGTTCATAAAATTTAATGTATAGTTTCTAATTTTGGGTTCCTTCACTTATAAAAGGAACCCTCCCCCCATTGTAATTGGGGATCTCATATTGGAAGGTAATAGTGAATAAAGTTAATTTTCTTATTCTTCTTCTTCTTCTTCTTCATCTTCTCTTTAGTTTTATTTTTGTTAATGTCTTCATTAGTTGTTAATGCGATGAATTTCAAGATGAACGACTAATCTCCTAGCTAAGGCTAGGATGAGGTCTCTTTTTGGATGAGCAATAATTGGTATTAATTAGGTTACAATTTGTTTTCTCTAAGTACTTTATGATTGATAAGTTAGTGCATCATATCGTAGGATTGACCATAGCTTATGTTTTGTGTACGATTACTTTGGATATAAACAAGTGATACTAACCATTGACTTGATTTGGAGATCTTAAAAAAGGAAACACTAGAGAACTCACTCAAGCCTAGTAATGGTTGAGTTGATAATTCTCTGAGACACTCTTTACCATCACTTAAAAGCATAACCACTAAATGCCTGACCATAGATTTTGTGGTTTATTTTACAACATCGTATGTATCTTAACACGAGCATATGATGGGTGGAGATATTAAGATCTATTTGTATATCGATTAATGCTTTGAAAGGTAGAGGCCAAGTCTGAACCTTAGCTCTCTTTCTCATTAGTGTTATAATTAGCTTTTATTTCTTCCTTTTAGATTTACCTCTTATAAAATAGTAATTCGGAATAGAAAGTATTTGTTTTCACAAACCTCCTTGTAGATTTGATCCCACTCATCTGTACCATAATTCGACAACCATACTTTGAACAGGTATTTTGCAAGAGGACCCCAAAAATTTTCTTATCAAATGGCATCGTTGCCGGGGAGGCAACATTGAAAACAATCTCTATTTAATACCGTTTTTCTTTTTTTTCTAAGTTCAGCTTAAAAAAAATATTGCGTGGGGTTCTTAGCGTTACAGTAGCTTTGTGGCTATTTATAATATTCGTAACTTTTACAATTGTGCTTTTGGAGGTTTGTGTAGAACAGTACCAACATCTATTTTGTTTGAGTGCATGAGGTCATTGTTACCAACGTCTATTTTTTTAGGGATTTTTTTACTACAGTTCCACCTACAAGCTAAATATTTGCCTTTAGCCCCCAAGTTGTTTAAATATGCAGTTCTGGTCCCCAAATGGACTCAGACCACAGGTTAACCTCCGTTGAACTTAAATTTTGACAAAAACTGACTGAACTACCCTTACACAAGTTACACGTGATTTCTTCTAACAGGTAAACAAGTTGTCTTCAGGTCATCTCTTCACCAAAACTCTGTCTAACGGTCATCTACTTTCTCAAATACCCCAACGGTCATCTTCTTCCCAAATTCCTTTAGTTTTTCTAAGTTTTGGTATTGCTCATCTCCTTCCCAAATACTTCTATTACAGTTTTCCCATTCTCTCTCTCTTATTTATCAGTTTTGGTATTAGTTTGTCTCTATGTCTATGGGAGATAGAGGTGGTGGTGGTGGTGGTGGTGATAGTGATATGAAGGTAATATCACTTTATATCTCCCCATCTCTCTAATTAATCAGGTATTTTATGTAAATTTTGGAAAATCGTCATTAAAGTTTAAAGGCAAGAAATGGGGACTAAAGACAAATTGTAGGGACATAAATTGGGACTGAATACTAACTTATTGATGATTTATGATTTTTGTTGTAGGATAATTTATGTCCTATCTATGATCAAGCTTTCATGGTATTAGGGATTGTTCATGGTTATATAGTATGTACAAGAAGCCAAATTACAGTGGAATAATTCAATTCCATATTTCTAAATCAATAGAGAACCCTGGTAAAATGTACTTGAAATGTCAATTATCTACTTGTGGTGTTTTCTAATGGTTGAGTGAGGCCGTTGGGCAATCTTCAAATTCACCATGTGTAAGTAGCCCCTCTTTCAAAGTTGGTTGCTTTAGTTGTGCAGATACTGGGTACTAGTGGAGAGAATGTCCTTGGAGGACTGTTGTTTGCCCTAAAAGTGGTTGTGGTTTCATGAAATTATGTAAATCTACTGCTCAGAGAAGCAAGGGTAAGAAATTCTTAGTTTGTAAAAATGTTGAATGCAAGCACTTTATGTGGCTAAAGGACTATATGCATGAAGAAGGAATGAAGAATGCAAAATTTGGGACTATGACTAATTTGAATGTCAAGGTGAGTGTGACTATGTGATTGGATGAATTTTGCAAATAGTTTAAAGGCAAATTCTCAATTGGATGAGATTGGGAGTTTCTTGTGATACAAGTTATGTCTAATTTTTCTTAAACAAGTTTGCTATGTTTATAATCCATTAGTGATCCTATGTGCACACTCTACACATACTTAACATAGCCCCAACCTTACCCTAAACTATTATCCCCCCAACTACCAACATTGGGAAGCCAAATTTTATTTAGTGTTCATTATCTTTTTAAGATTCCCTTAAATGTATTTTCTTTATAAAACTAAGACTTTCCCCATATATTCTTTAAAACCACAAGTGTTTCTTCTATACTCTTCTCTTCAAAACCTTAAAGATGTCTCTTTTGTCTTCAACTGAGAGTAACTCTTCATTTGAAGAAGTATTTATTAGATTTGTTATATGCTATGATTCATCTCCAACTGTGGGGCTAGCTGGATGGAGGAGAGTGAGTATGGGAGGACAGAAGGAGAAGAAGAGGAAGATGAAATAGACGAGGAAAAAGAAGAGACAGATGAGGAAGAAGAAGAAGAGATTAAAGAAAATGGAGTAGATGAGAAAGAAGAAGGTTTTGTTTGTGTTTGTGGGTATTATTTTTAATAGTAGGTTCTCTTTTGGTATGTGATGCTTGTGCTTTTCGGTTGGGATCCCATAAAGTATTTTTTGTGGCACCCTTGGTATTTCTCCCATATATTCCTATCAGGTTTTTTGGATTGTGGTATTTTTGTATAGGGGCAATTATTTTGTAAATAAATGGCACTGCAATTCCTTTCCTATCTAACATCTTATTCAGACCAATTGAACTGCAAATATTTTGTATTGGGGAACTGCAATTATTTGGACTTACCGACCTTAACTGTTCAGAAGCAGTTCTGTCCATCTGTAGTCGCTCCTCGTGCATCACTGACGCCGGATAACCGAAAATGTTGACGCCTACTCTAGACACTAAATGAAGCAAACTCCAAAAAAGGATGTTTCAATCTCCCTCTTTGTTTCTTTTGTGTCAAACATAAACTAGGTAATCAAGAAAAATTTACAGCATGATGGACTGACTCACTCACTGAACAACCATCCTCAAAAACATATCCTCTTAAGTCCCTGCACCACTTAACAAGATACATCACGTAACCGTTCACATATCAATATAATGGATTCAGAGGAAAAAAAAACTTACCCTGCTGCCTTCAGGAACATTACCTCCCCTTTTTTGACACAGAGGAACAAGGGAAGTGAACACACAGAAGAATAATAAATCAATCAATATGTGCAAATGAAATATTGTCACCAAAGAGGAAATATGATGAAATTAAGATAACAATATCATGAAACCGTTTAGAACATCCATAGAAAGAAATTGTTACTATAGCAATATCCATAAATACTTCTCAAAAAAAAATGCAGTAAAGATAGCATAGTCTAAAGCAGTCACAAGATGAGAAACTAAGAATAAAAAATAAAAGAAGAAGACTGCTCTCTCTTCTGGAGCGGAGGACCACTGCTCAAAGCTCCATAGAAGTCTGAAGCCGACCAAGTGCATCCTGTAATATATGAAACTAAGACTGGATCTGTGTCTCCATCCTGTTAAACAGGTCTCTATGTAGGGTGCAAAGCGCTAACTCTGGTGGGAGCCAACTTAGTTGGAGCGAAGCAGGATGGCCAGGTAAATCGTAGGAGCATCTAAGTTTAAAGTCTCATAGCTTCCTACCAATAGACTCGTCCCCGGAGATCACTGCATCTCCTTCGTCGTCTCTGACTCCAAAACTGGAATAATTGCTTTCTGCTCTTCAAAAAAAAAAATCCCGATACCGAGAATTAATCACTTCGCTTTTTCCATCAATCTCCACATCAGGACGAATCGCATAACCCATATCAGTCAGAATCTGTGCGATGAACCTGCTGTAAGGCAAAGGACGAGTCTGGTTGTCCGGGTTTGTCGTGGCAAACATCTCATGTAGGATAATTGGAACCAAGTCAACACTGAGCCCTTTAGCGTAAAGATACACTAAATAAATCATATTGCCCATGAGAACATTCTTATTCCCCAGTTGGGGAATGATGTTCCTGTGGGCCACCATATGGAAGAGACAAAGTGTTGGGCTCACGTTCTTGCATTTCAGATATGTACCTTTCTTCCTTCCCGAAACAATATGCTCCTCCTCCATCACCTCCTTGGGTGGAAACTCTGAAAGAATCGAGGCCACTCCAGAGGTGGCATACCTGAGTCGGCAGGCTCTCCGAGACTAAACCCAATTCAATATTATCCGAATCGATTTGAAAATTAGTCCTATCTATGGTGACACGGAATGTCTTGTTAATTCCCGTACCTTGGACAACCCGGAGAGTGGCATAGAAAAGTCAAACTAAACGAGGATAGCACGGCATCTTCGGTTCCATTATCCCCATCCAACCATGTATATCAAAATTCTCAAAAATCGTGGAAATATCGGGATATTTCGCACACAGCTCTGCTCTATCCTAAGTCACCTCTTTCGGATATCTGTAAAATTTAAAACTTGATTTCAGAGTTTCCCAGTTTGGAGGATAATGACCTTGTGCTCATGCACTAGACCCCCCCGCTTCGCTAGTTACTCGAGGGAGAGTGCGAGATGGACCCATCCTAGTACCTTGATTCGTCCATTCCCATTTTTATGTATTTCTCAGGTTGGGAATAGAAGAATCCTCCTGAGGATGTTTCACTCTGGCCATATCAAATATCGTGCGAAGAATTTGCTGTAACCAAAGTAACACACATCAACCAAACAAACTCCGTATAAACCTGCAAGCAAAACCCCAATTTCCCCAAACTATTCCCACACGGTTAAGCAGGGGAACCCAATAGACAATGATTCACCTCCTTGAATTCAATCAACAACCCAAATCTTCTGCAACAACTCAACCAATAACAGATTTAATAAATTTCTCCAAATTTAAACCTAAACAACAACAATCCTTCCCAAGCAGTAATGTATCCGCACAATGAATGAATATGGTGAATAACAAGAGAGAAAGAGTGGAACCAACCTTGAAGGAGCCAAGAGAACCCCAAAACCAAACCCTAGAATTACAGCTGTCTCGCTCAAACTTGTCGAATTGAGAATTTAAGTAGAAAGTGCACATAATTCAATGTAGTAGAGAGGTAGTACCGATGAATTGTGCAAGAAAATAAAACCAATTTGAGAATTCTAGAATAGAAAGAGAGACAGCGTTGAAGAGTTGAGTGAGAGTAAAGAGAAAAAAAAATCAAGTATTGTATAAAACAAAACTTTTAGAATATAAAACCAAACTTTTTGAATGAAAACAAAGCTGAGGAAAATTATACGAATAGGATGAAATTCTTATTCGAATAAAAAGAATCTTCGATAGACACAAAAACAAAATGGAAAACGAAAGGCAAAGAAGCACAAAGAAAAAAAACTTCCTCTGTTTACTCTATATCAGAGAATAATCACAGGCTATATGAATCTCAGATAAGACATTATTCAATAGAAAATTCAGACAGAATAAGTATTTACTTAGAGTGTGTGTGTGCGCAATTAACATAAATTAGTACCATGCATTCGACAAACCCAACATCCAGAAATAAGACACTAAAAAGAAAGTTGTTTCAACTTAGGCCTCTCGTGGGTGGTTACTCAAATTCACTGAAAATGACTAGCTAACACTCTGTAAAAAATATGAGTATGAATAATATGCAAAAAAAAACTCATATTTCATCAAATAAGCAGTGCACTGTGAGCTGGAAGATCTCATGGATAGGGAATCAATTGTTAGGAATGGTGTCAAGATAATTAATATAGACTCCATATCTTTCATCTCCACTAAACTAGCTGTGTTAAGATTAATATCAAACAGGTCTTGAAAAGGTTATAATGTAGGCACGGGTAGGAAAATGATGAGTAGGTGATTTGCTGGCATTCTGAGACTGCAGTAACACTAACTCCCCTTCTCACTTGAAGACAAAAACATCTTCTGTCATTATCCTTTTTATTAAGTACACTAAGAGATATACCTCTCCATATCTTTTTCCTCTTTTTTTTAAATTGAGATACTAAAATGTCATTCATATACTTCTTTATATTCTGTCATTCTTCTCTGCATCTTCCCCCAAAAATCATTCATATACTTCTTTTCCCATTTTTTTTTTCACTGAACAATCTCAGAACAAATGGCCAAAAAACAAGGAATTTTGGAAGAAAAGAAAAAACATATTTTAAGGTACAAAGGGCTGCAAGTGGATAAAAATGGGGTTAGACATAACAAAGGCAAAAAATGTGTAGCAATAAAGGGCCTATTATCATATCTTCGGTTAAACACCGTCACTTTTTCACCTCGAATAAAAATATGGAATGTTCTATTAAACTAACTTGAATTTGAGCTTACCATTTGACAATTGAGTAAGGAAACCAAATGAGATCAAAACAACAAGATCAAAAGGGGAAGTAAGTTTCAGAACACTCGAAGCTAATAAAGAAGGTGAGATCCTCACATAATATTAGGTACGAAGTCTCTACATGTATCCTAAAGCATAATATCACTGAGAGCCTATCTATCTAAGCATGCGGTAGTTAACTTCGTGAGCGAAGTCAAATCTAAGTAAACACTATACTGAACTGTCCTTACATGAATTAAAAGCATATCTGACCAAGCATATATCACTGTGAGAATCGACTAAAATAGTGTAAAAAGGAAGGAAAAGACATACCTAATCAATAGAGGAGACACCAATTGACTGTCTCAAAAGCTCAAACCTTATAGCATCTAACGGCTTGGTGAAAAAATTAGCTAACTGACTCTCTCTAGGAACATACTCAACACTGACTATCTAGCGCTCAATAGGATCTCGGATGAAGTGGAACCGAATGTCGATATGCTTGGTTCTGGAATGTTGTTCATGATTCTTGGAGATATTGATCGTACTCGTATTGTCACAAAATACTGACATTCTCTCCTGGACTATTCCATAGTCAAGCACCATCTGTTTCATCCAAATCAATTGAGTGCAATAACTACACGCAGCAATATACTCTGCTTCTACTGTGGATTGGGAAATATAATTTTGCTTCTTGCTCTGCCAAGCTACAAGATTATTCCTAATATAATAGCATCCACCAGAAGTGCTCTTCCTATCATCTGTATTACCTGCCCAATCTGCATAAGAATATCCATTAACGTCAGAGGTTGTGTCATGTGAATACCATAAGACAAAATCAGAAGTCCCACATACATAACGAATAATGCGCTTAACAGCCTGTAAATGGGACTCTTTTGAACTACCTTGATAATGAGCACATATACATACACTAAACATAATATCAGGACGAGTAACAGTAAGATAAAGTAAACTACCTATCATACTTCTATACGTCTTTTGAACAACATCTTTACCTGCCGAGTCCTTAGCTTTTTTGTGGTACTCATGGGTGTCCTAGCATGCTTTGTAGAAGTGAGACCAAACTTCTTCACAAGATCCCTAACATATGTGGATTGAGAGAGAAACATTTCTCTATCCATTTGTCATATTTGGAGACCTAAGAAGTAATTTTGTTCCCCAACCATGCTCATTTCAAATTCACTTTTCATTAAAGCTGTAATAGAAGAGGTTAGTAAACTTGAAGTAGAGCCAAACAAAATATCATCTACATATACCTGAGCAACTAGTATCGCGCCTCCCTTCTGTTGGATAAACAACATTTTATCAACTCCCCCTCGAATAAATTCCTTAGCTAAGAGGAAATTGGAAGGCCGTTCATACCAAGTGCGAGGAGCTTGCTTTAAACCATAAAGAGCCTTCTTCTAGTAGAATACATGATCGGGATGATGAGGATCTTCAAACCCTTTTGGTTGAGACACATACACTTCTTCCTCTAAGAGACCGTTCAGAAATGCACTCTTCACATCCATTTGATATAACTTGAATTTTTGATTGCAAGCAAGAGCAAACAATAACCGAATAGACTCAAGTCTTGTAGTAGGGGCAAACGTTTCAGCAACATCAACCCCTTTTACTTGATTGTACCCTTGAGCGACCAATCGATCTTTGTTTCAAACTATATTCCCTAGTTCGTCATATTTGTTCTTATAAACCCATTTAGTCCCAATAACATTTGTACTTGAAAGACGTAGAACCGAATCCCAAACATCTTGACGTCGAAACTGCCAAAGCTCATCTTGTATTGCATGAAGCCAATATTCATCTAAAAGAGCTTCTTTTACTGTGGTCGGTTCAATCACCGAAACATAACAAACATAGTGAACCATCTCATGGTGTTGGCTTCTAGTTTGAACCCGAGAAGTAGCATCCCCAATAATATCGGCATGTGAGTGATCCTTCTGAACTTGATGCTATCCGGGTTGCGGTACACTTGGAGCGGGAGGGGGTGTCAGAACTGGAAGTCGTGGAGTAGGCAACGGAGAATCACTCTTTGATGTAGGACTCGGTGCAAGAATATCAGTAGATAGTTATAGAGTTTTCGTTGTGCAGTCATCTTCTTTCACATCTGTAAAACCAATGGTACAAGTATCATCTACTACCATAATACAGGACTCTATCATCACTTTGGTTCTCAAATTGTAGACTCGAAATGCTCTACTATTTGTTGAGTAGCCCAAAAGAATACCTTATCACTCCGAGAGTCAAATTTCCCAATGTTTTCTCGATCATTAAAGATGAAGCATTTACTTCCAAAAACCCGAAATAATGAACATTCGGCTTCTTTCCAAACCACAATTCATAGGGCGTGTTTAAGGTAAATAGACGTAGATATACTCTATTAATAGTATAACACGCAGTATGAATGGCCTCCCCCTAAAAGTGTGCCGGAAGATCCTTGCTATGTAGAAAGACACGTCCCATTTCTTGAAGAACTCTATTCTTCCTTTTTGCAACTCTATTTTATTATGGAGTGATTGGAGCAGAGAATTCATGTTTAATCCCATTAGAAGTACAGTACTCAATCACCCCAGTATCCTTAAACTTGTCTTCACGATCACTTCAAATTTTATCAATAGAGAAATCTTTCTCATTTTGGATTCGAAGTGACATAGTACGGAATTCTTCAAATGTGTTAGACTTCTCTCTCAAAAGTGTTATCCATGTATACCGAGAGAAGTCATCTACCATTACCAAAATGTACTTTTTACCTCCCAAGGATGCCGTTCTCATAGGACCCATCAAATCCATATGTATCAGCTTAAGAGTCCGAGTAGTAGCAATATTGTTGGACTTCTTGTGAGAGCTTTTTGTTTGTTTGCCAACTTGACAAGGACCGCAAACCACGTTGTTCAATCTTCTCAACTTTGGAACTCCCCGAATCAGCTCTTTACTTGTAATCTTGGACAAATCATTAAAGTTTATATGTCCCAACCTTTGATGCCATAACTCCACATCATTCAGTTTTGCTTTGTTACATAGTATAACTTCTTGTTGAATAGCATAGCAATTATCAGCGGTTCTAGCAGCATGCATCACACATTGTCCTTGAGAGTTCAAAACCTCTCATCCACCTTTGGAAAATGTAATAGTATAATCCGTATCACATAGTTGGCTGATACTCAGAAGATTCGCCTTCAGCCCCTTAACCAAGAGAATATTGTCAATTACCAGAGTACCAAGTCCTTCGGCTTGTCCCCTTCCAACCACAGGAGATATGTTTCCATCACCAAACGTAACATCACCTCCCTGAATACTCTCTAGGTGACACAATTTGGATTCATCACCAGTCATATGACGGGAACACCCACTATCCATATACCATTAAACTAACTTTAAAGCATTCAGGGCAGTTAGTGCAACATTACACCTTATCTGAGGTGCCAAATCCATCTTTCGTATCCAAATGCTCTTAAGAGTTCTTTGACCTGTAGTTTCCTGTGCAAACCATCTAGATACATTCTCACGTTTCACGTTGGTAGACATTGCATTAGAATTATGTCGATATCCATCAAAAGGGCGAACATATGATTGATAAGGTCCAACAAATCTACAGTACGATGCAATATGTCCCTTTCTACCACATAGACTACACTAGTAAATTTGAGAGTAAGAAACCCTTTGAGCATGATCATGAGTAGTGGATATCATGTTATGTTTAGGAAACGAGGTAGCAGCAGTTGCTTTCACAAACTTTGTGATTTGGGGAGTCTTGGCACTCAGAAGAGATTTGACATATCCTAGACCCCTTTTATCACTGTCTGTCTTTCCCATACATAAGATTTTATCAATGTTCTTGGCCCCATGATAGAACTTCTCAAGTTTCTGCTGAGATAAAACGACATCGAGCTTGGCCAAACAAAGTTTGTCCAAAGTTGATTTTATTTTCTCTTTCACATCATTAACTTCTTTTTCTTGAAAAACAACTTTGTCACTAAGGCATAGTTTCTCATTCTCAAGTACCTCTATCTCGTGACTTGTACTCTTAGTTTTGCTTTGAAGTTCGCATGTAAGTGTATCAACTTGGTCTTTCAAGACTTTGTTACGTTTACCTAGTTTCTTACACTTAGCGAGAGTTGGAGCATACAAGTCCTCAAGAGTCGGGTCATCAAACCCATCTTGTTCTTGATTACTCTGATTTTCATCAGAATTTTCAAGTTCAAAGACATCAAAATTACTATTGCCACAAGTAAGAAAAGTAGGATAAACAATAAAATTTCTGTTATCAACTACTTGGGAATGAATCTCATTGTTATCATGTTCATCATCACTGTCATCCCAAGTAACACTGATATTCATAGCTTTATGATTAGTGCCACATTTCTTACTAGGACAGTTATGGGCATAATGACCAAACTTGTGTGATATTTGAAGCATTCAACTTGATTAAGGTCAGTATCACTGTTGGTCTGCCGGTTATATGTCTTGAACCGATCATGAGGACGCGGTTTATAGTTCATTGATTGCCCTTGTTTTTGTTCTTGTTTTTGAAACTATCGTTTCTTCAAGAATTTTTGAAACTGCGGACTAATAAGAGCAATTGATGAATCTATATCTGAACCTTCATCATCATCTGAGATAAATGAGTGATCAACCTCTCTAAAACCCATGGAATATGAGGAGTAAGATGAAGACTTGAAAGCAACACTCTTATTCTTCTCAGGTTCTCCATCCTCATCTCAAGTTCAAACGTTCGTAATTTTCCAGCTAATGTATCGGGCTTTAATTTTTTTAGATCTTGAGCCTCCTCGATAGCATCGCATTTGGACCTAAATCTCTTAGGAAGAGATCTTAGGACTTTGCGAACAATCTGGACATCAGAATAAGGAGCTTCTAATGCGGCACTAGTGTTTGAAATATCACTTAGCCTCGCATAGAATTCATCAAATGGTTCATTTTTACTTATTCTGATATTCTCAAATTTTGAAGTAAGCATCTGTAGCTTACTTTCCTTAACTATATCATCACCCTCATGAGTTCGAACTAGAATGTCCCAAGCTTCTTTTGATGTGGTTAAAGCAGAGAGATGTCGAAACTCACTTTGGCTCACAGCCATAAAGATTGCATTGAGGCCTTTAGAATTATAACCGGCGGCATTCTTTTCATCCTTTGTCCATTGATTCCTAGGTTTCCGGACCTGTATGGAATCCCCTGGTTCTCCTTACATCATAGTAGGATGCGACCAACCATCCTCAATGGAAAACCATACATCTTTTCTGATTGATTGTAAGAATACAACCATTCGGACTTTCCAGTATGGGTTATCTTTGCCATCAAAGAGTGGAGGGCGATTTACAGGACCTCCAAACTTCTTGGAACTCATTATTCTCAAGCGAACTATCCGGGATCCACGCGTAGGTTGTTAAACCTCAAAGCGCGGTCGCTCTGATACCAATTGAAATTCCTAGATGCTTGAGATTAATCAATTTCGATTGTTTTAGGTCTAAATTGTCAGGTTCTAGTTCATCTGAATTAATGGCCTAAGATAAACTTAAATCAAGTTAATCCAATTATCTAATGTCAAACAAGTAGTTGGAAATTAAAGAAGCAAGCAACGATTTTTAACCCTGTGGGAAAACCTTTCTCAGGAGAAAAACCCACAGGTCGCTGTCAGATCCCCAACAACTAAGCAATCTACTATATGAAAAAGAACTACAAGAATTCAATCACTTACAGACTCGATAAGCACCTCTCATGGTTATCTCTCTTCCAAGTAATCCTCTTACAATCAATCCCGCATTCTCGCAGCGCCTCGCTTCAATCTCTTGTTGAAGTTCCAAGTCTTGAATTGCTCAAGTTCTTCAATGCATGACTAGGGTTTCTTGATCAATAGATTGATTTAAGATTTGAGTGATTTGATTCTCTCATGAATCTCTCAAAGAAGATCTCTCTTCACTCTCAATTGCAAGCCCTTAAAAATATAGGTTTTGAAGAAGTGAGTATTAAAAAAAAGGTAAGTATGTCTTAAATAGTAAAATAGAAAATACAGGCTCTATTCGAATAGGATCGAGCTGGAAATTGCGCTGAGGTGAGTTATTCAAATAGAAATGGAATCCTATTCGAATAGAAGGAATCTTTCCAAGCTTTGAAATCACGCTGAGATAAGTTATTCGAATAGACGAAATCTTTCCAAGCTTGAAATCACGCTGAGGTAAGTTATTCAAATAGACAGAATCCTATTCGAATAGTAGGAATCTTTCCATCTCTACTCGAATAGAAAATAGTATATTCGAATAGAAGCTCTATTTTCTAAAAAAAGACATTCTTACTAGTTTTTCTTTCTCTGTAAAAGGCATAGGCTTGACTTTTTAGAACAAAGAGTTAGAAACCCACTTACCTATTTAGAGTCAGTCTGTCCAGCTGTAGTCGCTCCTCGTGTACTCACTGATGCCAGATAACCACGAGAAAATGTTGACGCTTACTCTAGACACTAAATGAAGCAAACTCCAAAAAATGGATATTTCACACTTATCTCTATCGAACTCAGCAGTTACTTAGTCAACCGCCACCAACCACATTATTCGGAGAACGTGCTCTAGCACGACAAAAACTACAGGAAAGGCCTATATAAAGAAAAAGTTCTAGAAGAGACAAGGACCAAAAAATTATGGGAAAAATCACCAGGAAAACTATATTTTCCAGATTCTCCAAAACTTCAAACTTCTTATTTACAAGTTTAAGCATTTCTAAGTTTAAAGAGCACTTGTAATAAGATATCAGCCTCAAGCAATAAACATTACTATTACAAAAATCCTCAATCCAAGGACATGGTTTTTAACCTATTCATAAGTTTTCCATGCTAAACACCTGTGTCATTTCTTGTTTTCAATTAGATTTTGTTACAGGTACATTGGTGTAAGAGCTAATTCCAGGCCACTTCGAGCTTACAGAATTAGGCCATTACATTTGACATCGTCTGTGGGAAAGAAAATCCTTTCCACAATATCCTAAGGTATTCAGTCACTCTACTACAAGTTTCAATCATGGTCACTTCCAGATGACCAACAACCGGAATCCAGCTCGACCTTTCAGTTGAGCCTGAACAACTTACCGAGCTTTGGGCGAATCTCAACACGGAGATAGTGAAGCGCAATGAGCTCGAACGTCAGTTAACTCACGACCAAGAGCTCCAATAGAATGAGCTCGAGGTCGAGCGACAAGCTCATTTGACAGTCCTCAAACAACATGAAGAGCAAATAATGACAATGCAGACTGCCTTGCAAAATCTGCAGAATACTCAGTAGGCTCCTCCAAAATGAGATCACGATCAGGTGCCAGAAGCCTCTAGGGTCTCTGCGCGGGAATGATTGGGATCTCAAGGAGCCACCAACAACGCTATCTTCAGAAATATTTAGAATGAACCTCCACCTTCCATTTATTTTGGGGAGGTTCAGTCTTAGATCAGTCGAGGTCATCGATGTTCCGTATGTCAAGAGGAAGAGCAGAGACCTCAGCTTTGAGTTCTAGTACGAGATCATTTGAGTGAAGGTACTGGTACTCATAATCTACAACCTCTTCGTCAAGCCGCACAACCGATCCATCATTATGTCACACAAGAGCGTATGGACCAGTGTATTAAGAAGCTGATCAAAGCACAAGTTCTGGGCACTACTGACGACCTTACCAAGTTACAATGAAGTCCAATTACTAAAGAACTATTCGATATGGAAATTCCAAAGGTTTCCATACTCCGAAAATTTGCAAATACAAGTGTGTTGATCCAAAGGAGCATATTCAACAATACCATGATTCATTGGGGTTGTACTCCAATCTCAACCACATTCTCTGCCGTTGTTTCACCACAAGTCTGCAGGAGGAACCGCTCCAATGGTTCCACTCTCTGCCTAAAGACTCCATATACACATTCGACCAGCTGTAGAAATAGTTTATCAAGACGTATGCTCACAACAGAGACAAAAAAGAAAATTTATATTCTCTTATCAGTCTCAAACAGTCGCACAGAGAGAAGCTCGAGGCATTTGCAAAGAAGTTCATGGAGCTCCTGCGTAAGGTGAACAATCTCGATAAGAAAATTGCTTTTATTGCTTTCACCAATGCGCTCCAACTCGACTACAAAGCCAAAGAACACCTATTCCTCAACAAACTTGCGACCTTGGGGGTTATGATTATCAAGGTCAATAGTTATGTCGACCTGGAGAGGATGATGTTTGAGAGGCATAAATCTACTAAATCCATCCTAGCCACGAAAGGTCCCTTTACCAATCAATGTACTGAAGCGAAGGAGGATCTGGGAGACCTGAATCGCGCTAAGGGAAACACTGGAAACCCTCGGAAAGGCAGATCGCAAGTCAAACCCTTCCTCCCAAAAATGAATGTCCAAATTTTACAATTTTTCCAATCCTCACAAAGGATAAGCTCTACCGTCTCTCCCAATCATTAGAACCAATCGAGAGTCAACCATACTGCATGCATCATAAGGTAAACCATTATTCTATTGAAAATTGCTATGCTTTACAGAGGTTGCTCAAGTATATTTTCAAGGAGGGACGGATGTTGGAATATATTGTCGATCTAGAATCATACAAGGATGGCAGCTATAAGAAGCACCTCAAAATAATATAGGTCAAAGATAAAGCTGAGAGAAGCATCTCTACCTTATGCACCACAACATCACGATCGAGATCAATCAGATTACAAACTCTAATAGATTCAAGTGCAGGAGGCCATCCGAATGCTGCAATCTCACACCTCAAGACCAAGAAGCCAAACATCTGCCTGAGTCGAGCAATCGCCAGCCCGGGATATCATTCAAAGATTGCGATACTAGCCATGTAAAATTTCTAAATCATGATGCATTAGTCATAATGCTCAAGATGAAGAAGTTCGTCATGTACACGATGATGAATGATACTTGCAGCGGTATTGAGATTCTCTTTCAGAGCATTATCGACCAAATGGGTTTAGCCGATTAAGTCATTTTAAGCGACACCGATATCAGTGGATTTAATGATTCTAAAGAAGAGTAAGTAAGGAAGATCATCTTACCTATCACCGCAGGACCATCCACAATTGATGTCATCTTCTCTATGATCAACGCCAAATCTCGTTATCTCAAGATTATGGGACATTGTTAGATTCATAACATGGATACAATCGCTTCCACATATCATCAAGCACTCCACTTCAAGCACAACGAAGGTATCTATGAGATCAAGGGTAGTTAAGAGCTTTCTCGAGCTTGTAAAAACTACTATCTCTGCAATTCTAGATACCTCTGATAAATATGTTGCATAGCAATTACAACAAGTTGGTCACCCCAATGATCAACCTTCCACGAGGAGCCCACCGAATACATCAACATTGATAGATCTAGCAGATGTACTTTCATCGGTACTAAGCTGGTTCAGCATGAAAAAGATGTTCTCATTCAGTTCTTATGACTAAATCGAGATGTTTTTGCGCAGTCTTTCGAAGAGATGCTGGGGTAGATCCGGCCAAGGCATGTCACAAATAAGCCATCAACATCCAGGCCACGTTAGTCAAACAGAAGCAGCGATGCCTATCACCGCGACTTCGAGATGAAGTTAACATGGAGATCAAGAAATTAATCAAAGTGGGATTCATTAGAAGCCAAGTATCCAGATTGGATATCCATCATTGTCGTTGTCCCAAAGAAGAATGGCAAAGTCCGAGTTTGTGTAGATTTCACTGATCTTAACAAACATACTCCAAAGGATAGTTTCCCTCTTCCTAACATTTATCAGATCCTTGATTCCACAGTAGGTCATGAACTCATATCTATGATGGATATTGCTTTGGGATACAATTAGATTCTACTCTTGGATGAAGATCAAGAAAAAACCACTTTCATCACTGAAAGAGGACTTTACTGCTACAAAGTTATGCCCTTCAGACTCAAGAATGCAGGTGAAACTTATCAATGATTAATGACTATTATGTTCAAAGTACAACTCGGGAAAGTCGTGGAAGTCTACATTGACGATCTCTTGTGCAAGAGCGTGTAGTCCATTAACCACATTTCATATCCTAACACGATATTCAACATTCTTCGATCTTATAGGATGTATCTTAATCCTGATAAGTATCAATTCAGAGTATATTTAGGTCAATTTTTAGGCCACCTCATCAGCAAGAAGGGGATTGAGGCCGATCCAGATCAGATTTGGGTTCTCCTAGACATGCCATCTCCAAAAATTATGAAAGACGCTCAAAATCTTTAGACATGCCGCTATCAACCATTTTGTTTCAAAATCTTTAGACCGCTATCATTGGTTGTTCCTATTACTCTACGGTTGCACCAAATGAGGAAAAGTTTAAGCAAATGCAGATGTTTAATGGACATCAAAATGCAAAGTAGCTTTCCAGGATCTTAAAATCTATTGGAGGAAGTCTCCTATCATGAGCACCCCAATAGATATTGAGGAACTTATTATCTACCTAGCAGTTACAGATACTTCTCTCAGCTAAGTTCTTATTTGACTTGAAGGGAAAATCGAAAAACATGTCAACTTTATCAGCAAAACCTCACTCCTAACAGAAACGAGGTACTCAAAAATTAAGAAACTTCTCCTTACTCTTACTTATACACCACAGAAACTGAAGCACTACTCCCAAGCTCATTCAGTCAAAGTCATGATGAACTACATACTTCGGGAGGTTCTATCCAAGAAAGTTAAATCAAGAAGAGTGCAACAATGGTCAGTCAGTTTGTGAGAACATGATATCAAGTTCGAACAATGTCATTCCAAAAAGGGGCAGTCCATCGCCGATTTCCTCATAAATTTTCCAGTAGAAGATCCCGAGTGGGAAGAGCACGATCCTAACCTATCAAAGGAAACTACAAAAGATCCACCCCCCAAAACATTTGACGAGTGAACTGAATAGGTTACGAGGTAAGGGTAGAAACTTCCTACAAATAGATCAACAGGACCCGTAGGGTCAGGAATTGGAATCGTATTGATTACCTCTTCCAGCGACAGAATTGAGAAATCAATCCGCTTAGATTTTGAGGGATCAAATAATATTTCTGAGTACGAAGCACTCATTCACAGACTCGATCTCGCTCTCGAGTATGGCGTCTCTAAACTCTCAGTTTACACAATTTACTACTCATCGATCACCATTACTCCGAGCAATACAAGAAGAATAGAAAGATGATCGAATACCTAGCCCTCATTGCAGATATGATGAGTATGTTCAAGCAAGAAACTCTAGAATATCTTCCTCGAGGTGAAAATAGACACGCCGATTCCTTGGCATATCTAGTCGGGGTCTTAGGTACAAAAGCTCGATATCTTTAGATCGAAGTGATTTCAAACCCCAACATTGATAGTATTTTTGTATGCACGATCAACACTGGGGGCGATAAAGGGGGCAACAACGATTGACGAAAGCCTTTTTTAGTTTAACTCGGTATCTACAACATATGCGAAGGACCACTTCCAACAGATCCAAAGGAGCGCTGACAGTTGATAGACAACGCAAAGCGCTACACCAACCTAAATGGTACCTTATACTACTGTTCAGTCACGTGGCCTTACCTCAAGTGCCTTTCCAAATAGAAAGCGAACGAGATGCTCCGCGATTTACATGATGGGACTTGAGGCTCCCATGCCTCAGGTTGATCACTGACAAACAGAGCCATTACACAAGAAGTTTTTTGGCCCGGCGTGCGCAAGCAAGCCGATGAATACTCACAGAAATATGATACATGTCAACGACATGGAAAGACGATATGCGTCCCTGCGCTCGAACTCCATGCAAGCAATGTGTTTTGGCCATTCAAAAGATGGATACTCGACCTTATTAGCGAATTTTCTAATTCTCCAAGTAACTGCCGCCACTTACTCGTAGTTTCCAATTATTTTATAAAATGGGTAGAAGTAGTTCCATTCTGTCGAACCAGAGAAGAGGGGGTTATCTCTTTTATTTGGAAACACATCATCACTTTGTTTGGGTGCCTCCACCTAATTCGTATCGATAACGGGCCCCAATTAGTTGGAAAAAAAAGTTGCAGCTTTTCTCAGCAAACACAACATCATTTACTTACCATCCAATCCCTACTACCCTGAAGGCAATGATCAAGCCGATATCACCAACAAAACCTTCATGGATGGACTCAAGAAAAGGCTACCCTTAGAGAAAAAAAGGAATTAGTTTCGAGAACTTCCTCATGTTCTATGGGCATATCGTACTACTCTATGTCAGTCAACAAGCTGTACTTCTTGCCTATGGCACCGATGCCGTCATTCCCTCCGAATACCATCATTCAGTCAAAGATCATGAGCTAACTGAAGAGGAAAATTAGCTTGAGTTGGCTTATAACTTTAATTGGATCGATGAAACCAGGGAAGGTGTCGTCGCTAACCTAGGCTGATATTACCATATGCTGGCCAATTCTTACAATAAACGAGTCAGAAGCCGTACCTTCCAAATCAATGATCTCGTCCTCAATGAAATACCTCAACACCGTAAAGAGCCTTATACTGGGAAACTAGCAGAAAATTGGGAGGGTCTATTTCTTATCATAGGTCTCTCAGGCCTGGGATCATACTATCTCATGACAAAAGAGGGAGTTTGCATTTCGAGTCCTTAGAATACTAGGCGATTAAAACGATACTATCGTTAGGTCCCTCACTACTCCTTTTCAGCTTCTTCACTTTTCCTTCTAGAAGTGAGATTTCCATATCCATCCAATGTACATTCTTTTTCGAAATTCAATGAAACTTACAAGTTTTTCTCCCATGCATCTTTCTACTTCGTAGATAATACATAGATTAAAGCATAGATAATACTAGCTTTCAATCGGCATCATATCAGTTAAATCAAGAATATACTTGGTTTGGTTGACTCAACTAAATCCCCTGCAGTTAAAACAAGGTAGCACTTGTTTTCAATCAAAGACTCTACTAGACATAAGATAAAGCAAAGGTAAAAACTAGTTTTCATATCTTTTAATATGTCTGCGACATCATATCTGTTAAATCATGAATATTCTTTGTTTGGCTGAGTCTACTAATTCCCCTACGGTTAGAACAAGGTAACACTTGTTTTCAATCAAAGGACTTTACCAGACATAAGATAAAACAAAGGTAAAACTAACTTTTATCTCTTTCTATATGTCTGCGATATCATATAAGTTAAATTAAGAATACACTTGATTTGGCTCGCTCTACTAAATACCCTGCGATAATAACAAGGTAACACTTGATTTTAATCAAAGGACTCTACCAGACATAAAATAAGGCAACAGTAAAACTAGCTTTCATCTCTTTCAATATGTCTATGACATTCTACCAGTTCAATTCAGGTTATGCCTGGTTTGACTGACTCTACTCAACTCTATGATTAAAGCAAAGGTGATACTAGTTTTTAATCGAAGAGCTCAACCTGACATAAGATAAAGCAAAGGCAAAACTGGCTTTCATCTCTCAACATGTCTGTGAATCATATTGTTTCTTTTCAGGTTTACACAAAGCCACTATAATGGATTCTGTCCTGCTGTTGGGATGTTAGCTACGCTTACCCCTATAACAGGAGGTCGACTAGCCATAAATTCTTGAGCTTGAGCAGTCACAACAATCCTGTACTCCTCTATCAACTCAGTAGGTTAAGGGCCTAGATCCGTCCGCATGGAACTCATGCAATCTCCTCGATCTACATCAACCTTGCAAATATATCTCCTTCCTGACATACAGTCAAACAAGGTATCTCTCTCTAACTCAAGTCTTTTTACTTCTTCTACAAAGTAAGCAATCACCACCCTCAACAATTTTGAATGCAAGGCTTAAGTTACAACTGAGTGGGATAAAATTATCCTCGACCTCTGAAGGAAATCTTCCAACCTCTTGTACCGTGCTTTATGACTCCATTTTTCTGTCTATTAGATTTGTAAAAGCGATGTTCTCTGCAAATTTTTTATCAACCACAGCTGATTCAGCTTGATTAGTCGCCTCCAAATCAACAACTTAAGCACGAAGTATCCCGATCTCCTTGTTTAGTTCTTCAATATCTGAAATTTTCTTTAACAATTCCTATTTATCCTTTATCACAATCTTCTTCCCTCTGATAACATGTTCTAACCCATTTTTCCTGATAAGAGCAGCGCCCAGCTTTATTTGATAATCCCATAGTTACTCAACTCCTTTGTGCACATGACCTTGAATTCGACCAACATCCCCCTCTAGATCCCTTATTCGTGCTGATAAGTTAACAACATTCCCTGGAACAAGAGAAACTCTGGCATCATTTTTATTCTTCTTCGAGCATTCCCCAGTCCCATCATTTTTGATACGTGAATTGGCCTGTGCCAGATCAGTTTTTAATTGAGCCACTCACTCATTCAACTCATTAGACTTGCGCTGTACCATCCTAAACTCAAAATACTTTGCAGAGAAAGCTGTAGTCAATTGTTCAGCTACAACTTCAGGCGCTGATTAATCTTCTCGAGCTCCCTTTAGCTCGTTATCTTTATCAACTAATTTCTTCTTCAATCGCCCCAGCTCGCTCTTGCTATTCGCTAGATCAGACCGAATTTACTCTTGCTCATGCGCTTTCCTGGCCAAATCATCTCTCAAACCAGCCATCGATTGATTTAAACCTTCCTTCGATCTTTCTAGAGCATGTATATGGTAATGGGCCATGTCAGCCTCCCTACTTTTTACCACCAATGCATCATTCTGGCTTTTGAGTTTCACTGCATGTTGTTGTAACTCCTCGAGCTCTTTTTGCCTTTTCTTAATTTTGAATTCCTTTCCTTGATCTGCCGAGTTAGGTCGATAGCAGTCTGTGTTGCCTCAATAAACTTGAAGTGCACCTTCACATGTTGATCTTCTCTATCTTCATTCGCCTCTCTCATCCTATCGAACTCATCTGCAAACTCTTGGTTACATTGGCGAGTTTCGTCTTGGCGCAAGCGAGCTGACTCTAATTCAACCTGTACATGACAGTTACATTATATCAATGTTTGATTTAGAATACTCAATCACTGCATAAGTCTCATTTGTAATAAAATATCTATTTTTTGACATCTACTGTGTAAACTACTTCTGAACTTAAGGTCGAAGTACAATCTCGGATGGATGCTCCATAGCATATACTTCCAAGTCTAAGGTACACATTCTCTATATTTTTAGTTTGCCAACAAACATCTTTTATGCATACCATTCCAGTATCGTTTACACCTGAATCGGTAATAGGTTTTGGTCCGTCTCTACAATCTATTTACTACTTTGTAGCTCTATATTAATGAGGCATACAAATCAAATATTTCTTGCTCTATTCTAACTTGCAACTCCGCTTGCGAAGACAACAGGGACGCTGAGGTCTCTCTCTTCATAGCAAGTTTAACCTCTAAATCATTTATTCTGAGGCGTATGTCCTTAAGTTCCTACAACAAGGTTTACGAAAGCAACTTAGCCTACATAATACTATCCCAAATATATCAAATCAGTTTATAAACATTCCCAAATATTAATACAATCACAATTCTATCCCACTATCCTACCTTCTCATTTTCCAATTCTGGGCATTCGTTGTCATCCCCTTTGTTGTCTATCACCATCTGGGGAGACACCCCATCCAGCCCATCCATAACGCTAATGGAAACAACTTAAGTCTCTTCATCTTCATCCTCCTTCACATAGGTGTCAGCCCTAATGGCATCCACCTCAACTTCATAATACCCTTTGAACATAAGGTAATGCCCAAGCCTGCCACACTCAGCTACCACCTCCTCCAGGCTCACTTTCGCCTCCACCTGAAGCTTGTTGAACTCTACAACTAGAGAAGCCTTCAAGGCCTCCAGCCGCTTCCCCTCTTTGCCCAAATCAGATTTTAATCGAGCGGCGTTCCTTTCGAGCTCGACCTTCTTCCTCTTCAGCTCAGCTCTATCCTCCTCAACCCCGAGGTATATTCCCTTCATCAGCCGAGCAACCTGCATAAGTAAAACATAATTAACCTTATTAATGAGCTCGAATCATAATGCAAAAATCCATTACAATACGTATTCAAGCTTATGAACATACCATTATGCTCATCTCTTCCTCCCCGTGGAGAACTGCCAATCTGGCTTTTTCCTCTACGTCTTTCCAATCATCTTCCACCACAGGTCAATCTTCTACGACCTTTACCCCTGACATTTTAGAAGGTTCAACCCTACTCCTTTTTTTCACAGCCTCACCACTTCCCGTGGTCCCAGAAGCTGAAGGACGCTTCAGCATTTACCTTTTGGGGAACGTTTGAGCTAATTTGGTCGATGTAATGGACTCAGGTAATCCTGCATAGTCCGTTCCAGGCCTTAGGCAAGTTCACTCGCCTTTCCCCATCAGTCCCTTTCCTCTTGCTGCCGTCAACACTCGTTAGTAGCCTTGTCGACTGAGATTTCAATACTTTATCAACTTGGCTGTTAACACGCTTTTTCATACTAATGCTAAGATCTTCTAGTACAACCTCAAGCTCTATCTCCTCTTGAGCGACTGTATCCAATAATGACTCTCTCCTCGTCACCTGTAATTTGGGACCTATCATATACAAAACATTAACATTACTAAGCATCATACAATTTCAACTATCAATCTTATATATTTTACATTGTTATATTTACTTTGTTTTACAGTTCTAAATAGAAGTTCCATGGGTTTTTTATCATCTCTCTTAAGGCAATCACCCTTCACCCATATCACATTAGCATTTCGTGGTTGATCTGCTAAGTTCAGATCAAAGAAGCGAATTCGAGATGCGCTCACACAGAAATATGCCCCTCTACTTGCAGAATAGCTTTTTATACCATAAAACTGCGACACATTGTCAGAGGATATCCTCCTCCTTCTCCCATCTCCTTCCTACTGTATATTCAAAGATTCACAAACACTTATCACCTCCCACATGTTCCCGTTCATCTAAACAGGACATGCCCCTATGAGATTTGTAATCCATTTCGCCTGATTGCTAAGGGAAAGACTCAAGCCATACTCCAACTGAGATAGGTAACATAAAAAACCCTCTGAAAGATTAGTCTGAACATCCCCATTTAAATACTTCAAAGAAATCGATTCCTCAATACCCCTATTCCATTTCACCCTCGCCAAATCAGCCAATAAATAAAAACATTCCTCCCCCGTTGCTATAGTACAACCCCTAAATTGCCTACCGGCATAATCTATACAGTTACCCCATCCACCTTCTAGAGAAGCCCTGGCTTACAAAATTCTTTGAATGCATTCGAATGAGGAGGATATGATACCAATTTTCTAGGGAAACTAGGAAATTGATCAACACCTACTTCTTCCTTACTTCCAGACGCTCTAATCTCAGACTCAGGTGTCCGACCAGAGGTCGATGCCTCACTTACAGGGGAATTCCTCATATCAACTTCAGGGAATGATTTTATCCTACACGACACGTTCGACCTACACACAGGTCTAGGTATCTATCATTATCTTTTAATATACGTCAACCACATTTAAATATCTTTCATATATCATATAATTTTTTTTCATAGATTGCTATAAATAGTCATTTATAACTTTTCTTAGCAATACCAAATGATATTCAAAAATCACGTATACATATCACAAATTCTCTACTAACCTTCTATGTCAGAGTGTGAATCAAACGCAGCGCCGAATCCTTCCCTCACCACGCTGCTGTATAACCACCTTCGCGGCCCAGTTTCAGCGACTCTCATACGCCTTGATTGATGATCCCTTTCACTTAAATCTCTACAAGTTTTTGTGCTATTTGTGCCTCTCATATTCCTTCTTCTCTCACTGCTCTACAAGTTTTTAGAAGTTGAAAAATGTTTGATTGACAAAGATGAAGCAGTATTTATATTTTCATTCTCTAACTGCTGACAGTTATTGAGCCTCGCACGAGCCATCCTCAGTTTTGGAGCTGAGGTATCCCTTCCACTATCCATGTCAGACGTCTTGCACCTTTTCGGTAAAAACGCCTTCCTATCATTGCCTTTTCCCTTATATTTTATTATATTTCTATCTTTCTTTTCCAAATTTCCCTCTGACCTCACCACATTCATGATGACTTACTATTATACGCAATCAGGTTTTTACAACTTTTTGATAAGGGATATAGTCAGAAGTTCTTGCTTTCTCTGTATGTGTTTCTTCTTCTACTCTTATAGCAGCAATGTCGTCATTTTCAAAGCTCTCTTAAACCAATTTCAAAATATTTTCAAATTGGTTTTTCATAACAGTCACAAAAATCTTTTACAGAAATAAAGGATCTATTCAACAACAATTTCTTTCAAATTATTCAAACTCAAACAATTACATTTTTATCACCCCTATGTTTACGTCCGCTCCATTCGCCTCACATATAATTACATCTAAAATTGCCTTGATCACCTGGGGAACCACATTCAATAAATAAACCTATAGTAATCCTCGCATCCTCAAAGTCAATCTCTTCTTCAGCAATCAATCCCACCACCTCTTCTTGATTTAAGGAATCCACCATCAGTTCGTGAAAAAACCCCTCATAGGAAAAGCGTGCATACTCAAGTTCCCTACCCATTGAATCTAGACCTTAAAACTGATACTCCCTCATTGGCAACTCAGTATCATAATCTAACTGTCCAAAAATTCTCTCCCGCACTTCAGCGATCTTTCATGCCAATCATTCTTCAGCGACATAACGGATTTTCTGGGATTGAGTCTACACCTTTCATATCTCTTTCCCCAAATTCAGAAATCATTCTACCCTTATTTATCCATTTTTACTATCAATTCCCGCAAATCTTGATATTTCCCTTTTATCTCGTAACAGAAACCCCATATCTTGAGAGAAATTATTTGAACGTATCACTTCCTATCGAGCTCAGTAATCTTATAATGTTCCTGATCGAACTTATTATTTCCAAATCTAATTTTCTAAAACGGCCTTTACGAGTTCGATTCTTCATTCTAAAACTTCTGCAAAAAAAATTCCCTCCCACATTTTCAGCTCAGAGATCGAGTAGTATTTGCCTCTTGACACATATTTTCAAAGATAAATGTATAATAATTCAATTATTGCAAGTATTTTACTTTCTTCCCTCATATATTTCATTTCATACAAAGCCTTCATATAGCTTAATTTCTAGAGTTATTCTATTTCTATATCAGCACGGATTTGGATAACAAATTTTATTCATCTCGAAACATATTACAAATGCTTTTACAGATAACAAGTCTTTCAAGTACTCGACATTAGGTACTTTATAGATAAAGTTATGTCCAGTACTCAGCTTTATGTACTTTATAGATAACAAGTTTTTCAGTACTTTTACAGCTAACAAGTTTTTCAGGCACTCCTAAACATCAAATCCTTCAGTTCGTCTTGCTTCAGTAATTTTTCACTTCGATGTAAAGCAGACATTGGAAAAAATGAGTATCCTCCCTTCCATGAGTTTGGTCGAAGTCTAGACGAACTTCAAATAGAAACTATGTGAACAGGAGACTCTGTGCTTGATCTAACCCTTCAAACTGAAGGTCTTCTCAGTACAAAGTAGCAATGGAAATGCAGAAGCAGACTTCTATTCTCTGTCTTCCTCTTCCACTACCATCACCGCCTTTCCTATAACCACCAACCCCTCAAAGTTGGTTGAGATGAAAAGGGCTTGACCTTAGAATCCGTTGCGATGCAAAACATCAGCGCAATGCACCGCAGTTACGTCAATCCCTGCATCTATCTTCCCAACCTTGTCTCCCGCAAGAATGTGGAGTCAAGCCCAGCGTTGCTCACCTGTCAAGATAACGTGGTGAAACCTCTATCTACAAGAAAAATTCTCTTCAGCTTCAGCCGCTTCATTTTCCGACATTCCTTAATACGTCGGAGGAATAGGAATCGGAGTCAATTTTCTACGCACTGATCTCCAAAAATTTTCAACCTCAGCCTCTGCATTTCAAAAGTAATTTTTTCTTCAAGAACCATCTTACGAGTCTTCACCATCTTTAACACTTGCAAAGGATTTTGTATAAGATAAACAAACGTACTTGGCCACCAACCTCGGTACAGCTACAATTTATATAACCTTATATTTATTGTGCAGGTACTTTTTCCCAAACATCATCATTCAATGCTACGAGACTCATCGAACCCTAACCGTCACATACATCAATATTCCCATCATCATTAAATGCACGTACTGCCCCTTTGATGCGCGCATTCTTCATGCAGTCAAACACCATCATTACTTCCTTCCTCATTCAAATTTTTAACCCATATCCCAAAAGTTCTTTTTCAACCTAAGCCACTAGTGACTTCAGTTACAAGGGGGCGATTGTAGGGGTCTACCCCTCGATCTTACCTAAATTGAGTTATCTCCAGTTGGAACTACATCCATTTCATACTCACGCATTCTCCCCATGACTTCACCATTCAACATTGTCACATACTCCATAAATTGACAAGGAACGCAGGCTGAGCTCAAACTGAAAAACCTGAACAAGTTAAAACCACCTGTCTCTCTCGAACACAATAGTTACTCAGTCAACCACTACTATCCACATTATTTGGAGAATGTACTCCTGTACGATGAAGAACAGTGGCAAAGGCCAATATAAAGAAAAAGTTCCAGAAGTGACAAGGACCAGAAAATTATAGGAGAAATCACCAGGAAAACTATATTTTCTAGATTCCCCAAAACTTCAAACTTCTTATTCACAAGATTAAGCATTTATAAGTCTAGAGATCACTTGTAATAAGATATCAGCCTTAAGCAATTAATGTCACTATTACAAAAATCCTCAACCCAAGGTCGTGGTTTTTAACCTATTCATAGGTTTTCTACGCTAAACACCTGTGTCATTTCTTGTTTTCAATTGTATTTTGTTACAGGTACATTGGTATAAGAGTTA
This sequence comes from Kingdonia uniflora, assembly GCA_014058105.1. Classification (NCBI taxonomy): domain Eukaryota; kingdom Viridiplantae; phylum Streptophyta; class Magnoliopsida; order Ranunculales; family Circaeasteraceae; genus Kingdonia; species Kingdonia uniflora. The sequence goes on from JACGCM010002532.1 coordinate 190,892, forward strand.
ATTCCAGGCCACTTCAAGCTTACAGAATTAGGCCATTACACTTGCACAGCTACACATTTTAGACTACTGTGTGTACCTTCTACACAGTTCAGACTGGTGTGACTGTGTGAGTACCTTCTGCACATTTCATACCATTCAGACCACTCTGAGTACCTTATGCATATTTCAGACCAGTGTGACTGTATAAGTACCTTTTGCACATTTCAGGCCAGTATAACCGTGTGACTACCTATATATTTTTTCAGAGATGTAACAGACAAGCAACAACAAACATACACAGAGATGTAATAGAGTACCTACTAAGTTACAAAATAGACAAACAATAAACATTCATGAAAAAAATTGCAAAAACAAATAGACAAACAACAATTATTTTCAATCTAACAAAAAAATAGAGATGTAATAGGGTACCTGAAAAAAAACTGTAAGAAAACTGCAAAAACAAATAGAGATGTAATAGAGTACTTGTAAAATTTTTAGTCTAACAAATAGACAAACAACAACAAATAACAAACATTCATGGCAAAAATTGCAAAAAACATTTTCCATTAAGTTACAAAATGTATTTGTTAACATGCAGTTAAATGTTTCCAAATTAAGTCACACAGTCACACTTTCTAATTCCTGCCAGGAGATTGATTGCCTTTCTTGTAAGGGTTAGAGCTTGGGGCTTGAGCTTGTTGTGTTGATGCTCTAGTTTGCCTTGGGGCTTGAGCTTGCCATAATGATGCCTTAGTTTTCTTTTGAGTTTGAGTAGCTTGAGACTGCCTTTGGGCTTGACTTTCTTGACTCTGCCATGGGGATTGAGTAGCTTGAGGCTGCTTTTAGGTTTGACTTGCTTGACTCTGTCTTGGGGCTTGAGTAGCTTTAGACTTCCTTTGGGCTTGACTTGCTTTGGCTCTACCTTGGGGTTTGAGTAGCTTAAGACTGCCTTTGGGCTTGACTTTTCATTAGGGTTGAGTAGCTTAAGACTGCCTTGGGCTTGACTTGCTTGACTTTACATTAGGGTTTGAGTAGCTTGAGACTCCCTTTGGGTTTGACTTGCTCTAGTTTTCTTTTGGGCTTTAGTCGCTTGAGACTGGCTTTGGACTTGACTTACCCAAATTTTCCTTAGGGATTCAGTAGCTTGAGATTGGCTTTGGACTTTATTTACCAAAATTTTCCTTGGGGCTTCAGTAGCTTGAGATGACCATTGGGCTTGACTTGCTCTAGTTTTCCTTGGGGCATCAGTAGCTTGAGACTGCCATTGGGCTTGACTTGCTCTAGTTTGCCTTGGGCCATCAATAGTTTGAATTTGCCTTAATTGACTTTGCCTTAGGCCTTAAGTAGCTTGAGTTAGGCTTTAAGTTTGCCTTGATTATGTTTACCTTGGGGCTTGAACTTGCTGTGCTGATGCCCTAGTTTGCCTTGGGGTTTGACTTGCTTGAGTTGGCATTGGGGCTTTAGTATCTTGAGTTTGTCTTGGACCCCTAGATGATCTCCCACCACTACCACCACCTATACCACCACTTCCTCTCCCTCTCATATTTGGCGCTGTAGGTGGTTAGCCAACACTGCTCATATGACTTGCCATACTAATATTTGTATCTACCCTCTTAGGTGCTCTTGCCATTCTTGGCCTTGGTGTTGTGGGTGTACCCTTACAAGTTTTCTTGCTGTGACCATAGCCCCCATATTTTTCATATCTCTTCTGCCTCTTTTCTTCATCTGGATCAGGGATTCTTTGTTTTTTAGGTCTCCCAGCTCCTCTCACCAATGGGGGAGGTAGAAAATGGTTTTCTTGGTTTGTAGGCTATATATAATGCAAAAATAAGCATACATATAAAATATCAACTCAGATACACTTGTGTTCAAATACAAACCTTCTCCCCTTCTGATCCATTAACTACAGGATATATGGCATTTTTATATGTTTGGACATATGAAGAAACTTTGTGAAAACAAGAAACATAGCTGTTAGCCATCCATAAAAAAAAGTTAGCTTTTAAAATAATAGAGACACTTTGTAAATATTTAGATTATTAACAAAAAATACTTTACTTACTTAACCATGGCCACCCATAAGGAAGAATAACACTAACAACATGTACACATGGTAGTCCAAAAAGTTTTCATTCACGGCAGTCACATTCATGTGTGTTGGTGTTCACTCTCCATCTTTGGCCATTTATCCCAATTGTAAGTAAAGGTCCTAATATGATCCCTTGCACCTGATATTGACTATAACATTTGATCATCTTATCAATGTGGGTTTGTGCTCTAGGGACCAGCACCAAACTTACAAAAAAGATATACATATAGTTACATAGTAGTTTATGAAAAGAAGAAGAGATCTCAGATAATAACAAAAGGTCTTGTTTAGCTTTCCTACGTCTTCCCACTCTTTTGCCTTGAGCCTCCCATGAGTTTATCAACATTATATTTAATTTTTTATTAACTTGTAGATTGGCCTATCCCTAATCTTCAAAATCCATATGTTAAAAGGCTCATAGAAGTTGTTTGTGATCTGTTCACACTTGGTACCAGTGAAATAAAAGTGGGACCAAGTCTAGTATTCAAATGGCTCCTTAAGTAACTAGTCATGAACATCTAGGTTATCCAGTTTGAGCTGGTCCATGTGCTTGTTTTTTTTAGATTGCTTAAATTTCTTTGTTGCACTCCACACTAACCACTATATTTGGGTCCCCTTATGAAACTTCTTCACATTCTTGTACATATGTCTAAAGCTGAATTTGTGATTTGTATGTGGAAAAAGGGTAGTCACAACATCTATAAATCCCTTTTGTCTATCTAATATGAATGTTAGCTTTTGATTATATAGAATGAGATAGGGCTGAAGAAGCTCAAGGAAGTTGGTCCAAGTTTCTTTAAATTTTGATATGCATAAGTAAATTGCAATAGGGAATAGGCCATTGCTACAATCCAAGGCAATCACAAATAGATAACCCCTCCCACCCCCATATTTACCCTTTAGAAAATAATCATCAAAACCAAGTATAGGTCTACACCCACTTAACCGTCCATAAAAACTTTCCTTAAACATCACCAATGAACTTTTCCACTGGTTACTTTGAAGATCTTTTCTATATTTGGCTAAACTGCTAGGGTTAGCCAATAAAACTTGTATCATAAATTTAGGTTACAGAATATAACCCTCATCATATGATCCAACTATCCTCTCCATGCATATAGTCTAAGCAATCCATGAAGTATAATATGAAATATCAACACCATACCTTCTTGAAATCAACTTCGTCACACCTGCTGGTCTAGTGGTTCTCACTGCCCTAATTATTTCTTCAACTTCCTATGCCACCCACCAGGCATTTCCATTTTTGTTAGATGGGCCACTACTGCCAGGATATGTTTGAATGAGATTACTAATGGCCCTCATGCTGAAAGTAGTACCATCTGGGTTAACCCTAATATAGAACATCCATTGATAGTTGAATGTTTCAGCCTCAGTACAAATGTATCTTACCCTTATATAGTCATTCATTTTTAGTTGGAATTAGTCCTTGTTCACAATGGCCCATTACCTTAAAAAAGCTATGCAAGCATCAACTGTGGGCCACTCCATGCCAATAATCATCTCTAACCCAGGATTATGCATAGGTAATGTAGTATGATGCACTTCAGCTTATTCTATTATAACAATGTTATCACATTCTTTGGCCAAATCTCTGAAATCATCAAATAGCTTGGGTTGAACCATCATCACCATCAATTGATGAGTGATTTGAGTAATACCCTTCCTTTGCATTTAAGCTATCTGGGCTAGTTTCTGCCTATCGATTCTAAGCATCAACTTTATCAACTTCTTTTACATTATTTGACGCCTCTCCCTCCAATCTAACTATAGCCTCAGTTTTAACATTAACTGGAGCATCTCCCCCCAATCCAACTCTACCCTCAGATTTACTATTAGGTTCATCATCACTGAAGTCCATATGTACCAAATCATCAAGTTCTTTCTCAGGTAATTTACTTGCCTTTGGTTTCTTAACTCTTTTAGTGTTCTCTTCACTACTTTATAAACTATTGCTGTAGGGGCCTATCCTTCCATCTGACCTAAAATTGAGCTATCCTTAGTTCGAATAACCTCTATATCAGGCTCACACATTTTCCACACGACTTCTCCAGTTAACAGTACCACATACTTCACGAACTGATGAAGAACGTGGGTCAAGCTCAAACCAAAAAACCAAAACAAGTCAAAACCACCTGTTTCTCACGAATTCAATAGTTACTTAGTCAACAACCACTATCTTCATTGTTCAGAGGACTTACTTCAATACGATGAAGAACTGCGGAAGAGGCCTATATAAAGAAAAAGTTTCAGAAGAGACAGGGACCTTAAAAAGATACGAGAAATCACCAAGAAGACTTTATCTTCTCAGATTTTCCACACTCCAAACTTCTTATTCACAAGATCAAACATTTCTATATCTTGAAATAACTTGTAATAAGATATCATCAGCCTCAAGCAATATAAGTCACATTACAAAACCCTCAACACGAGGTCGTGGTTTTTAACCTATTCAAAGGTTTTCCACGCTAAATACCTGTGTCATTTCTTGTTTACTAGATTACAGTCACATGTACATTGGTGTAAGGACTAATTCCAGGCCACGTCGAGCTCATGGAATTTGGCCATTACATTTGGTACCGTTTTGCGGGAATGAAATTCTATCCAAATTATCCTAAGATATTCAATCACTCTACTACAACATTTTAACCATGGTCACATCCAGAAGACCAACTATAGGAGTTTAGCTCGACCACTCAATCGAGCCGGAATAACTTTTAGAGCTCCGAGCGAATCTCAACACTAAAATGGAGAAGGGCAACAAGCTCGAATAATAATTAACTCGCGACCGAGAGCTCCGTAGGAAAGGGCTCGAGGCCGAACGACAAGCCCTTTTGACAATGTTCAAACGACGCGAAAACCTAATGATAATAATGCAGATTGTCTTGCAAGTTCTATAGAACATTCAGCAGGCTCCTTCAAAAGAAAATCGTGATCAGGTGCCAGAAGCCTCTCAGATTTCTACGCAGGAAAGATTGGGGCCTCAAGGTACCATCAGCAAGGCTATTTCCAGACATATTCAAAATAAACCTAAACCTTCCATTCATTTGGGAGGGGAGATTCAATCTGAAGTCAACCGAGGTCACTGATGTTCCATCCATAAAGAGGAAGAACATAAACCTCTGCCTCGAGCTCCAGTGCGAGATTGTTTGAGTGAAGGTACCGGCACACATAATCCACAACCTCCTCATCAAGCCGCTCAGCTAATCCGTCACTATGTCATACAAGAGCATATGGACCAGTGTATTAAGGAGTTGATTGAAGCACAAGTTTTGGGCACTACCGCGACCTTACCAAGTTACAAGGAAGCCTAATTGCCATGAACTATTCTATATGGATATTCTAAAAGGTTTCCATACTCTAAAAATTCACAAATATAAAGGTACCGATCCCAAAGAGCCCATTCAACAATACCATGATTCGTTGAGGCTGTACTCTAATCTCAACTACATTCTCTGCCATCTGTTCACCACAAGTCTGCAAAAGGAACCACTCTGATGGATCCATTCTCTGCCTGAGGACTCCATATACACATTCGACCAGCTGCAGAAACAATTCATCAAGACATATGCTCACAACAGAGAGAAAGAAGTAAATTTCTATTATCTTATCAGTCTCAAACAATCCAACAAAGAGAATCTCGAGGTATTTGCAAAGAAGTTCTTGGAGATCGCACGTAAAGTGGACAATCTTGATCAGAAAACCGTTGTTACAGCTTTTACCAACATACTTCAGCTGTACTGCAAAGCCAAAGAGTGCCTTTTCCTCAGTAATCCTGCGACCTTAGAGGATATGATCACCAAGTTTAATAGTTACGTCGACCTAGAAAGAATAATGTTTGAAAGGCATAAATATACTTAATCCGTCCTTACCAGGAAAGGTCCCTCTGCAGATCAAAACATAGAACCTAAGGAGGACCAAGGTGGCCAAAAATGTGCCAAGGGAAATACTGGCAACCCTCGGAAATGCTGACCACAAGTCAAGTTTGTTCTCCCAAAAATGAATGTTCGAATCTCTACGATTTTTTCAATCCTCACAAAGAATAAGCTCTAACGTCTCTCCCAACCATTAGAACCAATTGAGAGCTGACCATACTGCATGCATCATAAGGTAAAACACCATTCTATTGACAATTGTTATGCTTTACAGTGGTTGCTCGAATTCATTTTCAAGGATGGACAGATGCTCAAATATATTATCGACCTAGAATCATACAAGGATGGTAGCTATAGGAAGCAGCTTGATGTTGTCTAGGCTGAAGATTAAGCTGAGGAGAAGCATCTTTACCATATGCGCCATAGTAACATGATCAAGATCAATTAGATCACCATCTCTAATCGATTCAAGTGTAGGAGATTGTCAGAATGCTGTGATCTCACACCTCAAGATAAAGTAGCCAAACTTCTGCCTGAGTCGAGCAATCGCCGACTCATAATATCATTCGAAGATTATGATACTAGCCATGTGAAATTTCCACATCATGATGCGTTAGTCATAATGCTCAAGATGAAAAAGTTTGTAATACACACAATGATGATCAAAACCGGCAGCGGTATTGAGATACTCTTTCAGAGCACTATCGACCAAATAGGATTGGCCGATTAAGTTTTTCAAAGTGACACCGGTATTGGTGGATTAAATGGTTTTAATGAAAAGCGAGTAGGGTATATCATCTTACCTATTACAGTAAGACCAGCCACCATCGACGTCGTCTTCTATGTGATTAATGCCAAATCCCGTTATCTTAGGATTATGGGTCGTCATTGGATTTATAATATGGAAGCAATCGCTTCCACCTATAATCAAACATTCCACTTCAAACACGATAATGGTATCTATGAGATCAGGGGTAGTAAAAATTTTCTCAAGCTTGCGAAAATACCGTCTCTATAATTTTAGATACCTCTGACAAATATGTTACATAGTAATTACAGAAAGCTGATCTCCCCATTGATCAGCCTTCCATGGAGGAGCCCACCGAATGCACCAACGTCGATGGACCAGGCAAAGGTACTTTCATCGGTACTAAGCTGGTTCAACATGAAAAAAATGCTCTCATTCAGTTCTTACGACTAAATAGAGACGTTTTTGCGCGGCCTTTCAAAGAAATGTCTGGGGTTGATCTGGCCAAGCCATGTCACAAATTGGCAATCAACATCAATGCCATCGCAGTCAAACAGAAACAGCGATGCCTATCACCACGACTTTGAGATGAAGTGAGCATGGAGATCGAGAAATAAATCAAAGTGGGATTCATTCGAGAAGCCAAGTATCCAGATTGGATATCCAATATCGTTGGTGTCCCAAAAAAGAATGGAAAGGTTCGTGTTTGTGTTGATTTCACCGATCTCATCAAATATACTCTGAAGGATAGTTTTCCTCTTCCCAACATTCATCATATCCTTGATTCAATAGTAGGCCATGAACTCTTATCTATGATGGACGCTGCTTCAGGATATAATCAGATTCTACTCTTGGATGGAGATTTTGTACTATAGCTTCTTCTACTATGAATGATTGTATTTACGTGGGGTTAATGTTACCAACGTCAATTTTATTTACGTGATTTGGTACTATAGTTTATTTACGTGGGGTCATTGTTACCAACATCTATTTTTATTTACGAGGTTTGGTGTGTGGGGTCATTGTTGCCCGACATTTATTTGTGGTTGATTTAAAAGTTGTGTAGTGCTGAGCTTTATTTATCAAAAGCTATAAGAGCAATAAATTTTGTAGCTGCTATTATTTATCAAGAGCTCATATCATATTTGACTCAGAGTAATTTCTTTTTCATCACCAACTTTGAGAACAAAACAATTTACTTCAAATGACATGTTTGCTTACCCTCTAGGCCCTGATTTGATGCATACTTGATTACTTCTTCATAAACTTAGTTTGTTTGATTGTTGCTTCAATGTTCTACGCTAAACCAACTCCTCAAATATTTACTTGTGCTTGGTGGAGACAACAAATTGGACTTGGAAGCCTCTTATTCTTTTTGCTTTGTTGGTGTATAGGCTCTGGAAAACATATAAGATCATGAAATCTATTACCTCAGAAAAGGACAAGTGGCGTGCAAACAAAAATTAAAAAAAATTATAGGTGGAAAATACGCAAAGCTCAATGCATCATCAAATCCATCCTTCTTTTGCCCCCTAAGTGAAGGGGCACTTCCTTCTTTCGCCCCGAAAGTGAAGGGGCGACTACAACTTCACCAGGAAACACTTTCTGTAGGTTGATATTTCTCTAAGCTTGACATTTATAAGGGGTTCATATCCGCTCCGCTCCGCCCCTACACTAGGAATATAAAGTTGTGTGGACTGGACAAATGCACACTGCTCTAATAAAAAAAATGATGTATTAGATTGATCTATTGATGTGTTTAAAATTTCTTTTTATTCTAACAATAGTAAAGGTAAATACTGTTAGAGACTTGCGGGATTTCATCACCCTAAAAGCTCTCTAACAAGTGGGACCACCTATTAGGGATGCGAATAAATTTGTATCACACGAAAATTGAACCTTCCAGACCTAAAAATAACTGATAATATAAAACAGTAGCAAGATTCCCACGGGATTTCGTCACCCAACAGATAGGTGTACCGGACCGGGGTACAAATACGGGTTTGTAGGATACGGCCCCAGCCTAGCGCTGTAAAATACTGGTTGTAGATTTGCAACATCACCGTTCCATGTACTGACGTACAATAAGGCGACTCTCTCAGGTGTGAAGACTGAACATCTACTCTAAGCTAGTATTAGCACAGTAACTTAGGGGAGTGTTTGAACCAAAGCCATTGACCATCCTACCCTTTTGTGAACATAGTAGAATATAGGGAAGACCTAATTATTAATTCTTAAAAAATGTTAAAGTGTTAGATTATAGATTTGATTAATTGTTTCCTGTATTGGGTGCTAAATTTTATCACATTTTAGTTTGTACAAGATCAATTGGACACATGGAGAAAAACGTTTGGCAAGTTTACCACAACCTTTGCCAATTTATGGCCCACCACCTTGGCCTAAGCGGAGAAGGCGACTACCTCGCCTAGTCAACACAATAGAAAACTTAGGACCCCCAATTTTGGAGGAGGGTAATCCATCTCAAGTTGTCCCAATTAAGCTTGTTGTTGAGCTAGAAGTCAAACCCCCGATCATAGCTGCCACCAAATCTCTTAGGGATTATTGGACCCCAGTGGTGAGCCTTATACCATCGTGTATCGTGTTACCAACCGTCATAACAAATCATTATGAAGTTAAGCCTAGTGTGATCAAAATGTTACATATATTTTATGGGCTTGATTATGAGAGCCCTTATAAGCACGTTTATGAATTTAATAAAATATGTGCGCTATAAAAATATCAATATTTTACTAAGGATTCTGCCTGCCTTCGTTTATTCCCATTCACACTAAATGATAAGGCAAGTCATTGACTTGATTCATTATCACCAGCATCTATCAACTCATAGGACCAAATGGAGACTAAGTTCAAAACCAAATAGTTTTCAATAGGAAAAACCCTCGCTCCTAGAAATAAATTTTTGAATTTGCTCAAAATAAGAGCAAAATATTTTACGAGGCATAAGAGAGATATAAAGATCTTCTTTCACAATGTCCTCATCATGGTTTTGAGAAGCAACATTTAACCTAGATCTTCTATCAGGGATTAACCTCTGAGAATCATTATAGGCTCGAATCCATGCATAGTGGCCATAAAAGCCCAATTAAATACTCTTACCCGATAAATTGAGGTTATGGCTACGAATCAATCTAAAGGAAGTATGAACCAAGTTCAGCAACAGGGTTGCATCATTTGTTTGGATGTCACCCATATAACTTAAATGTGTCCCATGTTTAATGAAATAAATAATAATCAATAGCAACTGAATGTGTTAAATAATACCTACAAGAGACCATTTGACACATACAAGCCAACTTTGCAGAACCACCCAATTTTTTGGGGGAAGAACAACTAGCACAGTATGGGTTTTGGAGAGCCACAAACCTTAGGTCATAATTTGCCTAGGAATCCCCATTCTTAGTCTTATCCTCAGACATCTCAACAATAGTTTCAGTTATCTAAACAGTTCTCACCTGCTCCACCCAAACAATCTTTAGAAGACACCCTTTCTCTCTTCATGCAACAATCAATGGAAAGTCAAAAATAGGCATTACAATTTTGACAACAAATGATGCAATTCTAGCAATAGATTTTGGTGAATCAAAATTCTATATCCCAATCTATCTCTTATCTACATACTCAAATAGGACAATTGGTAAATGCATTGTATGAGAGAATACCGGGTAATCTGCCTAGCCAACCTGAATTAAATCCCAAAAAAACCCCTTGGTTTGAGCCTAACTCAATCCTAAAATAACTTAATGCCATTACCACCCTTCGAAGTGGTAGACAAATTGATAATTGATTTGAAACATTAAGAGTTGACCAACCACCTATTATGATTGAGGATGAGGTACGTATGAATGAACTAGTGGTAGTCAGCACCCAAGAATCTTCTAAGACATCTAAAGAGTTGTCTACCTCCTCTGTTCCCATATCCAAGGCTCATTTTAAGCCAAAAGTACCATATCCACAACGCCTTCTTCCAGCTAACAAAGGAATACAATTTCCATATCCACAATGCCTTCTCCCAGCTAACAAAGGAATACAATTTGATAAGATAATGGATACTTTTAAAACAAGTTCATATAAATATTCCAGTACTTGATGCAATCATGCTTATCCCTACTTATGCCAAATTTCTTGAGGATGCGTGCACCAGGAAAAGGAAAAAATCAATATGCACAAGAAAATCTTTTTGACTGAAGCATTAATCCCTCCTGAGCTTCGTGATCCTGGAAGCCTGACCATTCCTTTTAAGATTGGAGATCACAAGGTAGATAGGGTATTATTACTTAACTTAGGGGCTAGTGTGAATGTTTTGCTATACTTAGTTTATTAGGAATTAGGACTTGGAGAACTCAAACCCACCTGGATGATACTCCAATTGGCCGACAGGTCTATATGACACCCACGAAGTATCCTTGAGGATATTCTTACCAAGGTCAATGATCTCATTTTTCTTGTAGACTTTACTGTATTGGACACTGAAGATGTCAAAAATCCTAGTTGTGAGATCCCTGTCATATTGGGCCACCCTCTTCTTACTATTGCCCATGCCATTATCAATTGCCTTAAGGGGTCTTACAACTATCCATGGGTGACTTAAAAATCAAACTCAATATTGTTAACAATAATACTCAAGTCCCTGATACGGATGACATGGTTGAGTTCAATATGATTGACTATCTAGTTTACAACTTTTTCCCCAAATCATTTTTTGATGACCCATTAGAATTATGTTTTGTAAACTTTGATGAAGACTTTGATGAAGACACGATCGTTGAAGAGTTTAATGCCTTACTCGACTCAACTCCTATTTTTAACATGTTCAAATGGAGACCAAGACCAGAATCTCTTGAACCACCAACTACTTTACCTATTCCATCTATTGTTAAACCCCCCCTGTTGGACCTTAAGCCATTACCCAATACTCTCAAGTATGCCTTTCTAGGAGATTCCAAAACTCTACCTGTGATAATAGCTTCCAATCTAGATATTAACCAGGAAGGTAGAATGTTGAGTATCCTTAGAAAACATAAATCAACCATAGGGTGGTCTATAACAGACTTGAAGGGAATTAGCCCGGCCGTGTGCATGCATTGCATCAATCTCGAGGAAGGTGCTAAAAATTTATGCGAGATGCAAAGGCGTTTAAATCCAACTATGATGGAGGTGGTTAAGAAGGAAGTTCTCAAGCTTTTAGACTTGGGCATCATATACTCTATTTTGGTTATTAAATGGGTCAGCCCTGTTCAACTTGTACCAAAGAAATCAAGGATTACTGTAGTCGAAATTGAGAATAATGAATTAATCCCAACCTGTATGACTATCGGGTGGCGTGTTTGTATCAATTATAGTAATTTGAATACTGTTACTAGGAAATATTATTTTCCTCTTCCATTCATTGATCAAATGCTGAATGATTAGCCAGAAAGTGTCATTACTGCTTTCTAGACAGTTATTTTAGATATATAATCAGATCCCCATTGCTTCAGAAGATCAGGAAAAAACCATATTTTAATGTTGTATGATGAGCATATTCTCTGATATGGTTGATAAATTTATCAAAATCTTCATGGATGATTCTTCAGTATTTGGCTCCTCTTTTGATGAATGTTTACACCATTTGGAGCTCGTGCTAGAACAATGTACTCAAACCAATTTGGTGTTAAACTAGGAAAAGTGCTACTTCATGGGGACACAAGGGATAGTTCTTGGGCATATCATCTCCAACAAAGGGATAGATGTTGATAAGGTAAAAATTGACATTATTTCTTCCTTACCTCCTTCTCAGATGGTTAAGGCCATCCAATCCTTTCTAGGCCATGCCGGGTTTTATCGTCGGTTCATCAAAGATTTTAGCCAAATTTCCCAACTCTTGTACAATTTACTTGCTAAGGACATTGATTTCCACTTTGATGATGAATGTTATGGAGCTTTTGAGAAGCTCAAATTTTTATTAACTTCTGCTCCAATCATACAACTGTCCAACTGGGATCTTCCATTAGAATTAATGTGCGGTGCCTCTGACTACATTGTTGGAGTAGTTTTAGGGCAAATAGTAGATAAAAAAACATCATGTCATTTACTACTCCAGTTGCACACTCAAAGATGCATAAATGAATTACTCCAATACTGAAAAGGAGTTATTAGCCATTGTGTTTGCATAGAAAATTTTTTGTCATATCTTGTTGGGTCTAAAATCATTGTCTACGCCGATCACGCTGCCTTAAAATATTTGTTATCCAAAAAGGATGCTAAGCCTTAGTTAATCTGATGGATCCTCTTATTATAAATTTTGACATCGAAATTTGATATCAGAAAGGTATTAAAAATGTTATAGCAGACCATTTATCCTGACTTCTGATCGAAGATGGTGAAGATCTCCTCCATATCTTAGAAATTTTTCCTGATTAGCAGCTCATGGCTATTATACAACTACCTTAGTAAACCGGCATTGTCAATTATCTTGCTACTAAATGATTACCTAACCACTGGTCTAAGCAAGATAAAACTAAATTCTTACACGAGGTTAGACGTTTAAGTTGGGACGATCCTTATCTGTATAAATTTTGTTATGACCAAGTAATTAGCACTACAACAAAGGAAACTTTTTACAGCGCCATATAACGTCAACTAAAGTACCAAACCACGCTGTTATTGAACAATAGCGACACCTACAATAGCGTTGTTGAGTTGCTGCAAAAAAGTGTGTCTTTACAAATTAATTGTAGGGAATTAAATGGCATTGCTAAAGATTTGACACTATTATGATACATATGGCGTTGCTAAAACACTTTCAGGTGTCGCAACTTTTTACATTAAAAATAATTGCTTTTAAAAATATTTTAAACCTTTTGCAACGAATGGTGTTGTAAAAGATTGTTTGCAGCAGCACCCTCTGGAGTTGCTAAAGGGTCACTTTTAACAGCGTTCTAAGCATTTTAAAGGCTTCACTTTTATCAAACACCTTTGGCATCACAAATAATATTTTTTCATGGCAGCACCTCAATTTTATACATTATTTGCATAATTTAGCCCATTACAATTTCTGTAATCACATTAACCTCAAATGAATTCACAATCGTTTATAACAAAATATCTTTCATTAACTAAGATAATCAACTTTAAAAGTGCTTGAAGAATCCAAAAAAGTTCACAGCCATGTAATAGGCATATTCTTCAAAACCTAAATTTTAGCATAATTCACTGTCATCCACCCAAATTTTCTTCAATCATCCACCTGCAATTGATCTGGTCAATCTAGTACAATGAATTAAAAATTTACATAAGTAAACTTATCCAAACATTAATAAAGCTAAAATACACAAAAGTAAGAAATGCACATAAAAATATTTTTACCAAGCCTGTCATTTATGGACCTAGTATACCACTACATATTTCCAACCCATAGCCGAAAGCATGAAATAAACTTAAAAAAAGTTACAACTTGTGATTCCCTAAAATGCACATGAAAATATTTATACCAAGTCTGTTATATATGGACCTAATATGGCACTGCATCCTACCCATAGTCTAACTTGAAATAATTCAACTAAATTTAGTACAAATCCCGTGGAGAAAATGTAGTAAATTATTCTTTGTTGAGATATGATGAATCTAGAGCAATATAATACAATAACATGAACAAGAGAGAAAAAGAGAAAGAGATTTATTAATTATCATAACTGTCATCTCTGTACATAGTACATGGATATTTATAGATAACCCAGAAGGATTCCCTATTCTACTCTAACTCTCCCCATAACCCTATTGGGCCTATGGGTTTGTTAAAAGTCCGTATTGGACACGCCAACCCTGTTGGGTTCCTAACTTGGGATTGGACCCAACTTTTAACGCTCCCCCTTGGGGTGTTCCATACTAGGACGGCTTGCCTCATTAAAACCTCTGCCTAGCAAAACCCCTTGGGCAAAAAGCAGTGTAGGGAAAGAGTACAATCATATGCTCTGTATGGGTTGTGGACGTGTATATGTTGCCTCATCAAAACTATCAGCCAGTAAAGCCCTCTAGGATAAAAATTGTACTATCAAGAAAAAGAGTGCAACACGCATGTGTCCACGTCAGGCTGGGACTACTCCCCTAACATAGATCTCCCTGAGATAATAACTCATGTAAACTTCGTATGCCGATTCCATGAACTAATCTCTTGAACATAGGATATGCAAGAGCCTTTGTGAATAGATCAGCCAGATTGTCTTCTGAATGGACTTGAACAAAGTCGACCTCATTCATCTTCTGCAACTCGTTTATGTGGAAGAACTTTAGTGAAATAGGCTTCGCTTTGTCACCTTTAATAAATCCGCCTTTGACTTGAACGATACTAGTTGCGTTTTCTTCATAAAGTATCGTCGGTTTATCTTGGATAGAATTCAGACTGTAACTTCTGTTGAAATGGTTGATCATAGACTGTAACCAAAAACATTCTCTGCCGGGTTCATGTAATACAAGAATCTCTGCGTGGTTTGAGGATGTAGTAACTATTGTCTGTTTTACTAATCTCCATGAAATCGCAGTATCTCCATACAAGAATACATAACCCGATTATGATCGGCCTTTATGTGGATCTGACAAATATCTTGTATCGGCGTATCCTATAATTTCTCGTTAGCCAAGTTATGGATAAAATAGACCCCAATCTATCATGTCGATGAGATATCTCAGAATGTGCTTGATCCCATTTCAGTGCCATTGGGTAGGAACCGAACTACGGTAAGCAAAATAGTTCACTGCAAATGTATCATTGGGTCTAGTATACCCAGCTAACTATAGCAAAGCACCCCCTAGCTATGGCACCACGGACCTAGGAGTTTCTTCCCCCATTAAGATGGTGAAATATGTCGTTGTCCACAACCAAGTGCTGGACACGCAATAAATGACTTAGCACCATGTGCTACATCCATATCGAAGTGTTAGATAACTCTTCTGATATATATTGCTTGGTGTACGAGTGCCACTATCAAGATGTTCAATCTACAAAGCAAGACACTCATGATTTCCCAAGGTCTTATATTTTGAATTCCTTTCCAAGGTATTCAGTGGCTCTCGCGATCTCCCCCAGAGGTCTAATGATATCCAAATTATTTAGGATACTGTTATGATAATACTGAAGTTAATTTATGCATAAGAATGCATGGACAGATAAGGATATTTGCAAAGTTCTTGACCATCAAAAACTCAGTCAACTATGTCACATGGGCCCATTACTTCAAGTCAACAATAACTTTTCCAATTTTATTACGTACACACCTCGTGTATCGGGCTTATTTTCTTCCAGAAGCTTATACCTTCCCAAGTTGCTTCATGTAGATATCCGTATCTAGTTTCCCATATAGATACGTGGTATTTACATTAGATGCATGTCTAGCTTGTCCACGACAACTTAACAGACTGATAAGTACTTAAATATTATAGCGTCCAAAACCGAGTAATATGTCACACTGCAATCGATGGCAAATCTCTTAAAGATTTCTAGGGCAAATAGTCTTGCCTTGACCATATTATTTCTACGAGTTAATTATGTTTTTGTACCTTTCCCATTTATAACCGATAGGCTCAATTGTATCATTTCGTATTATCCTAGAAAGATGAGCTCCACTTGGATTCCAGATGCCTACTTTGGCCAATGTATAACAACACACAGTCGTTTACAATAAGTGGTTCTGAATCCTCATCCTTGATGGCGAGGGTGGTTCCATCCTCGATGAACCGACTACACCATTAGTCATATTTGACCCTTATTCGGTAGCTCCGCGACTCAGAATAATTTCTTCCAACGGTGCTTCGCACTAAGTGTGAGCCTTAGATTTTTTTTGTGGTAATAATTTCCTTGGAACGTTCTACTGTAGTACTAGTTCCCCCAGAATGTTCTGCTGTGTAGGTGTATTACTTGTAGGTACATATACTTGTAGTACTTCAATAGTACCTATGAATGTGCATTGCAATTCATTTGCGATCTTAGTGGGTTAAACTCTGTTAAACTTTATTGCCACTAACTTATGTATAGGGATCTAAATGAGATAACGATGGTGTTTTCCAGGACCTCTTGGAAACATCCTCAGCATTGACTGTCATTTCTCTCCCCAATGCTGGGAATATCGCCTCATCAAAGTGACAGTTATCTGCCCTGCAGTATATACATCGTCGGTGGGTCCAAATATCTAGTGATAAATATGAATCATAACCTACAAAATACTAGGACAACGTTGAGGGTCCCATCTTCATGCATTGTGGTACGATTGGCACCTGTACAGAACATCTTAATATTCGTCGATGGACGACACCGGGCTCCGACCCAGTTACTAGTCACTTTTGGGAAAAATAATTTAATGATTTTTCGAAGGCATGAACCCTAATCAGTACTATGGGAGCAAGAATGCATATCCCATACACTAGTTGGAAGCTGCGATCGCAATAACAGTGGCCTAACGATTACCCTAAATTGCTTGATTAGGTTCTTCCCCAATCCTGAGTTGGGTATGGTATGGGGTACTCACGATGCTCAATCATCTATCCCATTCAGTGGTAAAATAATCATCAAAAGCCTATGAGTCCAACTTCCAAGCCCTCGTCAAGTCGCATCGATCAACTGTTGTCAGTTAATCCAGGAACTGGGCTTGCGATCGAATGATCCAAGGGAGAAGTCGTGCTAATATTGCATTCTTAGAACCATCTCCTAGTTGTATCTTTAATGACTATAAATATTTAAGTGTGCCACTATGTAGATGGAAAGGTCCACATGGGTCTCCATGGATGCGATTGGAGCAAAGGCTTGAGATCCCACTCCACCTTGGTCATTATAGACTTTCCTTGAAAGAAATCATTACACGTACACTCTCTAGATCTTCTCTCCTTTAAAGTAAAGTTTAGATGTAATCCCGATAATCCTCCTCGTTATCCCAGCCGGAGGAGTGTATTAAAAACTGTTCCAATAGCGTGCTTTAACCTTTAGACATGGAGTAAATGCACAGAATCCTGTTTGTCATTTTCCTCGATAGTCATTACGTGATAAGTATTATCATGTATCTCCCTAAACTTAGTAAAATCCGGCTGGATGTACTAGTTCATAAACTATACTAGATACCCTTATTGTACCGTTAGAGAGTAATAGTATGACACACTTAGTACATTCTATCATGTTGGGCGTGCTAATGATATTTGTGTCATCCCTAATATACAAGGTTAGACAATAAATATAGTCATATTTCAAAAATATCGAGTGCGTGGTACTAATGTCTCTGAAACATGTGCCGCCACTCATTCGATTATCGGTCATGCTCAATGAGCAGATAGATCAATAGGTTGGTTGTTTGTAGGAGATTAACTATCATACAAAGAGTTTAACTACTTCCCAAGCAATAAATTCAAATAATCATAATTTAGAACAAATTAAAAATCTCATGTATTTCACGGGCACTTTATTGAAATATAAATAATATGTTCCCAACAAAATCAAAAATATTGACATTAAAAGTAAATCAAGTCTATCTAGAAAAGAAACTACTAGTACTCTTTCTAATGTGACATCACATGTCTACTGAGATATCATTACGGATGAGTCTGAATGTTGATCCATGCAGGCATCAGTGTCGCCACAGAAGTCTGACGCTGTAACCTCTACAGGAGCAGAGTTAGTGTCAACAACTACCTGGTAGGTGCGGACTCTGTCACCTATAGCCACCCGAGGTACATGGCATTCTCGCGCCCAATATCCTATGTCACCGGAGTTAAAGCAACTAGATCCCTGATCAGTCTTCTTTTCCATCTTCATATTGCCTAGTGTCTAAGATTTCTCAAATCCTTTACCTCATCTAGGGCCAAAGTGTTTCTGGTTCCTACCCTTCCTGTATCCCTGGTATCCTCCCCTGCCTCTTCTATATCTTCGTTCCCGACGTGCAGAGTTGTTTCCCCGAAACAAACATTGTTTGACGCAGGCAACGACGTACTCCTAGAAGGCCGCATAGCATGATTCTTTATCAAAAGATCATCGTTCTGCTCAGAGAGGAGCAATGCTTGAATTAAGACTGCATGAGTCTTCAAGTTCTCTTGTTGATATTACCTCTGAATCGTAATATTGCTAACATGGAAGGTTGATAGAGTCTTCTCTATTATTTAAGCATCAATGACTTTCTTCTCACAAAACTTTAGTGCAGAAGTAATTTTATGGATTGCTGAGTTATAATCATTGACCATCCTAAAATCTTGGAACGTAAGGGTCTTCCATTGGTGCATCGCTTTTGGGAGCATAATGGTCTTATGATGACCATAACGCCCATACAAGCTTGCCCATAAGTCAGCGAACTCAGCCTTATTGAGGTATTCAGTCTTGAGGTCATCTTGATTATGACGGCAAAGGATAAACAAAGCCCTTGCTTTGTCCGTGGGATCTTCCTTGATGCCAATGATGATGGTCTTCTGCAGACAAAGTGAGTTCAAGAATAAGTCAGCGTCAATGCACCAAGTGAGGTAATTGGCTCCAGTGAGCGGCAATGGTGGAAATTAAATATTTTTGAGTTTTGCAGACATTTGTAATGCAAGATAGAGATATCACAATAAGAGACAATACTCGATAAACATATTAATTGTATGAAAGATAGATTATAGTACTTAGAATAAAGCTAAAAAATGATTCTCAATCATATTATAGGTGAACCCTGTTCATATTCTAAAACTCATGAAATTCTTCTATAATAATTAAATCCTAAATTTTACCTTATAAAAATGATGATTTTAATCTTAGATGTGCATTTTAATAGAATCTTAGCCAAGATTGATATTTAAAATCACAAGATGTGTGCGTTCATTATGAAATCCTTTTGAAGTACATGATCTCCAATCATTGCTAATGGCAATCTATAGTATAGAAGTCAGTGATTCTTAATCATTACGTATAAATGAACCTTGTTCATATTTTATGAAGCATTAAATCACAAATTTACCCTGTAAAATGGTGATCTTAACCTTAAAGTGTATCTTAATAGTCTTAGCCAAGACAGCTATTTAAAACCATTAAATGTGTACTTTCCTTATTCTGAGAACTAGGGTGTTCTAAGCCCTCAAGTTCTATAAAGGTAGGTATATTCTAGGCAAATGAACTATTTTTTATTAATATGAGGGGTATTAGATGTTTAGCCGATAAGTGGTTTCATACTGAAGTCAGCTGGGTTTACAAGATAGGTTGATTAGGCCTATCTTTAAACTAGCATTCTAGGGTATTATAGGTTGCTATTAATGCCTATATACCTCTAAATATTATGCATGTAATATTTAATTGCACCTGGATGCGAAAAATTGGCTTCTCTAACACCAAGTTTTTATAAATAAGACTAAGTCAATTACCAATTGAGCTCTAGCTATTTGTCCCTGATAATTAACTGTGATTTAGATATGACTCACAGTCATATGCTAAATTAGTCTTAGTTTAGTATTATCAGTGATCCCTGATCATGATAATTAATATCCTAGGGGCATACCAGTAATATCCTATAAGCTATCGTAAGATACTGAAATAGGTATTACACTATGTACTTATATGACATATAAGTGAGTCAATGCTCCTACACGAGGAACCTATACCCAAAAAAAAAAAAATTGCATTAAAAAATCCAAAATGGGTCCCCCACGGGGTAGGTCTAGTCAATATGAATTTTTCAAAAAAATTGGGTTTAATTTGACCAAAAATTGGGCTATTTAAAGCCACTTTAGTATCTAGACCGGTCTGACTTGGTTTGGGTCAAGGGATGGACGGGGTTGGCTGGTCTGAATCGGTTTGACCCGGTCTGTCACATGTCATTTCCCGGTGACTGCCACATGTGTCGCGCACATGCCAGCTATACCACATGTACCATGCCACATCAGCGTGCCACGTGCCCTCAATACGTGTCACTGCTGACATCATAGTGGATAAGGATAACGTCATAATAAAAACTTAAAAAAATAAAAAATTATGACGTCATCGACCAAAAAATGCCGTTTTTGGCCGTTAAACTGCCTTGTTTCAACGAGCTATTCCTGGGGATTGGAACATCCCCCAGATACGTACAATATATCGTTAGAAATATCTTAGAATAGGCTATCCAGCCAATATAGTCTCGCATCTATCCGATCTTCGTAGAGAAAAATAAACATGTTTGAAAATAGCCTTTTATCAAGGGTAAAAAATACTAAAAACCCTAATTTTTAATCCAAAAAAAATAGGGAAAAATAGGTTTTCAAAGTATGTTGATCTATCATATAGTATAGATCTGAATATAGGTGTATAAAAAATTGTAAAATGCATCTTCTCCTAATCACTTGGTTTCCATGAAATCTCTGATTAGAAGGAAATACCTATTTTCCTCATTCCTAGAACTTGTGTACTGATAACGTGTTGAGATATGATGAATCTAGAGAAATATAATACTATAGCATGAACAAGAGAGAAAAAAAGTAAGAGATTTATTGATTATCATAACTGTGTTCTCTGTACATAGTATAGGGATATTTATAGATAACCTAGAAGGATTCTGTATTCTACTCTAACTCTCTCCATAACCTTATTGAGCCTATGGGTTTGTTAGGAGTCCGTATAGGACACCCCAACCCTGTTGGGTTCCTAGCTTAGGCTTGGACCCAACTCCTAACATTCTCAAATTTTCTAGGTTTTCTCAATAAAAACATGATTTATACATGTCTTATAATTGCGAGGTGAGAAAGTTACCGATTAAAACCACAGAGAAATGTTTCAAAATCATCGCTTAGGGGTATCATGCATGAGTATTTTTACATTTTAGCATAGCGTTGCTTAGCCTCACAGCATATACATTTCCTCTAACATTATGTACTCTTACAATATTTGCACCAGCTAATACTCCAGTAGTGACAACAACTATAGTTATAGGATCTCTGTCACTGTTGTGACTGGACAATCGCAAATAGTTCCAAGAAATTTCTTTCTCGAAGGTCCAATTAGTATGGGTGCACAATAAACAACTAAACTCTTCACAACAATCTCCGCCCTTATGGTTCACAACCCCGTGAGTATATCAAGATTGTCTATAGTTTTCTTAGAGAACCCGATTCCAGGGTCAATGATAATTTATCAAATAGGGATATAATGGCCTGATGTAATACTCCAAGGTATGAAACCGAATCTAAAATTATATTGGAATGCATTGAAGACATGTTTATCAACATGATAAAGAAACTCCAAAATAATAAGAGATGCCATAAATATGTGTCTGAGCAGTATCCTCCTTCTAAACCCAAATATTCTACTAATTAGGAAGACACTGGTAGTGTTTCCATCCATCATGGTTAGTACTGCCAACATAGGTATTCTTTCGTATTTCCATTAATAGTGATAATCTGGGCTTTGAGCACAACACCCCAATATTCATTGGATGCATCTATCTTAATAACCATTTTATCATTTGGCGAAGGATGATAAAGGCCTGGTAAGTCCATTATTTGTCTTTTAACTTTTTTTATATAGATAGTATCTGCTGGTGTCCAATTCCATGGAATATCATTTTTGAGTTTGGCTTGGAGAGGTTTTCTCATTTATGCCAGTTTGTGGATATATGCTTCTGCATATGTTGAGCAACCTAAAAATCTTTGTAATTGGATTTTATCCTTGATTTCACTAGGGAATTGTTGGATACTATTTAGAATATGAGGATATAGACAGTTTTTCCCATCCTCAATTTTTAAGCCTAAAAACCTAATTTGTGTTTGGCAAATTACTATTTTTTTCTCAGACATTACAGGTCTTTTTAATACCTATTGATAATAGTATTTAGGTGTTCATAATGTTCAACTAATGTAATACTGAAGATAAGGATATCATCAATATAAATACAGTAATAATTAAAGTATCCTACAAAGATATTATCCATATGTCTTTGAAAAATCCCTGGTGCTTACTTTAATCCAAAGGGGACTACCCTCCATTGTAGTGATCTTGGGGGTAGTTAAACGCTGTAAGTTTTTGTGATTCCTCATCTATTGTAATTTGGTAAAAATCTAATTTACAATCTAATGTGGAATAATATGTTTTACCTCTGATAAGACTTATTAATTCCCATTTTGAAGGACTATAATAACCATCATCAACAATTTCTTTATTGAGGGATTTATAATTTTCTACCATTCATTTATTTCCTCTTTTTTGCTCTGCTACTTTATTTACCAAAAAGGCAGGTAATCTGTGTGGGGATTTGTTTTTACAAATTATATGTAAATCAAGTAGTTCTTGAATGTATTTGGCAAATTCTATTGTATCATCTGGCGAGTAAATCATAGGTTTAACCCTAATGACTTTATTTTTATCATTTAGTCAAATCTCAGCAGTGAGTTTTGATCTTCGTATTTTTGGCTCTGAAGGATCTTAAGAATAAATTTCCTTTAATTTTCCTCAGATTTTTTCAAACTCTCTTATGGATTTGAAGTAAGGATTTTCTCCTGGTATTTCTATACTTAAATCTTCGTAGTTATATTTTTCTTTATTATCAAGAATACTGACATCAGTAACCGTGGTATTGTTTGTTTGATTTCTACACCTCGTTTTTGTATTTTAAGTTGATCAAGGAATCCCTGGATTCCAATGGTCATCGCATTTCTTACTTTACTCATTACAATATTGTCACCCATAATTGTTGAGATACTGATAGTATATACATTTTGGATAAATGTATTATAGAGATTTCAGAAATTGTTTTCTATAAGGAAATCAACTCCTAAATCTTGTTGATGGATAGAAGGGATATGAAATGTTTCTCCTCCTATAAGTATGTCAATATTTCTAGCAACATAGTCTAGATATATCAAAGTATTGTTTGCAATTTTTATTTCTAAGGGTACCCTTGCCTTTTCCCACAATTTTGGGGGCAGGGCATATTTATTTGTAATATAAATACTGTCTTATGTATCTATGTACAGGTATACATTTATCATTTTTAGTAAAGAAAATATAAGTCATCCCCACCTTGGTTTGTAGATATAATTCAAGAAGCATGTCATTAAAAGTAGATCACTTCAATTATGAACACAATTAGAAAAAGTCTCTTCTTTTATAAATCCTGGTCAAGAGGTCCTGCCATAACCATGGCAAAAAAATAGCAATATCCCTTTGATATTAATTTTAATTATTATGGGTGGTTTTCTATCGCATTTTAGTGAGGGATAAGACCACCAAAGAGGAGTTTTTCCAGTGAGGGATAAGGCCACCAAATTAAGCGGCTACATCGTTTTCAAATTTGTGATCAATTATAAAGGAAAAAATTGTCTGATTTCTGATGGAAGAAACTTTGAGCCTTTTCCATTCATCTTTATACAGCTTCGTCCTAACATAGCCTGTGCTTTTCTTAAGGTATATATTTGCACCCCTTTCTCCCTCAGGGTACAGATCAATTTCTCATGTGAAAAGAAAATAATCTACTAATTTTTCATAATAAAAGTAAAATTATAAAATAGTTAATTTACCTTGGTGGTAAATTAAATATCTGTCATAAAATAAAAATTTGAGAAATATATACAATCTATATCAGTATTATGTGTTGGTATGGGACCTATATAAACATTTTTTATCCTTGGTTTAGGTATTGGCAATATTCAAAACTCCTTATTGTGATAGATATGACCTGTCTACTCCCTGCTGAGTTTCAAATACTATTCTTTTAAATATGTCGACACCAATAGTTTACTTAAATCGAAATGTTCCACGCCATAAATCCGTATCTGATGTATTTTTATGAGACCTATAAATCGGACAATATCATCATCTGCATCTTTGGTTTAGGTATTGGCAATATTCAAAACTCCACCTCTTGAGTATTCAAATATGAATCGGCAAAAAAGTATAACCTTTTTTTTTCTTTCTTAGTTTGTTATTTCTATTTGATTATACATTCTGACTTGGTAAGTTATGGTTGGACTATTTGTACTAATGCGAAAATGAAATTATATACTTTGTGTATTAACCTTTGTGTCAATTGATTTTTTTTTCATTTTCTGTGAGTGCAGGAAGCTGCTATTTACCAGTACTCTAAACCGCTGGATAAAGAGGTGGAGAAAATAATGAAA
Organism: Kingdonia uniflora; assembly: GCA_014058105.1. NCBI lineage: Eukaryota > Viridiplantae > Streptophyta > Magnoliopsida > Ranunculales > Circaeasteraceae > Kingdonia > Kingdonia uniflora. Next base: position 215,685 of record JACGCM010002532.1, read on the forward strand.
ATGCAGCCTAAACGGGGAGGAGGGCAACATGAAGGAAATAAAAAAATTATGGACAAAAAGGCTTCGATAGAGAACAAACCTGCACAAAGAGTACATACTGTGGTTGGTGCTGATAAAGACAAAGGGTCATCCACCTCCACGAACAACCAAGTTTAGATGAGAGTTATGGCTTGTAGAACATTGCCATCTTTGTAACAAATCCTGGATCAGTATAAACCGTAAACCTGTTGAGAATTTTGTGCATCTTGGTTTTGTGTAGTATTGAAAAAAATCCAAACTCCGGACCTCCATTATTGCAGAATGGTTGACTGTGTATTGTATAAAGGCATAAAATAAGACAAACTACACCAGCACAAAGGGATTACATATCCTCATCTGAATCATACTCCACAAAATCTCTTCATAGAAAAAATAATATGGACCAAAAAGGACTACAGAATCTTCCATAAACTTTGTGCATTTCTTAAAATTAACTTATAAGATGAGGATTATTAAAATTTTCCTTCCTAGGATTTAAACTTGCACCCGTCAATAGTATTGCCAAATCATGAGGCGGTAGAGTATTAAGATCCCCCCAGACTACATATAATCCATCGGCTTCACTCTTGAAGCCTGAATCTTTGCATCATCATGCAACTACAAAAATCAATTTTAGCCGACAGGGAGATAGATGGTTATATTGTATCTGAAATTGTATTGATACAACGTGTAGTCCTTTTTGGTTTCCTTCTTACCTGCCTCATTGAAAATTCCGTTTACAAATCTTCTCTCTGTGCCTTGTCAAATTCCTCTTTGGTGTTCAAAATCTTGAGCAAATTAATGAGAATCTTTAGAATGAGGTACTCATGATTTTCCTATTTCTTCCCTTCTATGTAGGAGTAAAGGATTACAACAATTTATGTTATTCTATTAGTAGTGTAAATATATAGGTAATAAAGGAATCTGTTGCCTGCAGCTTCTTATGATGTTCTCTACATTTTATTTTATAAGGCCGTGTTTTGATGTGCCTAACCTAGGTTACAGGCCAATATCATATAAAATTAGGAATACTACATGTTACCATTACTAACCTGAACTTAGTGACTAATATTTAAAAATTGATGGCATATGTTTAAGCTTAACATAGAACAATAATAAGAAGAAAAAAGGGAGGGATTAAGCCAGCATGTTAATAACATGTTTACATCCTCGTTCTCATTGTCTAGTTCTTTCCTCATGTTCTATTTAACTAACTCATCTACATGGTGTATGTGTGTGTGTCTAGTTGCCAATCTCTACGTAAACGTGATTGTCTTGCCCCTGGTTTAAAATACAAAAATTTACAGATATAAAGGCCGAAATAATGAAATTTTGGACAATGATATGACATTTTAAGTATATATTAGTTTTGGCAAATACTGGCAATTATTGCTGATATTTTTTTGACGTAGCGGTAGAAATCACAGATACTAAGGACATTTACAATACTATGGAGTTTTTGCATTATTCAGAAAAATATCGTCAAAAAATGGGAAAATATTGTCAAAATTCATCAAAACTTGAAAGAATATAGGATCAGGAACATTAAAGCTGAAAACCATGGCAAGTATGAAAAAGGAAAAAAATAATAGTTCAAACACACAAAGATAGAAATTACCGAATTACTCAAATGTAAGATCAATTTGATATGTGATGAATCTCATAGCATACTCTATTCGCTAAAGAAAAACCTAAATTCGCAAAATTTAGATAGTGTTTTTTGGGAAACAAAACATAGAGAACAAATTACTCTATTTTTTTATGGAGAGAGAAAGAGAGAGAGAGAATGCACTAACCTATGTAGAAGATCCAAAGAATTGAAGCAACCAATTGTAACATCTATAGATTGCAATAAATTAGCATACATTATAAATTTAGTATACTGTAATTCAGTGTAGTTTCAATTTAAATATGTCTACCTTTCAATCTCCGTATACACCTATCATATCATACTGTTTGTAATAGATGAAGGTCCTCTAAATCACTGTATTCATAATCAAATGCAAAATCAAGTCGAATAAAGGGTCAAAACCCCGATAAATTAAACAAATACGGCTTAGGAAAAACTAATGGAAAGAAATTTGTTAACCGTAGGTTGATTAGAACAATCATAAAAATCAAAATTAGAAGATGTGTAACTACCTAAATGGGATTTTGCTGAAATGGAAGAGGTCATACTTGATTCATTTGCTGAAATCCAGTGAATGCTTAGGGCATATCAATTACCAACAACAACAAATACTAAATTAATTAAGAGCATTATCCAACTGTCAATTACAGGAAAACCAAATTGAACTTACCAATGGATGGCGTAAAAGCCGTTGAATCGATGATTATACACCTCCAAATCAAGTACTCAAAGGTAGGCCTATAAATCAATAATCAAGCACCAAAATATTAATGAACACATCGAGCACCAAACTCCTTGAAATTAAGCAGTAAAACCCCCAAATCAGAGCACAATTACCTAACTTTTTGAGCACAAATCAGAGCAAATCTAAAGCTAGCCCCAAATCAGAGTAAATCAGAAATGCAAGACTTTGCAGCTTTGTTGAGAGGGAGAGACTATAAGATTGCAGGATTCTAAAGAGTAGAGGGTTTCAGTTGCTAGAAAAAGAGAGCGTTGGCTTTGTTCAAGTTTTTTTTGGTTTGGGAGAATAAAGTGTCGGGGAAGCGAAGTTTACTATCGGGATTAGTTTGTTTAGCTTTTAGGCTTAAGAATTGAAATCCAAAAATTTCCCCTCCATGTGCAATTCTCGGGGAACCTAAAGCGAATCAGGACCCCTCTTTGTCTCTGAATATAAGGGCAGAATTGTTATTTATCAATGACACATCATCCTGTCCCAGTCAGCTCTTTCGCGTCACGTAGGACAATTGTTGAGATTTATAATATAGATGCATGCAGATGGTATTGTTTATATCCCTTAAATTTGCAACCAATTTTTATATAGGTGCTGTTAGGGTTTGTGATACTGTTTTAGGTATTGAAGTTTAGGTTATCCTCAAAATCTGTCAGTATGCCTAACCTGTCTATTCTTTATTATCAGTTTTCGTGCTACAACTGTCTTCTTCAGTTTCTATTTCAAGGATATAAATACTCTCATTTTCTAAAATTTCTTCCTCTATAGGTTCTAATCTTATTGCATAGGCTTGCTATATGATTTTTACTTTATGCTTAATATTCTTTTCTACTCTATTAGGGCATTTGTTTGTATAATACCCTTCTTCGTTGCATATCCAACATTTACAGTTTTTCTTTTTATGTGGAAAAAAGTTGTCATTTTTTTTATGAAGTTTATCTTTTTAAAGAATTTCTTCTGAAAATGGGGTTTTTCTTTGTTTCTAAAAAACTTATTTCCTTTATATTTTTTGAATCGATATTTTTTTATGTGAAAACTCTCTTTTAAAGAATTTCTTTTTCTTTTTATGGGATGTTATTGTGCATCCATATTTTCCTGATACATCGTCATTTGTTTTGTCACAACAGATGTTGTCTTTAACTTTAAGTTGTTTGGTGACTGTCCGTTGTTGACAAGCTAGTATAATATACTCTTTTGTAAATTTTATTCATCCCCCATGAGTATCAGGGATAAAATCTTATTTGGTAAATTCTTCTTTGAATACTCAGGCAATATTTCATGGAAGTTTATTATAGACTGAAATTCTATAATATTCCTGAACTGATTTATTAAGTTTATGGTAAAATCTTTCGTATTCATATGTGTATGTGTCAAAATAATGCATATCGCAAATGGTGAGTGATGAGCACATAATTATGATATTTTTAATATACCCGAACATTTATTTTAGTCGTTCATCATATTTAATTTTGGGTACTAATGCGCGTTTGTTTGATTGTAGCAATTGGAGATAGATATTTGAAACCAAACTCTTAAAGTCAAGTAAAAGTGTCTTCAGCAGTTCATAGCACAAAAAGTCAAAGACACAATATATTTTGTCTCAAAATTAAAGAAATATATATTCAAATATTCTTGGAGAATAAGATCAAAGAATATATATTGCATCCAAGATCCTTGAAGATATTTTATATTAAAGATATATGCAAGAGTTTCCATGAAGAAAGATTTCAACATCACTTAAGAGAATTATATGTAAGAATCTTAGCTGATTGGTTGTAATATTAAATAATATTATTGTGAAAATATTATTTATAATTTAATGTATAGTTTCTAAATTTGGGTTTCTCCTCCTATAAAAGGAGCCCTCCCCCATTGTATTGAGCATCTCATATTGGAGTAAGTTTAAAAGAAATAGTCTTAGTTTTATTTAATTGTCTCATCTCTCTTTTACTTATTTTTGTAAATAGTTAGCTAGTTTATGCAATGATCTTGGGAATGATAGAAGGCTAATCTCTTCTAGCTATGACTAGAATGAAGCCCTTACCCAAGTAACAATAACTATATTGTAGTTCTACGATTAGTTCTCTTTTGCAATATTCTAAAATAACAATAACCAACTTCTAGGCTTGACCATAACTTCTATTTGGTGTACGATAACTTCGGATACAAACAAGTGTTACTAACCGTAGACTTAATTTGGAGATCTAATAAGAGAAATACTAGAGAACTTACTCAAGCCTAGCCATGGTTGAGTTGATAATTCTCTAAGACACTATTTACCATGGGAGAGCTATAAGGATCTTCTTTCACAATGTCCCCATCAAGGTTTTGAAAAGCAATATTTAGCCTAGATCTTCTATCGTAGAATATCCTCTGAGAATCATTATAGGATATAATCCATGTATAGTAGAAAAATCTAAGACCTTGAACCCGATAGAGCTTATGAAGAGTTTGATACATTGACTGAGAACTCTTTACTGTAGGATTTTGATATGTATAAAAATGTTCATACAACCATAAAAGGTGGCTTATAAGATGTGGGTGAGGGAACGTCCATCAAAGCCTAATTAGATACTCTTACCTAAAAAATTGAGGCCCTTTGACCCGTACAAGCCAACTTGGCAGAGCCACCCAAATTTTTTGTGGAAGAACAGCCAACCCAGTTTGGGTTCTGAAGAGCCACAAACCTCAAGTCATAAATTGTACTAGAATCTTCTTTCTCAATCTTATCCTCAGGCATCTCAGTAATCCTATCAGTCATCCAAACAGTTCAGACACGCTCCACCTAAACCATCTTTGAAAGATGCCATTGCTTTCATTATGCAACAATCAATGGAAAGTCAAAAACAAGCATTGCAATTTTAGCAACAAATGATACAATTCCAACAACAGACTTTGGTGAATCAAAATTCTACATCCGAATCTATCTCTAATTTAGAGACTCAGATAGGACAATTGGAAAATACATTATATGAGAGTCCACCAGGTAACCTAGCTAGCCAACCTATATCTCATCCGAAAGGGCCACTGGGTTTTGATTCTAGCTCAATCCTAAAACAGCTTAATGCCATTACCACTCTTCGAAGTGGTAGAAAAATTGATAACCGAGTTGAAATACCTAGGGTTGAGCCAATACCAGTTACTATTGAGGATGAGGTAGGTACGAGTGAACTAGTTATAATAAGCAACCATGAACCTTCTAGCAAATCTAAAGAGTTGTATTTTTCCTCTATTCTCGTATCTAAGGCTCATTTTGAGACAAAAGTGCCAAATCCGCAATGCCTTCTTCCAGCTAATAAAAGGATTCAATTTGATGATATATTGGATAGATTTAAGCAAGTTCATTTAAATATTCTAGTACTCGATGCCATCATGCTTATCCCTGCATATGGTAAATTCCTTAAGGATGTGTGCACTAGGTAAAGGAAAATCAATGTGCACAAGAAAGTCTTCTTTATTGAGACATTAACCTCTCCTAAGCTTCGAGACCCTAGAAGCCTAACCATCCCTTGTAAAATTGAAGATCACAAAGTGGATAGAGCGTTACTCGACTTGGGGGCTAGTGTGAATGTCTTACCTTACTCGGTCTATCAGGAATTAGAACTTGGATAACTCAAACTTACCCGAATAACACTTCAATTGGCTGATAGGTCAATACGATACCCACGTGGTATCCTTAAGGATATTCTTATCAAGGCTGATACTCTCATTTTTCCTGTGGACTTTGTTATTTTGGATACTGAAGATTTCACGAATCCTAGCTGTGAGATCTCCATCATATTGGGGCGCCCTTTTTATGCTACTGCCCATGCCATTATCAATTGCTTCAATGAGATCTTGCAACTATCAAAGGGCGACTTGAAAATTAAACTCAATGTTTTTAGAAATAATACTCAAGTGCCTGATTCTGATGACATGGTTGAGCTCAATATGATTGACTCTCTAGTTTACAACTCTTTCCCCAAATCTTTTTTTGAGGACCCATTAGAATCATATCTTATAAACTTTGGTAAGGATTTTGATGAAGACACAATCATTGAAGAGTTTAATGCCTTACTCAACTCAACTCTTATATTTAACATATCCAAATGGAGACCTAGACTAGAACCTCTTGAGCCATCAATTACTTTACCTATTCCATCCATTGCTGAGCCACTCCAGTTGGACCTCAAGACATTACCTAATACTCTTAAGTATGCCTTTTAAGGTGATTCTGAAACTCTACCTGTGATAATAGCTTCCAATCTAGATGCTGACCAGGAAGGTAGACTGTTGAGTATCCTTAGAAAATATAAATCAGCCATAGGGTGGTCTATAACATACTTTAAAGGAATTGGGCCGGCCATGTGCATCTATCACATCAATCTCGAGGAAGGTGCTAAAAGTTCGTGGGAGATGCAACGGTGTTTAAATCCAACTATGATGGAGGTTGTTAAGAAAGAATTTTTCAAGCTTTGAGACTCGGGTATCATATACCCCATTTTGGATAGTAAGTGGGTCAACCCTGTTCAAGTTGTACCTTAGAAATTAGGGATTATTGTAGTCAAAAATGAGAATAATGAATTAATCCCTACCCGTATGACCACCGGGTGGCGTGTTTAAAGAAATTTGAACATGGTCACTAGGAAATATAATTTTCCTCTTCCATTCATTGATCAAATGCTTTAACGATTAGCCAGAAAGAATCATTACTACTTTTAAACAATTATTCAAGATATAATTAGATCCCCATCGCTCTAGAAGCTCAGGAGAAAACCACATTCATGTGTCCCTACGGGACTAATGCATATCGACGTATGTCATTTGGTTTGTGTAATCCACCTACTATATTTTAACGTTGAATGATTATCATATTCTCTTATATGGTTGCTAAATTTATCAAAATCTTTATGGATAATTTTTCAGTGTTTGTTTCATCATTTGATTAATGTTTGCACTATTTGGAGCTCGCGCTAGAACGATGTACATAAACCAATTTGGTGTTAAACTGGGAAAAGTGTCACTTCATAGTGGCACAAGGGATAGTTCTTGGGCATATAATCTCCAACAAAGGGATAGAACTTTATAAGGCCAAAATCGATAATATTTGTTCCTTACCTCATCCTCGGACTGTTAAGGCCATTCAATCATTTCTAGGCCATGCGGGATTTTATCGTCGATTTATCAAAGATTTTACCAAAATTTCCCAACCCTTGTGCAATTTACTTGACAAGGACACTGATTTCCACTTTGATGATGAATGTTCTAAAGTTTTGAGACGCTCAAACTTCTATTAACTTCTGCTCCAATGATTCAACCGCCTAACTGGGATCTTCCATTTGATCTTATGTGCGATACAACTAACTACGCTGTTAGAGCAGTTTTAGGGCAAATAGTGTAGATAAAAATCCTCATGCTATTTACTATGTCAGTCGCGCATTCAATGATGCACAAATGAATTACTCTACCACTAAGAAGAAATTATTAGCCATTGTGTTTGCATTATAAAAATTTTGGTCATATCTTGTTGGGTTTAAAATCATTGTCTACACCGATCATGCGTCCTTAAAAATTTGTTATCCAAAAAGGGCGTTAAGTCTCAGTTAATCCGATGGAATTCGAACTAATCACAAAGACTGGTCAGATCATCTTGATGATGCTCTTTAGGCTTATCGAACAGCTTATAAAACCCCGATTGGAATGTCACTCTATATACTTGTCTTTGGAAAGGCTTGCCACTTGCCTGTGGAACTAGAGCACAAAGCTTTTTGGGCCACAAAAGCCCTTAACTTTAAGATGGACCAAGTTGGGTCTAAGAGAAAGCTTCAACTTTCTGAGTTAGATGAACTCCGTCATGAGGCTTATGAAAGTTCAAGAATTTATAAGGAATGTACCAATGTTTTTCACGATTAATTAATTATTCGAAAAACCTTCGAGCCCAATCAAAAGGTATTGCTTTATAACTCTAAGCTTTGTCTATTTCCTAGGAAACTATGATCCCGTTGGCATAAACCCTTTACGGTTAAAATTGTTTTTCCTCATGGGGTCGTAGAGGTGGAGGATCCTAAGAACAAAAATATTTATAAGGTCAATGGTAAACAATTAAAACCGTACTTAAAGTCCTACACTTTTGATGAAGAGACAAAATTTCAAGATGATCCAGTATATTAGAGCATATATTTTGTACCGCTATAGTACCATTACAACATCATTTAAGTATGGGGGTATATTAGTCTCGCTAAAGACGGTAAACTTGGCACTTCTTGGGAGGCAACTCTTAACACATTCAGGTGAAAATTTTCAGTTTTCCTCTTCCATTTAATTTATTGTTCTCAAATATTGAGGGCAATGCTTGATTTAAGTTTGGGGGTTGAAAACCATTTCTTTAAATAATTTTTTAAAAAAATGAAATAATGGCACTTAGAAAATTTATTATATATTTTTGACGAATTTTCAAACACTTAAACTGATTTTACCTTGACAAAATTATTATGGAAAAGCCTAAATTTTGAAATTATACCAAGTATACATTATAATATTTTGGACTATCTTAAGCAAGATGTACTATCTTTTATTAGCGATTAATTCAAGTTAGCTTGGCATATTTTAAAAATGTGCACTTCACTATAGTTTTGCAATTAATACCTTTAATAGATTTTCGCTCAGTGTAAGGGAAATTTAACATTTATGTCAGGAATAGTTTGCTACAAGGGAGACAACTGTCTAAGAATAAGTTTATTCCTAAGAAAATAATATTAAGCCAAATGTGCTCTAGAAAATTTCACGCTGCAAGGTTACTCGCATGAATAAGAACTGAAAGAGGAAAAATTATCCCCAATCTCGAGTTTGACCATGAACAATTTAAAAGGAGCACATAAAAATATTACTTGTGAGAATCCTGAGTCTAGGTCATGATGGGGCACCACACCCCGGCAACCTTAGCTAGCTGGCAGGGATTGTCGACCGAAAACTCCTTGTTATGAAGGCTTTACTAAGAAACAATGTACTCAAAAGAAAAGACTTGAAAAAGAAAAGAAGAACAAAAAAAGTAAAATTCTAGGAAAACAAATTGACTAAGACACTTGTCGAACTGACCGTTGAATTTATTCCAGTAAGAACTAGACTACCAAAAACTGAGTAAATTATCTTTGACAAAGTATTAGGCGATAAAATATTTTTTACTGTACACTCAAATATAGATAAAACAAAATACTTGAATCTCTTTCTAATCTTAAGGTAGTTCATTTAGTTTCGGATAAGCATAAAATATTCTTTGGCTTGGGAGAATAGCAAGTTTAAGAATTTTTTCATCGGTATATTTTTGTCACAGCTGAGTAAGGATAAGTTCAAAAGAAATGAGTTGTGTGTATTCTAGAATTGCTTAAAATGTTATTATTGACTTTTGTGGTTATAGTCACTGTAAACCCTCACGAGACAATACTCGTCCACCAGGCTAAATCTGGGGGTTTAGCGGCTTGTTGCATATGCTAAATGCAATCGCGCTCCCTGTGAAAGTGGCTATTATTTTATTTTACTCGGGACGAGTAAAAGACAAGTTTTTGGGTATTGATGAGCGCATAATTATGACATTTTTAATTTACCCGAACATGTATTTTAGTCATCCATTATATTTAATTTTGGGTACTTATGCGCGTTTGTTTGATTGTAGTTATTGGAGATGGATATTTGAAACCAAGCTCTTAAAGTCAAGTAAAAGTGTCTCCAGCAGTTCATAGCACAAAAAGTCAAAGACATAATATACTTGGTCTTAAGATTGAATAAATATATACACAAATATTCTTAGAAAATAAGATCAAAAAATATATTGTATCCAAGATCCTTTAAGATATTTTATATTGAAGATATATGCAAAAGTTTCCATGAATAAAGATCTCTACATCACTTAAGAGAATTATATGCAAGAATCTTAGGTGATTGGTTGTAATATTAAAAGATATTATAGTGAAAAATATGATTTATAATTTAATGTATAGTTTCTAAATTTGGGTTCCTTCTCCTATAAAACGAACCCTCATTGTAATTGGGCATCTCATATTAGAACAAGTTTAGAAAAAATAAAGTCTTAGTTTTATTTAATTGTCTCCTCTCTCTTTTATTTTCTTTTGTAAATAGTTAACTTGTTCGTGCAATGATCTTGGGAATGACATAATGATAATCTCTTCTAGCTATGACTAGAAGGAAGCCCTTACCCGAGTAGCAATAGTTATCTTGTAGTTCTAGGATTAGTTTTTTTTGCAATCTTCTAAAATAGTTATAATCTACTTCTAGGCTTAACCATAGCTAGTAAGTGAATTTAGACTATTTAGCTACAATCCGATGTTATAACCATTAAATCAAATTTTAGGGCAAACACGAAGAGAACTCGTAGGAGAAATTCGACCAAACTTAACCATAGTTAGAAAAATTCCTCCTACACATCGGATTAAATAAAGCCTAATTTGACCACACCTTAAATGCCTAACCATGGATCTAGGATTGACATTTACATCGAAAATGCCCTACCTAGAATTTTTGACATGAATAATCCGCCTAGTCGTAGTTATTCTCTTATTAATTATTCTTGTTATTTCTTTCTTTTCAATCTATCTATTATAAAACTATAATTCGGCCTTGAAAGTATTTGTTTTCCCAAACCTCCCTGTGGATTCAATCCGACTCATCCATGCAATAATTCGACAATCGTACTTTGAGCGGGTATTTTGCTAGAAGACCCCTAAAAATTCTCTTATCAGTGAGGTTATCCAAACGTCATGCAGTTTGGACTTCTTCTAATTGGGAAATTTGGGTTTTATATTATTTTTTGTCCTCACCAGCCATTTCTCGATAAATGGCATTCGTAAATTTATTTAAATATTCGAGTTCAGTTTTACATCCTTGACCCAATCCATTGTGTTCATCTTCTGTAAGTTTGTCAAACCACGTTCTTACATTTCCACTAAGTTTGTGGTAAATCAACGCCCTTACTGCTTGTAGGTTTATTGCTAGCTCTGAAGTGGTTTGGATGATAAGGGTAATTTAAGCACACCATTATGTTATTAATTTTTCTTTTTCTCAGATATAATCTATATCCAAAATAGATGCTCCTGGAATGCCAACTCTTTGTTTTAGTTGATATTCTATAGGGATATTTTTGTTGTGAAAGTTAGGCATTCTATTCGTAGTGGTATTAGGTCTGATAGGGATAGTTCTGGTTCTTTCAAACTCAACATCTTCCTCTGGTCTGAGTTCAGACCTTCTTCTTCTCTGTTGTTCTTCATTTTTAGCAGTTGTGTTGGGATAAGTTTATCTTATAGTATCTAATTTAGAACCTTGGCCTTCTTCTCTAGTAGGTTTTAAGTTCATTTTTTATCTTTTTCTGGATATTTTCTTCATCTACTTCTGAGTCTTCTTCTGATCTTACAGATTCATCATCTTCGTATCGGTTATTGGCCATGTGGATTTTTTCTCCTAATTTCTTATCGTCCATAGATAAGAGTTCAATGATGGTGTCTAGATTTATTTCTTCAGGGTTTTTAAACCTGTCTTTTAACTTTTTTCTAAATATACTTGTTGACATTTAGTATTGTTAGTGGTGGTTTCAAATTCTTTGGAAAGAATCTCCCAGTTGTCTCTATAACCATTGGTAGGTTCAATCTGGTTTCTAAGATATTACTTTGGTTTATTTCCTCAGTGATTTTGTTAAATTGTATTGCACTTAAGTTTTCTACTTTGAGAGATAAATCTTGTATCTCCTTAACAATCTTGCTTGGAGGAGTCTGCTGGACTTCCTCTATGATTTATTTTATATCCGTTTGGAGCTCTGTGACGTTTGTCCTGAGTTCTATAATTTGAGGTAAGAGATGGTCAAAACATCTCTGTAAATACTTAATTTTGTTTTCTCCATTTTTTATTGGTTCCATTAGTCCAAAGGGCCCTTTGGAGAGTATCTATTTTTATCGACAATCGTCTAATTTCTGCAAAGGATTGGTTTGTGGATTCTTCTTCTAATATATCTTTCCTAATTTGGAACCTATAAGAGTTTCTTACTTCAATTTGTCTATTTTGTACGTATATCTCATTTGGTCTTTGATAACCTAGAAGAGGTTTTTCCCTTATGTTTAGGCTCTAGTTTTCTGAAAGTTCATCTAATTCCTCTATCTGAGGTTGGTAAATTTTTCCTATTTTAGAGAAGATATCATCTATCTCAATCATTTCTTTTTACTTGAATAATTCACTGTGATGAGAGTTAGTTAAAGCATATCTTACAACATATGTGATGCTGAAAGGACTGTTTCCTGGTTTAACAAGTTCAGATCATTCAAAATGATGGGCTAAACTCAAAGTTTTGTTTAGATCTTTGTCATATAGACTTATTGCATACTTTGGGTATACTGAAAAGACTAATTTTTTGTAACTTAGGTTCCTTTGAACCATTCCTAATAATGTATCTCTGTGGTTATTAAGTATTGCTACTTTGATAAGTGCATTAATTCCTTCTCGAAAGTGAGAATTTATCATAATCTGGATTCATCTTAGATGTATATAACCTATTTTACTTCTGTTATCTTTTGGGATGACATTTATTCTTAGTTTTAAGTCATCACACTTTGTGATGAGAGGCAGATTTATGCGTCCTGATGTGTCTTTTATATCAAAACTAAATCACTTATGGCTAAAGCCAAAATAAGCCAATTTTTTTCTTTTAATAAACATTCCTGCAATTTTAGAAATATTGTTGGGAACCTTAAATATCTAGTTTTTATCTAATGAAAGTTTTTTCTTTATAATTTCATTAAATTTTCTTTTTTGATAATTAAATCAGTGGAAAAATTTATTTGTTCATGAACTTCATATAATTCTATTTCTATGTAATAATGATTACTAGATTCAGTTTCTGGTTTCATTTCTGGCATTCCACGATTCTTTTACTTCTGGATTCTATGGAAGATACGCACAAAGCGTGTGTGAAAATGGGGTTGCACGCCCACCAACACTAGTAATATATTAGTTAATGAGAATCTTGAGGTTTAGCGAACATAGCTTTACTGTGGTTGGTAATAATTTAATTATTTTTAAATTGAGAGAGAATGTGAGTGGTTGAAAGAAGGACCTGCTTGGTGGTCCCGGACCCATGTGAAAGAAAGTGTCACGTACTCTTTGCAGCAGGTGTATATTTAATCCATGATGTTCTAAATTTAAGAAAATTGTTCCAAACAGGACTGTGTTTTTGTTTTTTTTTTTTTCAAAGGCAAGAATATATTAAACAAAAACAACCCTAGGGGCTGGGGCATAAGAGAGTTTACAAGTCTAAACGCCTCTATGGGCTCAAAACAAACTAAAGGGGTGAAACTGCACCCTTGCCAGCTAAAAAGTGCGCAAAATAATTACATCGACGATCAATAAACTCAAAAGTGAAAGCCTGAAAAAGCGTAGCGAGGGCACGGAGATCCGGTGCCAGAGTGAGGGCACCCCAGGATAAGTCCTCTGAACAATCACAAAATGCATACACAAGGCGCTGGCAGTCTGTCAGGAGCAGGACCCTATCGATCCCCAATCTGAGAGCTGCCTCCATCCCGCGAATCATTGAGTACGCCTCAACTTCCTCGGAGTCGGTAGCACGCACTGTATCATACCCTGCACAACAAACAAAGTTTAAATGAGTTTTAATAACAAATCCGGTGCCTCCTGGACATTCAGGCCTTTTCCAGGAGCCGTCCACGTAAACGACGTGCCATCCTTCTCTGGGCTGAGAGGCATTCCGAATGGGTTTGGGGATGGGGGTGGAGGTCATACTCGGAGGGATGAGGTAGAGTTTTGCCTGCTTCAGGGCCTCCCCCGTGTGGGGTTTCAGGACTGTTTTTCTTGGTTAATCATTAAAGCAGAAATGGGGACCTGCTTGGTACTACCGTACTAAGGGCATCAAAGTCATCGGGTCGCTGAAAATTCGCCACATACACGTTAGTAGCCTCGCAGTAAACGTCCATTTATATGTTTCTCCCTTCACAAATTATATGTTTCGTTAATTAAGATGCACCATTTAGTTTGTTCTGTATGTGGTAGTAAAGAACAAAAATGAATGACTGTAAGTGTAATATCATTCAATCCAACACTGCAAAATATAAGGAGATGCTACTCAAAATGACCATGGTAAGAAAACTAAGGCCAATTAAATGTTATACTGCAGTTTAAACGGGCTACCGAAAGGGTAACTTGTAAATTGTTCAAATCATAGGGCACCTTAACTTAGTACTGTAAATGGTCAAGTATATATAATTTGGAATTTCAGAAAGGAAGATAGATAAACAATTGGTAATTCAGCTATATATATCGTCATGCATGGTACTGGTAGTACCACCCTGACTATGACAATTACAGTCATGAGAACACGCCGTCATTTAAGTCATTTATCTAATACCAATCAAACCTTAGTTATATTATTACCATCGAAAAAACAATGGAAAATACTGAACAAAATACTTAAAATTCTAGTCTCCATGATATACATTCATAGTAAATGATGATTATGTCCGACAAAAGATTAAAATCTCATGTTATCAATCACATATAGAACTAAGACTAAAAGAAAAATAGATCAAGTGCAAACACAACTATGGAAAACCAACAGCAAAATATGAGAGCTTAATTTCCTCACCAAATATTTCATCTTGCCCCTCTTTGTAGATCTCCAGCCTTTGTCTGCAAAAGGTAAACAAAATTTGGCACAATGAATCCAAAGTAAGAATAAGAAAAAGAAAAGGTAAATAAACGATACAGTTGCAAAAATGTATATGTATCCTCGTGATTTTCCTTTTTGTACTGAAGAAGACACCCAAACTGTTTTTCAAATCCCAAGAGTGTTTAGACAAATTGAAAGCAAAGAGACGGAAATGCATATATATAAAGTTGGATTAGGGACTGAAATAGTTTTCAGGAAAATCCATTAAAGTTCCAAAAGTCTAGTCTATGGTCAAATAACATTGATTATACTATGAGAGCTTACAAAAAAGAAGAAATTAAAGATTAATTGTAAGAGGTCAGGGATTCAAGTTTTGACATCTCTCTTGTTAATGTTTTAAATTTTAAGTGAGGTATTGATAAGTGCTTGTACAAACCTGATCTGCACGGTCATTTCATACTTTCATAGAAGATATAGTACAAGTACTAAAAGAAAAATAAATCAAGTGCAAACACAACTATGAAAAGAAGGGAGCTTAATTTCCTTACTTATTTGTTCTTGCGCCTTGCAGATGTCCATTCTTAGTTTGCAAAAGAAAGAAAGCACACAATAAATTCAACGTCAGAATAGGAAAAAGAAAACTTTACATAAGCGATTCTAATGTGAATCTTCGAACGTGGAAGCTTAATTCGTATGTGATTAACACTAAGTTTGAACTAGATCTCTACTAGGGTTAATTCAGATGAAAACTTAACTCTTTTCATAAACAAAACAACTAGACTAACTACTAAAGAACAAAGAACCTAGACCTCCTATTTTATAGAACACACATGGGATTAGAATTAGCAACCATAATTCTAATATAAATAGAATTCTACTGAAATTAGAAAAACTTCATTTTTAACCTTCTGTTGGTTAAAACAAGCAAGTCCCTAAATCAACTTAGCTTCTCCAACAATGGAGAGGCTTGAATCCTAAAATCATAAATATAAATAGTCTGTTGATGGTGAGAACGGCCGTTAGAGAACAATTCACATCAAATCCCTCCCTCTGCAGAAGATTTTAACCCCGAAATCGACAAGTTTTGGAACACTATAGAAGTCGGAACTTTCTGATATGGCATACCCGCCTTCAAACTTCGAATTCTACCGCGAAGTTTACCGTAACCCGAAGTTGTACCCAAGTGTGGGGGTACAATGTTGTCACCAACATCCCTACGTCTATAGGCGTCTAAAATTAAAAACTGAAAAAATATTGTAAACTGCTCTTTGAAACCTTCTGCAAAACTTTCCCAAAACAGGTCAACATACGGAAATAATTCTTCACCTAGGGCCATCATCTCCTCAGTACAGATTAAATTTTGGGATACCTCGATCTCTAACATGCATGAACGGAACTGTTGGACGAGGCCGATATGAATTTTATGATTCATACATGTCTCCTGAATCTACTGTTGAGTAGCATGTTGATTGGTAGTTACCGCTGAAAATGCACTGTTTTGTTCGACTCGGCTCGGCCTTTTGACCGTACTCACAACTAGAGATGGCTATTTTTGTTCATGAAGCATGTGCGGAACACATACTACTGGAGTTGTCTCCCCTAAATGATAAGTTGTAACAGGTTGTATGGTATTGCACTCCCTCCTTTCTCCATCGTAAACCCGTAGTGTTTGGAGCAAAAAAAATCTACAAATTTTCTCCTTTAATCTCCTCTCTCCACTTTTTATAGACGGTTCCTCTTCTTCTGGTTTTCTCTTACAATCTTGAAGACGGATCTGCGATTGGTATTCGGGAGAGATCGTAGGATGACTCAGCTTCGACTGGAGTGTGGGATGGAGCAGCTTTGGTAGCGGGTTTGTTGGCTTGGGTATTAACTTGGGCCTGATTTGGACCTCATGGGCTAGGGCTTGTTGTCAGCTTGCCCAAGCAAAAAAATATGTCTTCGCGAGTGCCATCGGTGTTGTTGTGGTATCGACCACTATCAAGAAAGATTTCAGCGTCGGCAGTCCTTGTTGGCTGTATTTTGAGGTCACCTCTAGGTGGGAACCTCGTGGTTAGTCGGTGGTTGTCGTGGCCGGTACGTTGGCCTTGGGTTACACTTCGATTTCCTCAACATCACAAGTTTCAGCCTCGATAACGAGACTTGTAAACGGATTATTAAGTTTGTCACTCCTCGCGAAAATGCTTTCCTCAAAAGAGAGGTTTTCTAGTACGCCCAACAGAGGTGGTTGGGGGGATGGGAAAAAGGCTCCATTTCCAAAAGCCTCGACAAGCTTATCAAGCTTATCTGATATCCTCGCCACATCTTGAGCAAAGTGTAGCTAGGTTTCTTCTTTGCGGGTCTTCCACGAGACATCTTACTCTTTAAACTTACTGCACCGGGATCTTAACGCAGCTCTGGTACCAATTAATGTGAATCTATGAACGCAGAAGCTTAATTTGGTTGTGATTAACACTAAGTTTAAACTAGATCTCTACTAGGGTTAATTCAGAGCAAAACTCAGCCTTTTTATAAACAAAACAACTTTACGAATTATGCTAAAATTAGAAAAACTTTCTTTTTAACCTTGTGTTGGCTAAACAAGCAAGTCCCTAAATCAACTAAGCATCTCCAACTATGGAGAAGCTTGAATCATAAGAGCATAAATATAAATAGTCTGTTGACGGAAGGAATGACCATTAACGGACGATTCACTTCAAATTCAGTTGCAAAAATGTATCATTGTGGTTTTCTTTTTGTAATGAAGAAGATACCCAAACTATTTTTCAAGTCTTGAGAGTGTTTAGACAAATTGAAGGAAAAGAGAAGGAAATGCATGAAGTCATGGATTAGGAGTTTATACGATCTGAAGGAAAATTTGTTAAATTTTCCAAAAGTTCAGTCTATGGCCAACTCACAGAGATTATACCATATGACTTCTTTCAAAAAGGAAAAAGAAAATAAAGAGTAGGTTAATTATGGGAGGTCAAGGGTTCAAGTTTGACATCTCCTTGTTAATGTTTTAAGTGAGAGCCTGCTTAGTATTCTAAAACTGGACACATTCTAAGTTATTAAGGAAATGAAGTATAAAAAGTATTTACAGCAAAATACTACATATTAATTATGGGAGCGGATAAGGACAATCAATCTTGGGACACTCATTTAGACACTCATCTTTTAATATATAAAGATATTTTTTTTTATGAATATGATCTCCTTATTATGAAAATCATCCTCGCAAAAAAGTTGTTTTGACATTTTTATTTAAAGATAGATTTGAATTAAATTTGAACGGGAGACCAGACAAAGCGGAAAGGAGTGACACTGAAGTGGGAGAAAGTTTGCAAACCGATGAAGGAAGGGGGACTTGAAGTTCGAAGTCTGGGGGAAGTAAATAACGTAATGCTCTACAAACTGCACTGGGTTTTCAAATAAGGTACAAAAGAATAGGCAAAAATTTTGAAATCCAAATTCAGCAGCAAGAGCGGAGACCCAATTCGTTACCACAAACCTTCTACTATATGGAAAGGCATTCAAACACGAGCTGCACTTTCGAAACCTCACATTGGCTGGCTTATCGGAAATGGAACGCAAATTGATTTTTATCATGGAATACATCAACTTACGTCAAAACTCAGCAACTTCATTAACCAACAAGGATGAAACTTCCCTAATGATATCCGCCTTCTCCTCCTTGCCTTGGGAATATACTTACAACAAATCCAGTATAACCAAAATGCGCAAGACGCAATGATCTAGAAGCTAGACCTGCATGGTGCGTTCAAAACCAAGAATGTTTTTTATGCTCTACGCAGAAGAGAGGACACGACATGGTGGTGGAGATATGTGTGGAGTAAAGCAATCCACCCGAGGCTGGGAGGTTTTGTATGGCGTCTGCTGAACCATCTCCTTCCTATGAACCACATCATCAGGAAGAAAGGCATAGCCTTGGTCTCCGTCTGTCACCAATGCCACAACAACTCAGAAACGGAAACACATACACAACTACATTGCCCCTCTGCTGCCTCTCTCTGGCAAAGGGCTAGAAACTGCTTCTCCTATGATTCTATTATACCTACAAATATTTGGAGAACCATTCTAGAAAGGGGAAAATCATCTAGCCCATATATTAAAGACTTATGGGTTGCCATGGTCTTCTCTATATGCAACAACATTTGGTACGCAAGAAATAAGTGGCGCTCAGATGGATTCAAGATTACAATCTAAAAAATCACGCTGAACACCCTAACAGATATCGCAGATGCTGCTTACCTCTCTTAACATATGATAAACAACACGGTTCATGGTTCATGACCTGAAGATCATAAAGGTACTAAATGTCCAATACAAACCACGAAAGCGCAACAACATCGAGAGCTATAGATGGTTGTTCCCTGAAGTGAACGAGGTTAAAATCTGCTGTGATGGATCAGCTATGGGCAATCCAGGACCGGCAGGGATTGATATAATGTACAAAAATAACACCGGTGAGGTCTTGGGCACTTTTAGCAAATCAATTGGCCAAGCTACAAACTATATAACAGAGATCACTACAATCATATCGGGCGTACAACATGCTGTAGTACACGGCTGGAGAAGAGTTTGGCTTGTCTCTAATTTAGCTACAGCTATTAATGCTTTCCTCAAAGACAATATACCATGGTATCTCAGAACAACGTGGACTCTGATCACTACTCTCCTTCAAAACATCTGGTTCAGTCATGTATGGAGAGAATGCAACTTCTCTGCAGATCACCTCGCACGGAGATGCTAAGACCCAAACTAACCGCTGGAAGATTTGATAGAATACCTAGAGATAATCGAAGACCAGGGTATGAAGTACTATAGAGTGAGGAAAATCGTTCAAACGAGATAGAATGTCGTTCGAACGAAATGGAAATTTTTTTAAACCTGCCGATTCAGACAACATTATGAAGACAAGTTTCAATAGGTCATTCGAACAGACTTGGAAGTCGTTCGAACGACATACACGCTAACCTCAAAATCGGGTTTCTTAAATTGTCGCGAAAGACGATATTTTGAAGGATTTTCATATTTTTGTTTGAACGAAATTAGAGGTCGTTCGAAAGAAATACACTCCTGGCGTTCGAACGACTAGCCCTGATGCATATTAGTTTATGGTTTTTTTACTCCTGTATTTATTTATCTTCGTAGAGAGCTCCATACATTTTCCCTAGTGCATGTACTAGGGTGAGGAATGGATGGATTTCTCTTATATTGTAAACTAGTACTACCTGTGGCTCGCCACGTTGAATACGTCGATGCGCCTTCGGCGTTATATAAATTGTCCATTAACGCGCCTTCGGCACTAAAACTCGTAAATATTTCACATATTAAATATTCACACAAATAAATATTAAAGAGAACACTATGGAAAATATCCAATCGAATGGGTTAACGACTTAGCATGCAACATAGTCTTTCCGCGTACTACTCGTAACCAAGTCACGGTGAACATGTCAATGCACCTTCGATGTTATCAATGCTAATGATTGCCACGAGATCGACGCATCGTATGATAAACTTAAATGTGCATTAATGTGACTTTGGCACTACAAATATATATATATATATATGTTTGGGGGATATGGAAAAATAACATGACTCAGTTGCTCCTCATCACTAATAAGACTCACAAAATTAACCAACTCACAATAGCACACATAAAACCACAACTTCCTGGTCAAGATAGTGTAACCTAGCTTGGAGAATCTTCAATAATGCAGTCCCCACTAATGATAGAATTCAGAGATACCAGATTCAATTCGCTTCAAGATGTTACTTATGGCAATCATAGTCAGAAAACCCCAATCACCTGTTTCTTCTTTGCCCATTTGCTTCATCTGTGTGGTGCTGGGCTCTAAATCTTTTTGATCTTGCAATAGTAAGATGGACTTTCAAAAACATGTTTAATGAAGCTTCTCAGTGTAGTACCTATGTGCAGGACTTGTGGATAAATATGGTGTTCTCCATTCGAAATTATATTTGGAATTCTAGAAATAAATCTGTTCATAAAGAGCATTGACTATTTTCTTGTGCCAAGATAAATATTTAGAGTCAAGTTAGAGCCACTGTAATAAACTCAAAGGATGTTATGAAAAACAACTCACAAGAACTAAAGCCTATTATTGCTATTGTGGTTGGCTGCAAGCAGAAGAAACCCCCAAACATAAGAAC
Organism: Kingdonia uniflora; assembly: GCA_014058105.1. Classification (NCBI taxonomy): domain Eukaryota; kingdom Viridiplantae; phylum Streptophyta; class Magnoliopsida; order Ranunculales; family Circaeasteraceae; genus Kingdonia; species Kingdonia uniflora. The sequence continues at coordinate 236,895 of JACGCM010002532.1, forward strand.
CTGTTATTGGCTCCACAAATTATGTTCTATGACCTAATAAATGTTTAATTGGCACAATACGTATCCGATGACCTTAATTACAATAATGTTGCCCACAATAGTCATGCTCGACTCCCATCGCCATCACCATAACAAATCACATTATCAGAATCAGTTCGAGAGTAATGGACCTACCTTAAACTTGCAAAAAACAAAAACAAAATAAAGCATTTACAAACATGGTAAAGTTGCAAAAACATGTTCACCTCTGGAAGTGGCAATATGTTTTTAATCAATGTATGTATGCAACTTAACTTCTTGTTTTCCTTAAAGAGATGGGTTTGCTTGCACATCCTTTTCCAGCGAAACATAGCTTTTGTAGGATTTGAACTCATTATGTATTTCCTTCTTCTAGTAAAATGCTTGAAGCATAGCCTACCGGATCATTGATCAGAACTTTACCTCTGGTGCCCGTACTTTCAGAATTAGGCAGAAATACCACTTGCAGATTTATATTTGTCAAATCCAAAGCTAACCAATACTTGAATTTAAAGCCATAAATTCTAAAATTTGAGTCAAACTTATACCTACATTCATCCGTTGATGTACGCTCCCAATATCTCCGGTCACCAGTTCCACATTATCCACAAACTTTCGGATGAACTCAGACACACATAGATATTCTTCTCTAACAATACCTCCTGCCAAACCCCAACATCAACCAACCCTTAATGAATAAAAAATCAAAAAACCCAAAAGTAAACAACCCCTTTCAACAAATCCACCAAATAACCAATGAAAACCTCACTTTTGTAAATTATAACTTGGACTTTCAGTTGTCACTGCCTCATTCTACGGATGAAAACCCTAGGAAACTAAATGTACTCACTCACCTACAACATAGAAAAACATGCACATTAACCCCTTTATCCTTATCATGTTTTCCATTCATAATCTATCCCCATTTTGTAATTCCCTCTCAACCTTTTCAATCGACCTCGGAGTCTGAGACTGCGAAAGTGATACTAACCCCATTCTCCTCTGCGGTTGCATATGCACCAAATCCATTAAACCAATAACTTATCTCCAACTTTTCTGCAATATCAAACAAACAAACATAATGTTGCAAATAACAAAATCAAAATTTTCTCAATTCTTTTTAAACCCCAAATCAAATTATCAAATACCCAAAGTTCATTGAGAATTAAGATGTTAGGCGGAAAGGCTTTGGGTGGAGAGAGAGTTGTAGAAGAACACTAGACAGAGAGATGCAAGAGACGGCTTGGAAAAGAGATAGACGTGATGATAAGAGAGAGTCGGGATAAGATGGTGGTTTAAATAGTGAATACTAAGACTAAAGTACTCTTAGGTTGTGTAATGTCTAAACAACCATTGTGTTACCAAGATTTAAACAGATCTCGGTCGTCTATCTTGCTTTTTCCAACAAATCTCAAAGAAATAACATTAAATCCCAGCCCCTCTTTATCTGAGACAATGGCAAATTTGTCTATTTGAAAAACACCGTTTTGATTATATCTACTAAACTTTTTGCAAAAAACAATAGATTTGAATTACAACATATATATTCTCATTTTTAGTAGCCCGTTTTATCTAAATTTGAACCTTATACTTTATGATGTATGAATATTAACTTAAAAATTTATAAATATGATCTCAATGGTAAAAAGATCATATTCATAAAGAAAAAACGTCATAAAACATCTTTATATATTCCTAAGAGTGAGTGTCTAGAGAGTGCCCTAAAAGCAAGTGTCCACGGACTCGCTCTCATTATTATGTGTTACAAGTCTTACGACTAATTGAAAGTGAAGAGATCGAAGGGAATACGTACATAATATGAAATCATGGATTAGGTTTCAAGCAAAACTTAAATATTAAACTTGCCTACCCATAGCCCAGTCTTTAGGCCACGAAACCGAGCCAGTATGGTAAGAGTAATTTCACCAAAAAATAAATGAAGATTGTGAGTGGAAATTTTAAGGAAGAAAAATGAACATGCCCAATGCCCAATGCCCAATGCTCGTATGCCTTTCTTAAGGAAGTCTTTCAAATTTGTAAAACCTTGATCTCTAAGGTTTAGTAATTAACACCATAAATACAAAAAGATATGATTAGGTAATTATAATTTCTAAATATAAATGAATCTAGCTAGAAGCCGCAATACCTAGCCTATAATGGTTCTATAAAAGGATCATAACATGTCTAACTCATAATTATTCCAACAATCATAAGAAGAACAACAAATTTAAAAACATTGGCAATGCATGCATAAGAACGGGGACTAAATCCATGCATGTCTGAAGTAAACACATCTAAAATAGAAAAACCCTAAAAATAGAGAGATCATAACATATCTGAATTCAAGTTTATTATAATAGAATATATTGTTCAAGACTGCAGCCAAGGAAATCGATAAGAAGTGTTCAATTCAACCAATAAATTATGAACAGACCTAACATATTCGAGAACACAACGACAATTAATAAATGCATTGGGAAACAACATAACATCAAATAAACCTTAAAAAGAGAAAATACCTAAAATTTAAAATGAAGAAGGAAATACATGTAATTACTTTAGTCATCTCTACATCATTCACCCCATACTGACTTAAACCTCCGGCCAGATGCTATAAAGGAAGAACGGTTGCAACAAAAGGATATGCTATAAACCTCTTTGGCAAATTGTTAACATTGGCATTCACGAACATATCCATTTTAGGGCTATAATTAATAAAGCAACCAGCCATTACTATTTTGTAATAGAACATTTTCGTTCTCTTGAACACCAAGGGGTTCACCCATGAATTCCCATAGTATATTCTCCATCGGTTTATAAATCTTTTTCAGAGAAATCAAGCAGTTTATTTCAAGTTCCATGCAAGTCCACCTTACCCAGGTTTCAGTTTTTTCCCACCTATAAGCAACTATAGAAGGTTCCCGCTTAACAGCCCCAACTGGTTATAAAAAAACTCAGGGCCGAGAAAATTATCATGGAGATAAATCATATCAAATCTCTTGCTTTTGGTATTAAAGGTCAAAAATGCAGTCACCTAATTATCCTGGTCTTGTAATAGAAACGCCCAACAAGTGTATTCCATGAAATATAGCACCATAGTATTGTCCCATTGATGGGATCCGGGATCATTCCCATCCACCAACAGTTCGTCCCCGGTGTGTGAATTTCACCCACTATATATCTTTTTTCCTTTTCAAAGGTCAAAATTTTATGACCTTACACTATACTTTCTGTATAAAGTCCAAATTCGAAGCTACCACCTATAGGCTTGAAATTGAAACGACGCATCGGTTGCAAAGCATATTTTCTGTTAACAGATAGGGAACAAAAATTTTGATGGTAACAAATTTAACTCGCTAAACAAAGAAACCCATACATGTACAACTACTTATAATAATGGGATTTTGAGGCCAAGGCCTAAAGGGTATGTTTTTCAATTTCATTACTCCATCACCAATTCTTTTGTACAATTAGGAATTCCGATTGGATTGAAGGAGGAGACTTGGACATGCTTGGTTATGATGAGAGATGTGGAATGGGTAATCAAGACAAAATCTCCTGGATATATATCAGTAGAAAAAACGTGTCCCCACAATAGATTTTTTGCAGCTTTCCTAGTAGAAAAATCATGCAGGGATTCGATAAAGACTCGGTGAAGCTGGTGCTCCTAGTAGGCTTTATCTTAAATGCTCAGAGAAGGGAATATTGTAAGCTGACTCTTTATATTTCTCTAAGTATGGTAGTGAGCTTGTATATTCTGCTTTTATCCTCTCAAGCTTCCCACTGACAAGGAAATCATGGTGGTTATATAGGATTGATATTGCTTATATGAGATTGAAATTGCACTGGGTGTGGTTTATGATCAATAAAAGTAATATTTGTTCTTAACACCAAACAACTAACTTCTCCATCCCACTCCAAGTACTATACTGCCAAGTGACCTATTAGAATGTTAGCACTGATCGAGTGAGTTGTTTTCTTATATAAGTGACTAAGAAAAGAAATTTTTGTTGTAATTGTCATGATGGAAATTCCTCTTGGGGTTGAGAAATCTAAAATACAATTAAGAGAAAGTAAAAGAAAAAAATATTTCATTATACTGCTAATTAGATGGAGCAGAATGGTAGTCTTCCAAAGCAGTAAAACTTAAGTATCTATGCATCAACTCATTAAGGCCTACAACACCTAATGATAAGACGATTATACTACCTAGACACAAAATGACCACCCTTTCTTAATTACTAAGGTGATTGACGATACAATATGCGTTATACCAAAACCAAATTCTTGCATGGAAGGAAAAACGGCTACTGATAAATGTACAAAAGTTGACATCAGTTCTAAGGCAAACTTGTCTTCCCGCCAATCTGTTATTGCGTCGAAGTTCATTTGTAGTAAATCTTCACCTTAAGAAAAATGTCTCTTAAAACTCGCTTGTTATCTGACACAAGTCCGGCGCTGACTGCATCAGAAAAGATGCAAACAATGATCCCGGAGACCAAGTGTCTAAATCATCAAGCAGTTAGCAGTGTCTATACTATGTTATTTCCATCTTCCAATCCCAAAGAAGTACCTACCCAAGATAAGAGGAGAAATGCAATTTTGAGAAAGACAAAGAAGAGGGTTCGGTACCCAGCTTGCCTAGCAAAAAAAAAGAGAAAGATGAAACTTTGCCTTCTCCAGTGAGTCACCCAAAGTGTCACTGGAACTGAAATTGCTTAGAATTTCAAAGAGAGGCAAAAGTAGCTGTGAAATTGGTGGCAAATGTGCTTTGATTGAATAGCAAAGTGGCAAAAGGGAAGAGTAAGATGTCTCAATTGTTGATAATAACTAGGACTATGGACTCCAACTGCATACATTGGAAGGACTTAGTTCCAGATCTCAATTGTTATCCATCTCCACAAAGTAACGGTAAAGAATTTCTTCCCGATTGCTTTGAAAGCCAATTTTTAATGTTGAAGATGGAAACTCTTCCGCGATGACTTCTCATGAGAATGTGAGGAGAAAGATGAGTATTGCAAAGAGAGATCTACAACCATGGTCAGGTATGCGTAAGAGAGAAAATGTTATGATTCTAGTTAAAGGTACATCTTGAAGATGCAGGTCCTTTTCTAGTTAAAGGTACTTCTCATTATGTATGGGATCTTCTTTAGTTATATAACATCATTGCAACACATTTTCCTTATGGTCTTGTTAAATGCTTTGTATCTTAATAATGATATTTTTATCTTAAAGAGTCAAGGCATGCACAATCCAATACCACCAAGTAGCTCTTTTTCCATACATAATGTAGTGATAAAAGATACATACCGATGAAGGTTATTAATTTGACCATTTTCTTGTGCTAAAGATGAATTTATTTCCCTCCACCTTTAACAGGAGAAATAACATCTTTTTCTTTCTTTCGCATACTAGACTATGGTTACAGTTACCTCATTGTAATACACATTTTCTTCCTCACTTCGACTTGAGAAGTCATCATTTAAGAGATTCCATCTTCAACGTTAACTAACAGATTTTCACACCCATCGGGAATATCCTCTTTATCGTGTTACCATGTGGAGATGGATAGCTATTAAGATTCAGAAGTAGGGTCCTTCCAGTGGATGCACTTGGAATCCCATAATCCTGGTCATCCTTAACTTGAGGCGTTTTAAATTTTATCTTCCTTTAGCTAGCAGATAGTTTCTGTCACTTTTCTATTCAATCAAAACAGTGTTGCCACCAATTTCACTGCCACTTTCATCTCTCCTTGAGATTCTAATAAACGCTTGGGTTAATCATTGGAGAAGGCGAATTTTTATTGCGATGAACCATCTTCTTTGTCTTTCCCAAATGACCTTTCTTATATTTTGGGTAGGCACTTCTTTGGGATTGAATATGGAAATAACATAGTGGAGGGATTACTTGCATGGTTTGATGTAATCATGCGGCTAACCTAGTTATCAAGGTCCCAGTGATCAGTAAGTAATCCCATCTCTTCTCTTTCTATCTTTCATCCTCTAAATTATTGAAGACCATTTAAATCTATACCTTCTTTACATACACTAACTTGGTTCTTATTGGGTTAATGCAGTAATGTCCACAGATTGGCGTCGTGCAGAAACTGTTAGAGAAAGTGCTTGATTATGGCGCTTGTGATTATCTGTTTAAGCCTGCAAGGCTGCATAATGTCGAAAACCTAAGGCAACATGTGTTCAAGTTGGGATAAAGCTTGAGTAAGGCTAACTTATGCATCTTCCTGAGATTTCCCTTCATGTTGGGATATCCATGATTGTGGTTCTTCCATAAACATGGAAAAATGTAAGGCCAAATCTAAAGGTAAAGAGGTCAATTGGTTAGATATAAGGTGTAGGGGCCTAATCTCGTAGAAGGGAGATTAAACTCTTACACCACTGAGTCTAGAGGTTCTAACAGATGTATTTACTAGAAAGTAAAGGTTCTAGTAAACGCACTTGCGTAGAGTCTTATAATAGGATCTTCTACGAGCTCTAGTGAGGATATTTAAGTAATGACTGTATAATGGTTGAGATTACAGTGGGGTCCGAGTAGAATTGAAGCCTTAGGCTTGGGAATGAGCTAGAAGGTTTCACAGCTTCTCAAGAGAGTTTGGGGGCAAATTTCTCAACCCCTCTATGGTGACCCCCTCTCCTAATTATATAGGGGATAGGAAAGATGATGTCACCATGGAGAGGTAAAATTACAACGGTATCTTCTAATACAGTTGTCTTCCACTCACACCTTTTCTACTTGGCTGCCATCCAATCGTTCTGGTGTCAGGTCATCACATGCCTCGGTGGCTATCCGAGGTTTGTTGAGGTCGAAGGTGGCCGAGGCATTTAAGTGGGGTTTCATTGGTAGTATGAGTAGGGATCGAGCTGTTTGACTGGCTTCGAGTTGACTCTTGGACTCGAAGGCTACGTGTAGGCTACTACATAAGGTCGGCTACGACGCCCTTCCTCTTGGCCTCTTTACCCTTAGTTTTAACCTGATTCTTCCACGTTTATGGAAGAACCACAATCACAATTATCCTGCAATGCAACTTGAGGGGAAATCTCATGATCGAAGAGGCATAAGTTGGCCTTGCTCAAGCTCTCTCCTCATCCTAAACACATGTTGCCATAGGTTTTCAACATTATGCAGCCTTAAGGGCTTAAACAAATGATCAAAAGCGCCATAATCAAGCACTTCTCTAACAGTTTTTGTGCGCCAATCTGCTGACATTACTCCATTAATCCAATAAGGTCCAAGATAGCGTACGGTAAAGAAGGTACATATTTAAATCATCTTCAACAATTTAGAGGAAAGAGAGACAGAGAAGACATGGGATTACTTATTGATCACTGGGACCTTGAAAACTAGGTGTGATCCTTATTGCTATGTGAGTCACAATTTTTTGGGAAAAAGAAAGTTGAGCTCTACCAAAAAGATGAAACATGTTCTCTTCCGTCCAGACACCATCAGATCGAGATGGGTATATGGCTATGCATGAGCTTTACCAAACTCAGAGGGAAATGTTTGGGATTATGGAATATATGTTTCATAATCTTCAATAAACTGAAATTCTGGGGTTGTACATCATCATCTGGAAAATATCCACAATACGGCACTTCTCGAGTTAGAATGTGGTTATTATGTCTTCGTGTTCGCTTTCTAGCATTTTGTCATAGGAAATTTTCGAAACAGTGATTTTTTTTAATCATTCCAGTTCATTTATACCGATCACACCTGCCTATCACTATCAGACCGCGTTTGATGAGAGAGACCGCACCCTAATCACTCAAGATTTATGTCACTGTATGATCCATACTTAATTATCCCCTAGATTATGCTCTCGGAAATGAGTAATATTGGGGGTCTTCTGATTGTCCTAATTTCCTATGAGTGGCCCGAGTGGGGGCAGGCTACATCTTCTTAATTAACAATGGGAGAGCATCCTTACGTTCAGTTTTTCCCTAGACTCCACACTGCTAGCACGCGTTTGGCTGTCTAGTGCTGGCCTTTTCTTTTTTGCTGGGCGCGTATTGATTTCTAGTGCTGGTCCTAAGCGTTGCTAGAGCGTTAACAACTAAACGAAGTGGCTTGCGTAGAGAATGCGTGTTTAGTTAGTCACTATTCTATGTCAATAACGTGTTTTCTTCATAGTGATGGCGATCATTTCATGGTGGCGATGACATAGTGATGAGACGTCCCTCCTTTTCTCCTTAAGGTGGTTCAAGCCCACACTTCAATCTTTTATTTCTTCTTTCTACCTTAGGTCTCAGGTTCCCCGCAGTTGTTACTTGAAGCTGCATATATACATGGCCACCTTGCCAGTTGTGTGAGTGCAGCAAACCCAGCATATTTGTCTACAGACAATTGGATCACCTTTTCCAAATCAGTCGTATTTTGTTTTGTCAATTACATTAATCGACCATGCACTTGACTAATATAATAACGCATTACCTCAGCAAATACAATCTCTAGCTTAAGTTTGCATCAATCGGGATTGATGTGGAGTTTGGGTTCTCAACAACTTAAAACACAATCGAATTAAGATTGATAGCTAAATTAAGTTAATTGCACGATGTCTATATGTTTGGTTGTATTTTTGTAATTAATAAATTGGTTACCTCGCTACCAAATAACAGCTAGATACATGGTTAAACTAAACATGATGTTATATACGGCCAGACACAATAATTATAGAAACCTAGCAAATTAGAGAAAGACGAATACACCTATAAATATATATGCCTTGAAACATAGAATATATCAGGCGTGATAATATAAAAGAAGCATTATAAAAAATAAATATACAATAAGATATATGTAATACTTTAATTCGGTAAGAAATTCGAGGTGAAGAGCAATTTATAAGTAGCAAAACATAAGTATTAAATGATGCAAATAATTAATTTCATTTTTATAGTAGTGTTTACCTTGTGCTTTCACCATTTTACTCCATATCTATCACGTACCCTCCTGTGAGATGCGCTATTGGAAGAAGGGTTGACACAAAAGGAGTTGCTATGTACGAATTTGGGAGACAGTCAACATCAATCTCCTGGAGCATATTCGTTCTAGGGTTATAAGTGAAAAGCCCGACATGACTGTCTAACACAATTTCTCCGTTCTTTGAAACAACCACTGGATATAACTCAAATTGAACCCTTCCTCCTTCACTTTTAAGATGATTGTCAATCGCAAATAGTTTACTCCAAGATCCATTGACCCCATACTCCATCATCCCCCACACTTCAGTTTTTTGATTACCATCAGCAACTACAAAAAGGAACCCTCCTAATGCTCCCAAAGAGTTGCGAGAAAACTCATTGCCCAATAAAGCCTCAGGAAGATGAATGACATTGAATTCTTCGCTTTCAATATCAAAAGTCAAAATTGAATTGGCTAATAACTGGCTTCTCTTACTAGCAAAACCCATCCAGTGTAACTTTCCATTGAATAGAACACTGTTTCCTCGCAGCCCCTTGCTGATCACCTCCGGAATTACTCCCTTATATCTCCATGTATTAGTTCCTAAAGTAAGCACTTGAACCCCTAACAGATCTTGTATATTCTGAATAGGTCCAATTCTTACAGCCTTATACTGCATATTAGTGACATCAAATCCAAATCCAAAGTAAGACTTATTCATTTTCTTCGGGCAACCATAAACCTCATAATCTGGTAAAGGCAAATTTTCTCCTGTAACTGGGTTACAGACAAAAATTTTATGATAACAGCAAGTTTTATCTACTAAGAAAACAAATCCATTGCATGTACCAGCTACTCTGAGATTGGGAAACTGAGACGAAGGCCTAAAAGGCGACTTTGTCAGTTTGATAACTCTATCCAAATTCTCACAATCCTTTATACAGTAAAGTTGGGAACTCCAAGGAGTTTGTAAGAGCATACTCGTAATTTCTTCGTTACACGGTGAATAAATGAAATGCATCTTAGGAAATTTCTTTCCGTGGATAACATTTCTCCAAGTTCTAGAGACATACCTAGGCGCTGAGAGTTGATTGATTGGTAATCTGGAAATGATATCTTGGAGCGTCGCCGATGGGATATCATCGATCGTTGAAATAGTCATCTTCAGTCTCTTAGTTGTCTCCATCTCTTTTTTCTTCAACAGTACTGTTTGGTTTCCCATCTGTTTAGGTTTTTAGGGTTCTGTTTAGGATTTTGGGGTTTAAATATGTCGGCCAAGGCACAATATAGGTTTTGTTGTCCGTATACTTCGGATCCAACGGTCTACATTGACCCTCAGAACTTCAAGGTGATTTGCCTAAAGCAACCTAGGAGTTTGGGGTCATAGATTCTTAGGGCACGTTATTGAAACAATTTTTGCTTACGTCAGGGTGACATCACATACACACACTCAAGGGCAATTTGTTTTCCCAATTAACCATGAACCTTGGCTCATGTTGTTTCTCACATTGTTACTGGACGGAGTTTGTGAAAAAGCTCTTAGAAAGATTCTTGACAAAATCGGGTCACAACCTACTCTTTCTCAGCGCAACTAAGCATATCTCTTGGAATTATGGATGGTTCCACACTGGTGGTGCGCTCAAAGCCAATTGGAAGAACTAAGCATCGGTTGCGTCTTTCCATTCTCTCCAAGTAGACTGCCAAGTGACCCTTTGGAAGTGGAACATCAGCATTGGTGATATAGACACTGATGAGAGAGTTGATTTGTTGAAAGAAACTAGGGAGTTACTTGAGGATTCGATTTCAGACAGAAAAGTTATAGGAAAACTCCAAGCTTCATGACCGTTGCAAGTATACCACAAGCTATCAATTTTCAAGCTTACAACGCATACACTGTAGTGTACGAAACAAGACAAACATTCAAATGGAATGTTAAAATAGACTAACATCATATTTAACATAGAGCTGCGCCCACAACTCGTATACATACAACTCTGCTCAAGGGTACAAACCTGCACCAACCCTATAAAACTGTACATATTGAAAATTTATGTGTTCGTATTTAATGTATTTCGAGAAATTAGGTCACAACTATTCTTAACAATCAACTTTCTAGGAATAAACAGATTCAAGTAATAGGTGTAACAAGTAAATAAACGACGTCACAGTGTACATTCAATTTTTAACCCCGTGGAAACTCTTTTCTCGGGAGAAAAACCACAGGCCGTTGTCAATGAAATCGACAACCAAAAATCTTTGCAATCTGAAAAACACTTACAGACTCGATAAACCCATATCTTGATTATCTCTCTTCTGCTCCAAGCTTCACGCCCTATCTTTTTTGTTCTCGTAACGATACTCAAGCTCGATAAACTCGTCTCGTGATCATCTCTTTTTTGATCCAAGCTTCACGCCCTATCTTCGTCATTCTCACAATGATACTCCTTGATCTCGCAACAAGTATCACCTTACTCGAATCACTCTATTAAATCATCAATGACTAGATTTGAGGGAAGTTGGATTGACTAATTCAATCTCAAGATCAAAGTTTTAAACTCTCTCTCTTTGATCTTAATTAGTCTCTCTGATAATCATAAAAGCCAAAAAAGAAAAACTGAGTGGAAAAACCAAGGCAAGTTTTGTTTTAAATAGGGCAAAACATTTTTTCCGACATCCGTTCGAACGAAACCCAAAGTCGTTCGAACGGAACACTAAAAATAGCCTAGAAATCATGACAGAGAAAATATTTTGTAATGATCCTTTTTGCCCAAAAGTCATTCAAGCAACTATAAATAGATCTCGTTCGAATGAGGGAAGCAAAATGGCCTTGAAAACACAACCATGAAAAATGCTTTAAAAACTTGGTTTATGCCAGAAGTCGTTCGAACGAAATATCAAAATGCATATGAAAACATATCAGAGAAAAAGTTTGATTTTTCTAGTTTGCCAAAACATTTTGCTAGGTTAAAACAAGCTTGGGATTTTACTTTATTAGTGTTCTACTTACCAACTTACCTTCTCGGCCTCTGGCTGTAGATGACTTGTCTAGCGGTATTGATTCTATCACCGTCTTCGACTGAGATAACCACGGGACTCGACATACACGAAATGAGACAATCTAAGAATCTTTGACATATATATATATATATTATCTGCAGATCTGTACATAACTGCACCATATATAACTACACCTGCATATACAAATGGATGCGTTTGCATGCACATATAATCCACATATTTCCAACTGCAACAACATAAATAACCTGACTAAAATATGATACATGTCGAAGGAAACATAAGTTAACCACTATATAATTGAGCTATATTATCAAGGGGCCTCCCCGGCCAAGACATTTCTGGCCATGTAGAGTTGTACAAGAACATATGCTATCTATGCCACTTTGATAACCATTATTATTAGCAATTGTTATTAGCTAGAAAGAGGTATAGAATATTTGAAACTTGATCAGATTTAGGTAAAGTCTTAAGTTTGGATCAAATCTCTTGATATTCAAACTTAATCTAATTTTGAATACATTAATTACATACATTAACCGTCATGAATATGCAGGTGATTCCGTAAATTAAACTATCTTGTTTATCTTCTATATATTCTGTGCTTCAGGTATCATATATGTAAACGAGAAATTACATAATCCTTTTGATTTTCCATTTTTCTAATCAAGATCCATGAATCATTATTCTTTTGAAGTCGTATGTGGCATATTCAAAGGGTTATATGATCACAGGTCTTACGATTACGTGAATAAAATGAAAACCTCTTTATATAGGCCTAATAATAATTTGCTAAGCTGACAAAGGGTTAAGTGCTAAGGCCATATAGCTAGGGAGGTTGTTCAAGTTTGAATTATATATTTATCTTACGCTGGAGACGACAACTGGTTTACTAACACCTTAAGAGAAATTAGTTAGATAATTGGTATTAAATGGTTTACCTCATCAGTCACACAACTTCAATTCACAGCTACTGCGTACCCCCGTTAAGATGATCGATGTGAAGAAGTATTGGGACAAAAAGAAATGGAAGGCATGACTTCGGGAGCCTGTTCATCTTGGTGAAAGTATCTGTTTCAAGGATATAAGAAAGCAACCGGTTGTTACGCCTAGAACCTTGTATAAGATAATCTCCATTTTTTCGAATGCGTAAGGGAATAACATCGGACATCTTCTTCCATCATCTTTAAGGTTCTTATTAATAGCAAACAGTTTCGTCCAATCTTCATCCACCCCATATTTCATCATACCCCACAAGAGTTTTCATTAACTAAGAAAAAGTGATCTCCTAGCACTCCCAGACGGATTTTAAAACTAAAATGCAGTCTGGTCAAGAAAATTTCAGGGAGATGATTAACGGTAAGTTCTTCCCTCTCAATATTAAAGATCACAATATAAGCAGTTACGATCATGTCATTTCGCATACCATAAACACTTGGTCAGTGAAAATTTCATTTAAATAGAACACCATGGAAATAAAATGGTAGCCCTGGGAAATGTCCTTTCCTACAGGTCCATTGCTCCGGGATTTCCCCCTTATTTCTCTAAGTGTTCGTCCCCAACGTGTGCACTTTGAGTCTTTGACTACTAAATCTTGTCGAATTTTTACCACTTTGTACTGATTTCTTTTGGGATCAAATCCAACTCCAAACTCAATATAAGACCTTATCATATTGCCACACCATAACCAGGTAATAAAACACTTTCTTTGGTTACAGGATTGAAAACATAAATGTTTGGGTTCTTACCACTAAAGTCGGCTAAACATACGAACCCGTTACAGACGCCCAATATATTGTAAAAAACAGGAAGGCCAGTGTTATGCTTAAATGGTACATTTTTCAATTCAATGGCTCTATCAGAATTCTCAAAATCTCTTTTATAAAATAGTTTGGGGCTCCTACTGGATTTCAAGAGTAGACATGGAATTACCTTATTACAAGATGAGCTAGAGAAGAGCATCTTACAAAAATTCGCTTCTTTTATAAGATCTCTCCAAACTTTAGATACAAGCCTAGGTTCTGAAAGCTGCACGATTGGTAACCTCAGAAGGGTATCTTGGATCATTTCTGGGCTGAGATAGCGGCAATCCATCATCACATTCTTCTTCCTCCCTTATTTGCGGCCAGCTCCATCTCATCCTTCTTGTTACTGTTTGCAAATTCTCTTTCAGAGTTTTCTCCTCTCTATTTTACTGGTGCAGTGGTGCGGCCAAGCAAATGAAACTTAAACAAATGTATTTGGTGAATGACACCATTTTCAGGTTTTCTTGTTGTAGTCTAAGACACTTTGAATCCAAGGGTACTGGAGATTAATCCTCAGACTTCAAGGTGATTTTTCCAAAGCAAACTAGGGGTTAGCACACGTACTGATGAAAATAGGGCTGTAAATGGACTGGACTAGGATCTGCTATGATTCTAGTCCGATTCGTTAAGAAACACTCTTGGTCGTAACTTGATCCAAATCCTATATCACCATTAAACTGTCGATGTTAACTCGGTATGTAAGTAATTTGGCCAATCCTAACCCGGTCCGAACCGATCCGTTAACAAAAAATGATGTTTTTAAAGAGGTAAAATCTTAAAGAACTGTTACATGAAAATCAATTTTTTTTTAGGAATACTCATTCTAAGCAAAACCCTAAATCTAAGTTCACACTTAAAGATTTTCTCTTTCGGTCTTTACGATGTTGCAAGAAACGAAAGGGGAAAGAAAAATCCCTCTTGGTTTAATAGGAGAAGAAAAATACTATATTTTGGGCCATGGGTTACTATTTCAAAGAATATAAAAACAAATTAACCTTCTTTATTAGAAGATGATTATAATATTAGCACCTCTAATATGTATCCTTAACGGATCGAATCTTTAGCGGATCGGATTGAGGTGGATCCTTATCCAATCCGTTAGCTTATAGGATTAGACCTTAATGGATTTGGTTTGCTAATGGATCAAAAAATCTGGTCCAAAACCTTAACTAACGGACCGGATCGATCGTACCAGGTTACCTATTTAGACCTTACCATTGACAACCCTAGATGAAAGGGCTTCTATGGTCACCCATGTGGGTGAGTTTGCTATCACCTTTATAAAGTGTCATCCCACAGCTTCCATTATAGGTGATGAGAGCCGAATCTGAATGCAAAAGCTAGCTGGCCGTAGACGAATCACATACGGAGAAACTTGTCTTGTATCCATTGGCCCAGGCCTTCACTTTTCAGGGTATCAAAATCACAACCTTCAAGATATTAGCAATTTTTTTTGACAAGATATGTGAAATATCAAAATTTAGAATACTTCTAGACACGTTAAAGACAGCACCATTGATAGACACGTAATATTTACGTGTACAACTCCTAAATTTATATCTACCTAGTCATTTATTAAATAAATGTGAAACTAATAGTGTTTTTGTTTGTATTTACAGAAATTGGTCACATGATAAACAAGTCGTACATTTTTCCAGTTTTTAACGAAGAACAAGGGTGATGCACTCCAACAATGATTCTTATTTGAAGTTGTCAACCAAAGGCCCATGCATGTAAGCCCATTGAATAAAATTAGATATATATATTATTCTCATGAGTTGTAATATATATGCATGATTTTAGGCATTGTTTAGAGGATTTTATATTAATGGTAATATTTTGTAAACCCTTCCTATACTTTATAAATAGGAGGGGAATCCCACCCATGAGGGAGCATCTTGGAGAGTGTAAATTAAAGTTCAATAAACAATAAAGTTCATGTTCTTCTCTTGTTCCTGTCTTTTAATTTTATCGTAGTAATAGTAGTATGGTAATGATCAAAGAGATGAGTAGTTAATCTTTTTAGCCAAGGCTAGAGGAAGCTCTACGCAATGTAGCCTTAGTGTAGATTGTGTAGCTTAGTTAGAGTAATTACTTTATCTTTATCCCAGAATATTGCATATTCATATTCCTTTGTCCTATGCTTGACCAATGCTAGGATTAGGAGGAATAATGAATCTATGTAACCATCTTGTTGGAACATAACAAGATAGGTTAGAAACATGGAGAAGAGAACATAATCCATACTTATCAACCGGACCATGGTTATGTAAGTTGGTTTATGAGTAGTTCCCAATCAATAGTTGAGTAAGTTGGTTTATCAACCGGACCATGGTTGAGTAAGTTAGATCCAGAAAAAAAGTGATTGGCTCAAACTCTCTTGGAGTTACAGTAGCTTTGAAGTCTGTCCCTGAATGTTTTACCATTTTTGATCATCTATACTTCACAGTTTGGAAATACGTTTGCTACAAAATTATTAGATAATTCAAAACCCTTTCCGAATTGCTGTAGATTAGATTTTTTTGTTTAGTCGTTTGTGAGTTACAGCCTTTTCAAAAAATAGTAAAAAATAGTCTCTATAAATGACGTCGTGTTCATTAATCACTTGTTTTGAGCGGTAGGGAAGAAAAATTCTAGAAAACTTCATTATTGAAGAATGTCTTTCCTTTCTGAACTATCTTTCCAAATTGATATTATTTATTGCTCTCTTTCAACCGAGCTGAAAGATATAAGCATTTGAAAATCAGGACATCATAGACTATAATAAACTTGGAAATTGAATTAATATTGTTGTTGCAAGTTCACTAATCCTTTCTCTCTTGTTTTGTAGGATAGTTAAAAAGTTGGAAACAAGACGGACAATATGCATCATCAAATCCATCCTTCTTGTGCCCCCTAAGTAAAGGGGCACTTCCTTCTTTCGCCCCCTAAGTGAAGGGGCACTTCCTTCTTTCGCCTCCTAAGTGAAGGGGTGGCCACAGCTGCACCAGGAAATACTTCCCGTAGGTTGGTACTTCTTAAAACTTGACATCTATAAGGGGTACATATCCGCTCCGCCCTGGCACTAAGACATATAAAGTCGTGTGAACTGTGCAAATACACGCTGCTTTAATAAAAAATTTGCCGTGGTTGGATTGACCTATTGTTGTGTTTAATATTCTTTTTCATTCCAACATTAGTAAAGGTAAAGACCATTAGAGACTTGCGGGATTTCATCACCCAAAAAGCTCTCCAACAAGTGGGACCACCTATTAGGGATACGAAGAAATTTGTATCACACAAAAATTGAACGTCCCGGACCTCAAAATAACTTTTAATAAAAAAGAGTAGCAAGATTCTCGCGGGATTTCATCGCCCGACGGATAAGTGTACCAGACAGGGGTATAAATATGGGTTCGTAGGATGCGGCCCCAGCCTAGTGCCGCGAAATACTGGTTGTAAGTTTACGACGCTACCGTTTCGAGTGCTGACATACGATAAGGCAACTCACTCGGGCGTGAGGACTGAACATCTACTTTAAGCTGGTACTAGCATAGTGACGCATGGAAGTATAAAAACCAAAGCCTTTTGCCATCGTACCCATTTTGAATATAGAAGAATATAGGGGAGACCTAATTATTACTTCTAACAAATGTTAATGTGCTGAATTAAGGTTTTTTGATTGTTTACTGCACCGGGTGCCAAATTTATTGATTATTAGTTGTGCATGATCAATTGAACACGTAGAGGAAAATGTTTAGGAAGCTTACCAGAACCTTTGCCCATTTACGGGCCACCACCTCACCCAGTTAATACAATAGAGGACTTAGGAGCCCCAGTTTGGGAGGAAAGTGATCTATCTCGAGTTTTTCCAATTTTGGAGGAGGGTAATTCATCTAGAGTTGGCCTAATTAAACTTATTGACGAGCTAGAAGTCGAGCCCCCAATATGGCTGCTGCCAAATTTCTTAGGGACTATTGGACCCTAGTGGTGAGTGATATACCTTCAAGTATTGCGTTACCAGTTGTCACGACAAACGATTATGAAATCAAGCCTAGTGTGATCCAAATGTTACCTATTTTTTGTGGGCTTGATTCTGAGAGCCCTTATAAGCACATCTACGAGTTTAAGAAAATATGTGTACTTTCCAAATGCCATCATTTTACTGAGGATTCAGTCCACCTTCGTTTATTCCTATTATCGCTAAAAGACAAGGCTTAATTCATTGGCACCAGCATCTATCAATTCATGGGATCAAATGGAAACCAAGTTCAAAAAAAATAGTTTTCTATGGGAAAAACCCTCGGTATTAGAAATGCAGTTGTTGAATTTGTTCAAAATGAGAGTGAAACGTTTTACGAGGCATGGGAGAGATATAAAGATATTCTTTTACAATGTCCCTATCATGGTTTTGAGAAGCAACATCTAGCGCAGATCTTCTATCGTGGAATAACTTACGAGAACCGTTATAGGATAGAATCCATGCACAGTGGCAAATTCTAGGACCTTGAACCTGATAGAGCTTATGAGGAGTTTGAGACATTGGCTGAGAACTCTCAGCAGTAGAATTTTGATCCACATAGAAATATTCGTACAACCAAGAAAGGTGGCCTATACAAAGTGAGTGAGGGAATGGCCATCAAAGCTCAATTAGATACTCTTACCCAAAAAATTAAGGTTATGGCTACGAATCAATCTAAGGGTAGTATGAACTTGGTTCAGCAACAGGCTTGCACCGTTTGTTATGATGTAACCCATGTGACTCAAATGTGCCCCTAGCTCAATGAAATGAATGACAATCAAGAGCAAGTGGATGCTTTAAATAATACATACCAGAGGCCCTTTGACCCGTACAAGCCAACTTGGCAGAACCACCCAAATTTTTCGTGGAAGAACAGCCAACCCAGTTCAGGTTTTGGAGAGCCACAAACCTCAGGTCATAATTTTCCTAGGAATCCCCTCTCTTAATCTTATTCTCAGGTATCTCAGCAATCCTTTCAGTCATTCAAATAGTTCCCACCCGCTCCACCCAAACCATCTTTGGAAGATACCCTTGCTCTCTTTATGCAATAATCAGTGGAAAGCCAAAAACAATCAATGGAAAGCCAAAACCAAGCGTTGCAATTTCAGAAACAAATGATGCAATTTTAACAATAGTCTTTGGTGAATCAGAATTCTATATCCTAATCTATCTCTAATCTCGAGACTCAGATAGGACAATTGGCAAATACATTACATGAGAGACCACCAGGTATGCTACCTAGCCAACCTGTATCCAATTCGAAAGGACCACCGGGGTTTGATTTTTGCTCAATCCCAAAACAGGTTAATGCCATTACAACTCTATGAAGTGGTAGACAAGTTGATAACCGAGTTGAAATGCCTAGGCTTGAGCTAACACCCGTTGCTATTAAGGATGAGGTCGGTACGAGTGAACCTTCTTATAAATCTAAGGAGTTGCCTACCTCCTCTATTCCCTTATAAAAGGCACATTTTAGGCCAAAGGTGCCTTATCCACAATGTCTTCTTCTAGCTAATAAAGGGATTCAATTTGACAAGATATTGGATGCATTTAAGCAATTTGATATAAATATTCCAGTACTCGATGCCATCATGCTTATCCCTGCATATGCCAAATTCCTTAAGGATGCGTGCACTTGGAAAAGGAAAATCAATGTGCACAAGAAAGTCTTCTTGACTAAGATATTAACCCCTCCTAAGCTTCGAGATCCTGGAAGCCCAAGCATCCCTTGTAAAATTGGAGATCACAAAGTGGATAGGGCATTACTCGACCTAGGGGCGAGTGTGAATGTCTTACCTTACTCGGTCTATCAGGAATTAGGACTTGGAGAACTCGAACCTACCCGAATGACACTTCAATTGGCTGACAGGTCAATACGATACCCACGTGGTATCCTTGAGGATATTCTGATCAAGGTTGATATTCTTATTTTTCCTGTAGACATTATTGTTTTGGACACTGAAGATGTAAAGAATCCTAGCTGTGAGATTCCCATCATATTGGGTCGCCCTTTCTTTGCGACTGTTCATGCCATTATTAATTGCTTTAATGGGGTCTTACAACTATCAATAGGAGACATGAAGATCAAGCTTAATGTTTTTAATAATAATACTCAAGTCCCTCATTCTGATGATATGGCTAAGCTGAATATGATTAACTCCCTAGTTTACAACTCGTTCCCTAAATCATTTTCTGAGGACCCCTTAGAATCATGTCTTGTATACTTTTGGTGAAGACTTTGATAAAAATCCGATTGTTGAAGAGCTTAATGTTCTACTCGACCCAACACCTATTTTTAACAAGTCTAAATGGAGACCTCATGTTGAACCTCTAGAACCATCCACTACTTTGCCTATTCCATCCATTGTTAATGCACCCAAGTTAGACCTCAAGCCATTACCTAAGACTTTGAAGTATGCTTTCTTAAGTGATTCTAACACTCTGCCTGTGATCATAGCTTCCAACCTCAATATTGACCAATAAAGTAGATTGTTGGGTATCATTGAAAGACACAAATCAGCCCTAGGGTGGTCTATAGCAGACTTGAAGGGGATTAACCCGGCCGTTTGCATGCATCGCATCAATCTCGAGGAAGGTGCTAAAAATTCTCGCGAGATGCAATGGAGGTTGAATCCCACCATGATGGAGGTAGTGAAGAAGGAAGTTCTCAAATTTTTTGACTTGGGTATCATATACCCCATTTCGGATAGTAAGTGGGTCAGTCCCGTTCAGGTTGTACCTAAGAAATCAGGGATTACTGTAGTTGAGAATGAGAATAATGACATAATCCCCACCCGCATGACCACTGGGTGGCGTGTATGTATCGACTACAGGAAATTAAACATGGTCACAAGGAAAGATCATTTTCCTCTTCCTTTCATTGATCAAATACTTGAACGCTTAGCCGGAAAAAAACATTACTGTTTTCTTGACGGTTATTCTGGATACAATCAGATCTCCATTACCCCAGAAGATCAGGAGAAGACAACTTTCATGTGTCCCTACAAGACATATTCTTATCGGCGTATGCCATTTGGGTTGTGCAATGCACCCGCTACATTCCAGCGTTGTATGATGGGCATATTTTCTGATATGGTTGATAAATTTCTTGAAATCTTTATGGATGATTTTTCAGTATTTGGATCATCTTTTGATAAATGTTTACACCATTTAGAGCTCATGCTAGAATGATGTACACAAACCAATTTGGTGCTAAACTGGGAAAAGTGTCACTTCATGGTGACACAAGGGATAGTTCTTGGACAAATTATCCCTAACAAAGGGATTGAAGTCGATAAGGCCAAGATCGACATTATCTCTTCTTTACCTCCACCTCGGAGGGTTAAGGCCATTCGATCATTTTTGAGGCATGCTGGGTTTTATCGTCGGTTCATCAAAGATTTTAGTAAAATTTCCCAACCCTTGTGCAATTTACTTGCTACGGATACTGATTTTAACTTTGATTATGCATGTTTAGGAGCTTTTGAGAAACTCAAACTTTTATTAACTCCAACCCCTATCATCCAACCTCCCAATTGGGAACTTCCCTTCGAGCTCATGTGCGATGCTTATGATTACACTGTTAGAGCAGTTTTAGGGCAAAGAGTAGATAATAAACCTCATGTTATTTACTATGCTAGTCGCACGCTCAATGACGCACAGTTTAATTACTCTACAACGGAGAAGGAGTTATTAACCATTGTGTTTGCCTTGGAGAAATTTCGATCATACCTTGTTGGATTTAAAATCATTATTTACACCGACCATGCGGCCTTAAAGTATTTACTATCTAAAAAAGACGCCAAGCCTCGGTTAATCAGATGGATTCTTTTGTTACAAGAATTTGATATCAAAATTTGAGATAAGAAAGGTGTTGAGAATGTGGTTGCGGACCATCTATCTTGAATTCTCACTGAGGGTGCTGAAGATTTTCTCCCTATCTTAGAGACATTTCCTGATGAGCAGCTCATGACTGTCTCACAACTGCCTTGGTACGCCGATATTGTCAATTATCTTGCTACGCAATAATTACCTGCCCATTGGTCAAAACAAGATAGAACCAAATTCTTTCACTAGGTTAAACGTTTTAGTTGGGACGATCCTTATCTTTATAAGTTTTGTTCCAACCAAGTGATTTGGAGATGCATCCCAAATGATAAGTTCCATAGTGTGCTCATATTTTGCCATACCTTAGCTTGCGGTGAACATTTTGGGACCAAAAAAACTGCTGCAAAAGTCCTTCAATCTGGTCTTTATTGGCCTACCCTTTTTCGTGACGCACATACCTTTTGTTATAAATGTGATAGGTTCCAGAGGACCGGGAATATTTCTGATCGAAACATGATGCCCTTGAACAACATCCTTATTATTAAACTATTTAATGTTTGGGGCATTGACTTTATGGGCCCAATTCCTTCTTCTCGCGGCTACCTTTACATTTTAGTTGCAGTCGATTATGTTTCTAAATGGGTTAAGGCGGTGCCATGTTAAACAAATGACCATAAGCCTGTGGTAAAATTTTTGAAAACCATTTTTAATCATTTTGGCACGCCTCGGGCAATTGTTAGTGCTGGTGGTAAACATTTTTGTAATCGTGTCTTACAATATCTTTTGAAAACTTACTCCATTACTCATAAAGTTGGCACACCTTATCATCCACAAACAAGTGATCAAGTTGAAGTATCCAATCGGGAGATCAAAAGAATTTTTGAAAAAACTATTCAAACCGATCGTAAAGATTAGTCTGATCGTCTTGATGATGCCCTTTGGGCATATCAAACAGCTTATAAAACCCTGATTGGTATGTCACCCTATAGACTTATATTTGGGAAGCCTTGCCACTTACCTGTGGAATTGGAGCACAAGGCCCTCTGGGTTACAAAGGCCTTCAACTTTGAAATGGATAAAGCCAGATCACATAGAAATCTTTAACTTTCTAAACTTGACGAACTTCATCGCAAGGTTTATGAAAATGCAAAAATTTACAAGGAACGAACTAAAGCTTTTCATGATAAGTCGATTGTTCACAAAACTTTTGAGCCTAATCAGAAAGTGTTACTCTACAATTCACGGCTATATTTATTTCCTGGGAAATTACGTTCACATTGGTACGACCTTTTTGTAGTTCAAACTATTTATCCTCATGGAGCCATAGAGGTGGAGGATCCTAAGAACGGAAATATTTTTAATGTCAATGGCCAACGATTAAAACCGTACTTAGAGTCCTACACTTTTGATGAAGAGATAGCATTTCAAAATGATCCAGTATATCAAAATTGATATTATGTACCCCTATAGTACCATTATAAATCATTTAAATATGGGGGTACATTTCTCTGGCTGAAGACGGTAAACTTAACGCTTCTTGGGAGGCAACCCTTGATACATTCAGGTGAGACATTTTAGTTTTCTCTTCCATTTAATTTCTTGTTCTCCAACATTGAGGGCAGTGCTTGATTTAAGTTTGAGGGTAAGAAATCATTTCTTGATATGCTTTTTGAAGAAAAGTGAAATAATGACACTTTGACAATTTATGATATATTTTTGATGAATTTCCAAACACTTAAACTGATTTTACCTTGACATAAATATTATGAAAAAACCTAAAATTTGAAATTGTACCAAGTATACACTATAATATTTTGGAATATCTTAAGCTAGATGTACTATCTTTTTATTAGCAACTAATTCAAGTTAACTTGGCATATTTTGGAAACGTGCACTTCATTGTAGTTTTGTAATTAATACCTTCAATAGATTTTTGCTCAGTATAAAGGAAATTTAGCATTTATGTTAGGAATAGTTTGCTACAAGGGAGACAATTGCCTAAGAATAAGTTCATTCCTAAGAAAAAAAATTAAAAAAAGCCAAATGTGCTCTAAAAATTCTTACACTGCAAGGCTACTTGCATGATTAAGAACTGAAAGAGGAAAAATTATCACCAATCTCAAGTTTGACATGAACTATGTGAAAGGAGCATAAGAAAATGTTACTTATGAAAATCTTGAGTCTAGGTCATGATGAGGCACCACACCCTGGCAACCTTCGCCAACTGGCAGGGATTATCGACCAAAAACTCCTTGTTACGGATGCTTCACTAAGAAACAAAATACTTAAAAAAAAAAAGCTTACAAAAGAAAAGAAAAAAATAAAATTCTAGGAAGACGAATTGACTAAGGTACTTGTCGAACTAACCGTTAAATTTATTCCACTAAAAACTGGACTACCAAAAACTGAGTAAATTATTCTAGACAACGTATTAGGCGATAAAACTATTTTCATTGTACACTCAAATATAACTAAAGCAAAATACTTGAGTATCTATCTAATCTTGAGGTAGTACCTCTAGTTTTGGATAAGCTTAAAATATTATTTGATATACTTGGGAAAATAACAAGCTTAAGAATTTTTTCATTGGTATATTTTTGTCACAATTAAGTAAGGTTAAGTTCACAGGAAATAAGTCATGTGTATTCTAGAATTGTTTAAAATGTCATTATTGACTTTTGTGGGTATAGTCACTGCAAACCCTTACGAGACAACACTCGTCCACCAGGCTAAACCTGGGAGTTTAACGACGTGTTGCATACGTTAATACAGCAGCGTGACATACAAAAATGGTTTTTGTTTACTTTTGCTCGAGGACTAGCAAAATATAAGTTCGAGGGTATTTGATAGGCATACAATATTTACGTGTACAACTCCTAAATTTATATCTACCTAGTCATTTATTAAATAAATGTGACATTAATAGTGTTTTTGTTTGTATTTACAGAAATCGGTCACATGATAAACAAGTCGTACATTTTTCTGGTTTTTAACGAAGAACAAGGGTGATGCACTCCAACAATGATTCTTATTTGAAGTTGTCAACCAAAGGCCCATGCATGGAAGTCCATTGATTATAATTAAATATAAACATTATTCTCATGAGTTGTAATATATATGCATGATTTTAGGCATTATTTAGGGGATTTTATATTAATGGTAATATTTTGTAAACCCTTTCTATACTCTATAAATAGGAGGGGAATCCCACCCATGAGGAAGTATCTTGAAGAGTGTAAATCAAAGTTCAATAAACAATAAAGTTCTTGTTCTTTTCTTGTTCATGTCTTTTAATTTTATTGTAGTAATAGTAGTATGGCAATGATCAAAGGGATGAGTAGCTAATCTTCTTAGCCAAGGCTAGAAGAAGCTCTACCCAATATAGCCCTAGTGTAGATTGTACAACTTAGTTAGACTAATTACTTTATCTTTATCCCGGAATATTGCATATTTGTATTCCTTCGTACTATGATTGACCAATACTAGGATTAGGAGGAATAAAGAATCTATGTAACCATCTTGTTGGACCATAACAAGATAGGTTAGGAACATGGAAAAGAGAATATAATCCATACTTATCAACCAGATCATGGTTGAGTAAGTTGGTTTATGGGTAGTTCCCAATTACTATATCTCTTGTATCTTTTGATGTATTTCATATGCCCGACCAAAGATATGCGATACGGGAACTCGTAATTTACTTTAATTATTTATGCTATCTAGCGGTTAAAAAGGGTGGAGTGGATTCGATACCTCAAATTCCACTATAATTTATCTTGTAATTTGTTTTGTTCTTCTTTTTATTTCAAAACCTACACAAACTCGTTGTTATTGGATAAAACTAGTAGCTCGAAGTATAATTCGCACCACAAGTCTCTAGGGATATGACCTCGCTTACCCTTGTACTTAACGGTATATCGTGCACTTGTGGGTCTTTTAAGATGTCGGTTTATAATCGATCAACATCTTTATGCAGTGAAACTTGTCTTATTGCACCCTATATAAATGCACAAAAAACTTTGGTCCCAAAATTCAAATTCTTTCTAATTATTACCTATATAATTGTGCAACATCTATATTTGCACATTTTTTGGTGGTCCCAAGCGTATGCATTTATCTAGGTTTCAATGTAATGAAGTTCTTGAGGGGGTCTGCAGAAAATTAGTCTCAAGATAAAAAGAAGTCTAGGACTATTTGATTCGGACCGGTTCCAACAAATTAACACTCGTATGAATATTAAAGTTGATGCTAAATCAGAGAGTTGATATTTTTGGAGAACTGTTGTTGTTTAGGGGGAGTCTCAATTTTTTAAAATCGAGTAGCACCTCTTTGACCGGCCAAAACTCCAAGACTCGTGCAACATTTAGTGTTGGTGCGGCAAATATAAAGTTAGTCTAGATAAAAACAATGCAATGTAATGCAATGGTGGATTAATAATATCCAACAATATATATGTAGGGATCTATCCTTCGACCTACTTTAAACACGAACTGATCATAGGGATATGTCCCTCGACCTATTTCAAACTCGAACTACCTCAATACTAGACACATGCATTATGCACGTGATATATACAATCAACACTGACACCTAGACCATGAACTGATATGGAACGTGGCTCAAGCAATACAAAAAAAATGAACAAGTTAAAGACATCTGTCTCCCACGATTTAACAGTTACACATTTAGCTACCACTTACCTCATTTTTAGGAGAACGTGCTTCTACTCGATAACGAACTGCAGGTAAGGTCTATATAAATGATGAGTTCCAGTGGAGATAGGACCAAAATTTTTACATTATAAGACTGCAAGAATTTTAATCTTTTAAGATCAAGTATTTTTAGCTCAAGAGATTACTTGTAATAAGATATCAGCCTCAAGTAGTAAAAGTTATAGTTACTAAATCCTCAACTAGAGGTCGTGGTTTTTACTTATTCAAAGGCTTTCCAAGCTAACTTACCTGTATCATTTCTTGAATTATACTAATTCTTGTCACAGGTACATTTGGTATAAGATCTAATTTTGAGCTACAAAATTAGGTCATTACATTTGGCGCCGTCTATGGGAAAGAAGACATTTCCACGATATCCTAAGACATTTATTTATTTCACTATCCATTTCTAATCATGGTCACTTCTAAGCGACCAACAACAAAAGTCCGGCTCAATCTTTCAGTCAAACCAGAATAGCTCGCTTAATTTAAGATGAATCTTCATGCCGAGATAAAGAACCATAATGAGCTTGAACATCAGTTATTTCTTGAGCGTGAGCCCCGCGACAAAGAGCTCGAAAACGAGTGTCAAGCTCATCTGATTGCATTCAAGAGACATGAAGAACATATGATAACTATGCAGACTGCTTTATAGGCTTTGTAAGATACCCAACAAGCTCCCCTTACCAAAGATCGTGATTAAGTGCCAGCGAACTCCTAAGTTTTTACACAAGAAAGATTAGGACCTCAAGGAGCAACCAGCAAAGCCATTTTATGAAATCTTCAGAACGAACCACAAGCTTCAATTCATTTGGGAAGAAAAGCTCAATCTGATATCAGTAGAGGCCCCCAGCCTTCCAAGCGTCAAGAGGAGGAACATTGACCTCAACCCAGAATACCGGTACATAAATACTTGAGTGAGGGCACCAGTACTCATAATCCTCGACCAACTCGCTAAGTCACTCAGGCACCACGTCAGTACGTCACACAAGAACATATGGATTAATGCATTAAGGAGTTGATTGAAGTTCAAGCTCTAGGCAGTAAGGATAATTTCACCAAGTTGCAAGGTAGTCCGGTTGCCAAAAAGTTATTTGATATGGAAGTACCAATAGGTTTCTATACTCTAAAGATATGTAAATACAAAGGCACTGATCCGAAGGAGCACATTCAACAATTTTGTGATTCACTGGGATTGAATTAAAATCTCAACCATATTTTATGTCGTCTGTTCACCACAAGTCTACAGGGAGAACTACTAGGGTGGTTCTATTCTCTACCTGAATATTCCATCCTCATATTCGACCAACTGTAGAAGATCTTCTTCAAGACATATACACACAATAAAGATTAGGAAAAGAATTTATATTCTCTTATTAATTTCAAACAGTCTCAAGTAGAGAAGGTCGAGGACTTTGCAAAGAAGTTTCTAGAGCTCACACACAAAGTTGACAATCTTGATCAGAAAATAGCAGTTACTCCTTTTAAAAATGTACTACAACTCAATTTCAAAGCAAAGGAGCATCTCTTCTTAAACAAGCCCATAACATTGGAAGACATGATTACCAAGGTCAATGGGTATGTCAACCTGGAAAGGATGATGACCAAAATGCATAAATCTACTAAATCCGTCCTAACCACTAAAGGTCAAAGCACAAAATATAATAATAAACCAAAGGAGGATTAGGGTGATCAAAAGCGTTCCAAGGCAAACAATGGCAAATCTCAGAAAGGCAATTTATTGCCCAAGCTGGTCCACCCCAAGATGAATGTTCGGATCTCATCAATTTTTCCCATGCTGGCGAAAGACAAGTTCTACCATGTGTCTCAACCACTAGAGCTGATTGAAGGAAAATCGTACTGCATGTATCACAAGGTAAATCATCATGAAACTGACAACTGTTATTCTTTACAGAGGTTGCTAGAATATATTTTTAAAGGTAAGCGAATGCACGAGTACATTGTCAATCTGGAAGAATACAAGAATGGTAGCTACTAGACATAGGTCAAAGTAATTCAAATCGAAGATCAAGCCGAGGAAAAACACTTATACCATATGTACCACAATAACATGATCGAGATCCATTATATTAATAACCCTTCTAGATTCAAATGATAGAGATTATCAGAGTGTTGTAATCTCACCGCTCAAGATAAAGAAGCTAAGCTCCTTCCTGAATCAAGCAATCAACAACTTGGAATTTCATTCAAAGATTGCGATTTAAGTCACATCAAGTTTCCTCATCATGACGCTGAAGTTATTATGCCGAAGATGATAAAATTTGTAATACATACAATGATGATTGATAATGGTACCGATATTAAAATTATCTTTTAAAGTACAATCGAACAAATGGGATTGGCTGATCAAGTTATTCCAAGCGACATCGATATCAGTGGCTTTAATGGTTCTAAGGAAGAACGAGTAGGCAAGATCATTCTGCACATCACCGCTGAACCTGCCGACGTCATATTTTACATCATCAACGCCAAATCTTGGTACTTAGGGATTATGGGTTGCTGTTGGATCCATTATATGGAAGCAATCACTTCCACGCATTATCAAGCACTTCGCTTCAAGCACAACGGTGACATCTATGAAATTAAAGGCAGTCAAAAGATCTCCCAAGCATGTGAAAATGCCGTCTCAACCATTCTTGATACATCTGATAGATTTGCTGCATAACAATTATAGAAAGCTGGCCACACCAATAACCAGCCTTTAATAGATAAACCTACAGAGTATATAGACATTGATGGATCTAGCATGGGTACTTATATTGGTACCAAGCTGGTCCAATACGGAAAAGATGCCCTCGTTCAATTTTTACGAATAAACTGTAACATCTTCGCTTAGACTTTCGAAGAAATGTTAGGAGTTGACCCAGCCAAGGCATGTCACAGATTGAGCATCAACAATAACGCCACCGCGGTCAAACAAATATAGTGAAGACTATCACATCGTTTTTAAGATGAGGTTAACAATAAAATTGACAAGTTGATCAAAGTCAGATTCATTCGAGTAACTAAGTACTCGGATTGGATCTCTAAAATTGTCGTAGTTCCAAAGAATAATGGGAAAGTCCGAGTTTGTATGGATTTTACAGATTTAAACAAATACACTCCAAATGACAGTTTTCCTCTTCCAATTATTCATCAAATTCTTAATTCAATGGCAGGATACGAGCTCTTATCTATGATGGATGCTACTTTTGGATACAATCAAATTTCTCTCTTCAACGACGATCAGGAAAATTCCACTTTCATTATTGAACGAGGACTTTATTGTTACAAAGTTATGCCTTTTGGACTGAAGAACGCTAGAGTGACCTATCAAAGATTAATGACGACAATGTTCAAAGCATACATGGGGAAAATCGCTAAAGTTTACATTGATGATCTACTCTTCAAAATTTTACAGTCAAAATATCATATCATCGATCTCCACTGATGAACGTGTAATTATGACATTTTTAATATACCCGGACATGCATTTTAGTCACCCATTATATTTAATTTTGGGTACTTATGTACATTTTTTTTATTACAGCTATTGGAGATGGATATTTGAAACCAAGCTCTTAAAGTCAAGTAAAAGAGTCTCCAACACTTCATAGTACAAAATGTCAAAGACACAATATATTTGGTCTCAATATTGAAGAAATATATACCCAAATATTCTTAGAGAATAAGATCAAAGAATAAATTGCATCCAAGATCCTTGAAGATATTTTATATTGAAGATATATGCAAGAGTTTCCATGAAAAAAGATCTCTACATCACTTAAGAGAATTATATGCAAGAATCTTAGGTGATTGGTTGTAAAATTAGAAGATATTATTGTGAAAATATTCTTTACAATTTAATGCATAGTTTCTAAATTTGGGTTCCTTCTCCTATAAAAGGAACCCTCCACCCATTCTAATGGGGCATCTCATATTGGAGCAAGTTTTGAAGAAATAAAGTTTGCTTTATTTAATTGTCTTCTTTTTGTCTTTTTGTTTAATTTTTGGTAATGTCATCATTAATTGTTAATGCGATGAAGTCTGATATGAGTGGCTAACTCCTAGCTAAGGCTAGGATGAGGCCTCTTATTGGATGAGCAATAGTTGATATTAATTAGGTTCTAATTAGTTTTCTCTTAGTACTTTATGATTGATAAGTTTGTGCATCATATCGAAGGCTTGACCATTGCTTCAGTTTGGCGTGCGATAACTTTGGATAAAAACAAGTGCAAAAACAAATGCTACTAACCGTAGACTTGATTTGGAGATCTAAACAAAAGAAAAGCCTAGAGAACTCACTCAAGTCTAACCATGGTTGTGTTGATAATTCTCTAAGACACCCTTCACCATTACTTAAAAGCATAACTACTAAATGCTTGACCATAGATTTAGTGGTTTATTTTACAACATCGTATATGTCTTAACATAAACATATGATGGGTGGAGATATTAGGATCTAGTTATATATCAATTAGTGCTTTGAAAGGTAGAGGCCAAGTCTGAACCTTTGCTCTCTCCCTCATTAAGTTTTATAATTAGATTTTATTTATTCTTCTTAGATTTATCTCTTGTAAAATTATAATTCGGCCTAGAAAGTGTTTATTCTCCCAAACATCCTTGTGGATTCAATCCCACTCATCCGTGCTATAATTCAACAATCGCACTTTGAGCATATATTTTGATAGAGACTCTAAAAACCTCTTATCAAATGGCACCGTTGTCGGGGAGGCTTCGTTGAAAACTATTCTTTCTAATAACGAATTTTCTTTGTTAATTCTTTCTAATACCGCCTATATCCTGCCAATGATTTCTAAATTCTTTATTTCTTGTATAGAAAGTTGTAGTATAATGGTCCTGTAATGCTATTAAAGTGTTTTTAATCTTCTTTAAAAAAATTAAAAAAATTAGGTTTTTGGTGCTACAGTAGCTCTATGGTTGTTTATAATATTCCTAAATTTTACAATCATGCTTTTGGAGGTGGGGTAGAATATTACCAACGTATATTTTCTTTGAGTGCATGGATAAATTGTTATTTTTTTCGGGGATGCTACAATGCCTAGTTTTAGGTTAAATTAGAAGTTGCTAATATCATAAGATCTAAGCTGCTTACTATTGTTATTAAGTGCATTAAATTTTGCTTGAGGTTTTTTGTACGATAACTATTGGGTTACAACAACACCAATTTATTTTTTGCCTGATAGTGTCAAGCTAATATAAGTTTACTTTAGTGTTTGCTTGAGTATTCATTGTTGTCGCAACAGTGGACATTATTATTGAAAATTGTTTGCAAGTGGTTTGGTGCTATAACTTCTTCTACTCTGCATATGTTGCTCGACATTTATTTTTGCTTGATTTAAAAGTTGTGACGGCTGATTATCACAAGCTATAAGAGCAAAAAAAAAAAATTAGCTGCTATTATTTATCACAAGTTCATCTCATTATTTTTTAACTGTGAAGTGTGTTCCTAAATGTTTCGTAGTTATTGATCATCTATACTTCATAGTTGGGAAATATGCTTTCTACAAATGTTTTTGATAATTTAAAACCCTTTCGGAATTGCTATAGATTATATTTTTCTGTTTAGTCGTCTGAGAGTTACAGCCTTTTGAAACAATAGTAAAAAACAGTCTCAGTAAAGAACACCGCTGTTCATTAATCACTTGTTTTAAGTGTTAGGAAAGCTAAATTCTAAAAAACTTCCTTCTTGAATGTTTTTCCTTTCTGAATTATCTTTCCAAATTGGTATTATTTTATGTTCTCTCTCAACCGAACTGAATGATATGCACATTTGAAAATCAGGACATCATAGACTACAATAAACTTGGAAATTAGATTAATATTGTTGTCGCAAGTTCACTAATCCTTTTTTCTCTTATTTTTACAGGATAGTCACAAAGTTGGTACTCAGAGATTGTGAGAAATTTACAAAGTACATTGACCAACTTCTATCTAATCCTTCTTGTGTTCCCTAAATGAAGGGGCACTTCCTTCTTTCGCCCCCTAAGTGAAGGGGCGGCCACAGCTTCACCGGGGAATACTTCCTGTAGGTTGGTACCTCTATAAACTTGATATCTAGAAGGGGTTCATATCCGCTCTGCCCTGATACTAGGAACTTAAAGTCGTGTGGACTGTGCAAATACACGCTGCTCTAATAAAAAAATTATTGTGTTGGATTGACCTATTGATGTGTTTAAAATTTCTTTTCATTCCAACATTAGTAAAGGTAAAAGCTGTTAGAGACTTGTGGGATTTCATAACCCGAAAAGCTCTCTATCAAGTTGGAGCACCCATTAGGGATCTGAAGAAATTCGTATCACACAAAATTAAACGTCCTGGGCCTAAAAATAACTGATAATAAAAAAAAGTAGCAAGATTCCCATGGGATTTCATCACCCAACAGAGGTGTACCGGACCGGGGTACAAACACTGGTTCGAAGGATACGGCCCCAGCATAACATCGCGAAATACTGGTTGTAGGTTTGCGACATAACTGTTTTGAGTGCTGACATACGATAAGCAACTCGCTCGGGTGTGATGACTGAACATCTACTCTAAGATAGTACTAGCACAGTGACCCAGGGGAGTGTAGGAACCAAAGCCTTTTGCCATCCTACCCTGTTGTGAACATAGAATAATATAGGGGAGACCTACTTATTACTTCTTTAAAAAAAAAACGTTGAAGTGCTAGATTATAGGTTTAATTGATTGTTTACTGCATCGGGTGCCGAATTTTATTGCATATTACTTTATGCATGCTCAATTGGACACGTGCAGAAAAATGCTTTGGAAGATTACCCGAACCTTTGCATATTTACAGCCCACCACCTCAGCCAAAGTGGAGAGGGCGACTATCTTACCCAATCAACACAATAGAGAACTTAGGTCCCCTAATTTTATAGGAGGATAATCTATCTAGAGTTGAGCCAATTGAGCTTGTTGTTTAGCTAGAAGTCGAACCCCCAATCATGGCTGTCACCGAATCTCTTTGTGACTATTGGACCCCAGTAGTGAACGATATTCCTTCGTGTATTATGTTACCAGCCGTCACAACAGCTCTTTATAAAATCAAGCCTAGTGTGATCCAAATATTACCTACATTTTATGGGCTTGATTATGAAAGTCCTTATAAGTACATCAACAAATTTAATAAAATTTGTGCACTCTCAAAATATTAATATTTTACTAAGGATTCTGTCCACCTTTATTTATTCCCATTCACACTAAAAGACAAGGTGAGTCATTGGCTTGATTCATTAGTACCAGCATCTATAAATTCATGGGACCAAATGGAGACCAAGTTCAAAACCAAATGGTTTTTAATAGGTAAAATCCTCTCTCTTAGAAATATAATTGTTGAATTTGCTCAAAATGAAAGTGAAACAATTTACGAGGCATGTTAGAGTTATAATGATCCTCTTTCACAATGTCCCTACTTCTTTCCAGCCTTTAGCTTCAAGGACACAAAGTTCATAAATAATAGCTTCATCTCACAAAGTTGAACATTTCATGCTCTTAATCCCACACATAATTAAAAAAGTACAGTGCAAGAAGTAATAGAAATTAAACACAACAACTAGGAGTTGGAGCCTTCCTCGCCAATTTATTCTTGCTAGTTTTAGCATTATTCTCCAGCCATAGTCTGCACAGAGAAATTTGGAGGCAAATACATACTAAGTTAGTAAGAAAAATAATAGGCACATATGCCATGTCAGAAATATTTTATATATATTATACGGTAATTGATCAAATAAATACAAGTTATTGCAAACTTTTCCAAATCGATACTGGAACACATTTTTCCCCAAATTGATATCAAAATTCCCAATCGATACTGACTCCACCCCTGCAGCCCTACTTTCACCTATTCTGATATCCCATTGACAACATCTTTTTATATTGTTTGATGCATTAAATTTAAAGTAAAACCTCAACCATACCATGTACTTCTGACCTTAATCCGATCTCCATCTGCAAACATCTTCTTCTTTATTTCTTAAAAGCTTCTCTTTGTCCTTTAAGGTTCTTGTAATTTTTCTCCATTTGAAATCCTTGCATAGGTTTTCTTTTTGTACCATTTGTAGGGGCCAAGTTTCGTAGGAGGGGAAAATAGCTTTTAGTCCACGGGGGTTTATCTTCAACTAGGGGCTCAAGCAAGTATATAGCGCAATAATAGACTATACCACTGAACAAATACAATTGTGGGGAGTCCTTGAATGGATTTCTCCACAACCTCTAGAGGGAATTTTGAAGGATCGATGTTATATATCAAGTTAGATGATAGATCGGATATGAAATAAGTTACAGTGTATTCGAAGGTAATCTTCAAGGGCTTTTGGGAGTGATTTTCTAGCCCCTTCATAGTGCCTCCTCCCTCCTATTTATAGGAGATAGAAAAGGGGTGAGTCACCATTGGAGGTCAGATTACATGTATATCCTTTGGGAACAATTGTTTTGTACTCAAAGTCGGTTTTGATATTGTAGTTGTCAGGTAGCTCATTTTACTGTTCTATCTGGTGAGCTGGTAGTCAGATGTGTCTGCCTTCGATCATGTATTACCATGGTCGAGGACTTTCTAGTACTAATGCTGAATTCTGGTGCTGACCGACTATCTTCGGCTTAAATTATGTACTCAAGTGTTCGACAATTCTTGAAAGGCTTCATAGACTTAGTTACTATCTTGCTGGGCTTCGAGTCTCTAGGTAGGCTTCGATATAGCCTTCAAGTATTTTACTGGTGCTAGAAGGCTACGAGTAGGCTACTATATTCGCCCTCTCTCAGTAGGGGCCTCAGAAATTGGTGCAAATGGTGCGTACTGAGGAAAATGGTTAGGCATAGGAAGTTGAAGACTTTACTGGTTAAATACGGGAAATTTCGTAGAGAGTAATTAAAGAAAGTAATTAAGGTAAGTGTGGATTAAGGGGTAATAAATGCCCTTAAGCACAGTATAAATAGGGGCTATTAGGGGGGGATTTTAAATAGTCTGCATCCTTTTCTTGAGTAAGCTAATCAATAGAAATGATACCAAACACCCGTTATCAGAAGAGAATGGAGGCGAGGGAATGCTGCATTGAAGAGAAGACGAGGGTCCTGAAGGAGAAATTCTTTTGAAATCAGGGTTTGGACGTGGTATTACCAGACTTGGTAGAGCTGGAGCCGGGGGAGGCTATCTGCAGGTACTCATACGAGCACTAGTAGAGGGTGATGTAGTGGTTGGGTCTGAATATCAGAAACAGGTATTTCTTGCATAAAAACCTAAAAGAGGACCAGGTAGATGCTGAGGACGGGGTCGAGGATGAGGCAGGCACTCTAAGAACTACCCCATTTGTAAATAGGGGGTCTTCGATATGGTGGTGGAGGTGTAGAGGGTTGTGCTTGTTGTTACTATTACTGTTGGTGTTGTCCCTTCTCTTTCTTTCTGTTTTTATTTGATGTAGGCCCGATGGCTTTTCTGTTTCTGAATGAAAACCATGCTTTTTCAAAGTAAGGTAATATAACCATTTGAGGTATTATAGATGATGATAATGTAGGCGTGGTATTAACTGTCAAACCTTGAACTAAAGTAATGAAATAGAGAAAAAATGGTAAGAAAATTGGGTTCTTTCATATGGTGAAAAGTACTGGCCGGAGGTTCGAGAACTTATGTTTATATACGATGGGATGTGGTAGAATGTAGACTATGGTTCAAAAACAAATGGATGAGATTTTTCAAAAATGTAAGTGGTCGAAGGCATAGGATGTTTTGACTATAGTGGAATGGATGAGAGTGTTCGAAAATGAAGGCATTGGATGCTTTGATTGTAAAATCTGGCAACCAAAATGGCAGATGTGTCAGAGGTGATACTATTCATAGGGCAGTGTGCTAGTGCGGGTCATCATTTTGTTTCCTTGGTTTATGGGAAAGAGTGGAGGTGACACGTGGGTTTGAGTTGATAGCTTCAGGCAGTGTGTCAGAAGGTTCGAGAGGTCTAGAAAAAGGTATTATATGTTGTAAGTGCGTGACACGCACGTGGGAGCATGTGAGGGTAATATTGTCAAAACATATCATTGTCGAAAATAATGGGGGAGTGGAGGAGTGGTAATGATGGTGAGTAGGGAAATCGAGGCGGTTTTGTTTTCCTTGGGTGGCATTTAAAGAGGTGAGAGATAGAGAGAGTCACTGTTCCCAAATAATCAATCAAAGAGAGAAAAAAAGAGGAAGAGGGGACAAATATACACTATTACTGCGGTTGAGCTTGCTGGTGAGGAGAGAAGAACACATCATTATTGCTGAGAAATCTGATCCACTCAAACAGGTATGTCCTCTGATTTCTTGGAAAAGATAGGCGATTTGTATTTTTTCTTTGCTGCTTTTCTTTTGCATCTTTGCTTGTATGGTGGGGCAAAATCTTGCTTGGCATTTTATCTATAACTGCGTGATTGAGGACGGGGCAACCCATTTAGTTGGAAGCAAGTGGTAAATGGAGAGGAGTCAAGGGGTGGTTGGGGTAGGAATAAAAAATTTGACTACAGGTTGGCCAATTAAGTGAGGGTAGATAATTTTATAAAATCGAGCCTTGATACACAAATATATCAAGCTAATGTCAATCTTCTTCATCTGTAGGGTATAATACATACCCGCCAAGCTTCGAGGATGTGGCTGGTAGATGAGGATGAGGACGATGTAATCTAGCCAAGTATATCTGGTCGAGGTCATGGGGGTGAGAGCAGTGAAGTTGATGTTTTAGAAATTGCAACGGATGCCCCTTTGGCCATAGTAGTGCCAGGTGTTGGACCTTCAACTAGGAGCCGACATAGGGCTAGAATAGTCGGAGAGAATGATGAAGAAGAAAATGAGGATGGAGAGTGAAGGGGGAACGACAGTACTGCTGAACCTTCGGGTGATGGGAGGGAGGAAGGGGAAGAGGAGGGGAGTGATAATTTAGAGGATACATACGATTTGAGGACAGCAATGGGGCCAGTCTCGGCTCAAGAAAAGGCGAGGCTGGATTGATTAAAAGAGAAATATTGTTTGCCGAAGGTTGGAGTTATTTTGGTGTTGTTAAGGGCCG
The DNA here is from genome assembly GCA_014058105.1 of Kingdonia uniflora. Lineage (NCBI taxonomy): Eukaryota > Viridiplantae > Streptophyta > Magnoliopsida > Ranunculales > Circaeasteraceae > Kingdonia > Kingdonia uniflora. The sequence continues at coordinate 274,243 of JACGCM010002532.1, forward strand.
AGTATACATTTAAGGATTCCCCTCAGTTGGGGATTATGGCGTTCAGAGGCCAAATTTGATTAGGGATGCAACTGCCTCATCAAATGTTGGTAAAACAGGTATTGAATTTTTGGGATGTTGCCCCATGCCAGATGAATGGCAATTTTTATAAGATGATGAGAGTTGTCGAAGGGATAAATATGGAATTGCAAAGCAAAAGGAAGTTTTTGACTAAGTGGTTCGACATCGTGTCATTCTATTCGAGGAAAGCAAACATAAAGGCATATACATATTACATTCAATGCCATTCGGACAAGCCCTGGTTATTCGACCTGTGCTCGACTGGGCGTGGCTGGGATAAGGATTTGGTGGTGGTAAGGGGGAACTACTAGAATGCACAGGGTGAGGAGGAATAAAGGCTGAAGTATAGGCTGTATAATGTAAGTAAGTGAATGGTCAAAGCATATTGATTGCTCAGTTAGAATAAATAGCTGAGTCAATAGCTACTCTCTCTGGTACAAACCCTGATGGGAAGCAGATAAATAAAGCTTTGCACCAGGTAACTATTTCAAGAATTTTGATGTTGAAATTATTCTTCGAGAACTGTTAAATAGTTGATTATTCGCTCAGGTGAATGTGTGGGTGATAGCTTTCAAGAAAGCCCAGATGGTATCGAATGAACAGCTAAAGAAGGCGAGGGACAAGCTTATGCTCATGCAGGGGACCCGTCTGTTACTAGAGAGCCAGGCTGGTGAGTTAGAACGAGAGAAGTTACAGATTCAAGCTGATGCCACGAGGAAAACTGAAGCTGCGATCGTTGACAATAATCAACAGGTAGCAGTACTGGAGGTGAAGCCGGTTGACAAGGATGAACAGTTGCGGAACAACACAACACGTTTCCAAGCGCAGTATGATAATGATTGTGACGTGACCATAGCTCTAAAGAATTTTATAGATGGGCTGGGGTACGATCCTGGGAGCCTTGAGCTCAATCCTCTAACCAAAGAGCCTGCTATCAAAGATGTTACACAACCCGAAGGGGTGGAAGTAGATCCTGTAAGGGGAGGTGCCGGAAGTATGGTGGTTGATCCCATAGTTGAAGGGGAAGGTATTGGTACTAGCGATGTTGTAGGAGATTGTGATGTGGATGGTGGTGCGGATGCTGCAGGAAAGAACCCTACTGTCGAAGGCAATAGAGGTATTGTTGTGGAAGATCATGTAGAAGGAGTAAATTTGACCCATCCTGTGTGATTGTGGTGTTTATAGAAGGTACTTTGTTTGGTATTTGAAGATTTCTCTTTCCTTGAATTGCTGTGATGTTGAATTTGAATAATGTTGTATATGATAGGTAGTTAAACTTGACTTACTGATATGTAGTTGACTTGAATTGCTTGTATGTATTTGACTTGAATTGCTGGTATGTCTGTATGCTTGTATATTCGTGTGATAATTGAAGTATAGAATGTTCCACTTTGCTCGAACTAGAACCTTGAAGAACTTTGAGGTCGTCCCCGAGTGTCAGTCAGGTCGAAGGGCTGACATGAGACATAGGTTTGACCAACTCAAGAAGTTTGCTAGACTTCGAAGGGTGCCCCCGGGTCTATTGGCGGGGTGAAGCCTAGACAAAGTATTATGTGGTCAGCCCCAATATATCCCCCGGGTTTATTGATCATACCGTGTTTTTATCAGTTGAACAAGGTGGTGGCCGCGGCCTACGATATGAGACTAATTGCATTATGTTCCAAGGGTTTGGGAAGAGCTCCAAAGCTTCTGTCATTAAATAATAGGATCCTTTATCAGTTTTGTCATACACAACATAACGTGCTTCCTAGGATTCGGCTAACTTGCCGGCATTGCGAGACTTCGAAGATGATGTGACTTGTTGATATACAAAATCTCCAATATTGAAGCTATGTGGTCACACCTATTTGTTATATGACTTCTGGAGGGAGAGGTTATAGCAGCCAAGGTTAGTAATAACTCGGTCTCTAGTTTCATCGATCCATAACATGTTGCATCCAAGTTTGAACTCGTTATCTTCATCGGGGAGGTCAGGGACGTGTATCGGTACTTTAAACTGAGTGGGCAGCACAGCTTCGGTACCATAAGCTAAGAGAAAAGGAGTGCAACCCATTGCCTTTCTTGGCGTGGTTCGATTGGCCCAGAGTATACGTTGTAGTTCTTGAACCTATCGGCTTTTCTTCTGATCGACATATTTCTTAAGACCGTCGACTATGTTTTTGTTGATATCCTCGAGCTGACCATTCCCCTGTGGGTAATAAGGTATTTATGGGGAAAGGATAATGTTATACTTTTTGAGGAATTGCACACTTTGTTCCCTGCAAATTGTGGTCCGTTGTCACATCGAATCATGTGAGGGCAGCCAAAACGTGTAATGATATTTTGAAGGTAGTGGTATATACTTCCATAGTATGAAGGGTTAAGTATGGCAGTAGCCTCATGTTGGGAAATACAACGGAGGTGTATGCCATTTGGGGATTTACGGTGTAGGCCGCCTTTGAAAATGGTGTATCGGCGGCAGTTTTCTAGTAACGAACGTTTGGCTTTAGGATCCTCCGGGAGGGTAGAACTATTGAAATATGCAAGGAAGGGTGTGCGCCAATTGTCGGGTTTGAGACTCTCACCCCCAGTATTGATGGCATTGACTTCCATCTGGTCGATACTTAGGTGTTCGAGTACTTCAATATTGTAATGGCCAAATTCCATAGGCTCGAAATGGCTTGGAATTCACTATCAAACCAATTAACCTGTGATAATATTCTAATGAAAAGCAATAAATAACACATGTAGTTTTAGCGTGGAAAACCACTGAATAGGTAAAAAAACTACGGCCTCGAGTGAATGATTTTGTAAAAGTATCTTTATTGCTTGAGGTGGATATTTTATTACAAGTGATCTCTTGATTTAGAAATGCTTGAACCTTATAACTAAGAAGTTTGAATGTTTTTGTGAATCTAGAATACGTAGTTTTCTTGGTAATTTCTCGTATAATTTTCTAGTCCTTGTCTCTTCTAGAACTTCTTCCTTATAGTCCTTCTCTGTAGTTCTTCATCGTGTTGGAGCACGTTCTCCGAACAATGCAGTTAGTCGCGGTTGACTGAGTAACTGTTGAGTTCGTGAGTGATAGGTGCCTTTAACTTGTTCAGGTTTTTCAGTTTGAGTTTGACCCACATTCTTAACCAGTTTGTGGAGTAGGTTTAAATGTTAACTAAAGAAGTCATGTGGAAAATGTATGAGTATGAGATGTCAGTTGTTCGAGCTAGAAGCAGCTCGATTAGGGTCATATCGAGGGGTAGGCCCCTACAATTGCCCCCACGCAACCTAAGTCATGAGTAACTTTGGTTGAGAAAGAGTTTGTGGGTAATTGGCATTCGGGTTGAATATTTTGAATATTGAAATAGAGTAATGATGTCCTTGACTGTATGGAAGTTGCGAGGGTTATAGGAAAATGACGGGCATTAAATGATGATATGGATGTTGATGTATGTAATGGTTATGGTTTGAAGAGTTGCGTCTGTATGGAATGATGACGTTTGGAAAATCGTACCAGCAATACAAATGAAGGGTTATATAAATAGTACCTGTACCGAGTTTCTAATGTAAAGTACGCTTATAAGTTGTCAAATTCTCTTAAAGTTTTAAAGATGGCGAAGACTTGGAGGATGGCCCTTGAAGAGAGGATTGCTTTGGAAATATAGAGGTTAAAGTTAAAGAACTTTGGCGACCAATCCGTAGAGATGTCTATACCCTCTGTTCCTCCGATTATCAAGGTATGTCGTAAGACGAAGCGGTTAAAGTTGAGGAGGAATTTTACTATAGATGGAGGTTTCACCACATTATCTTAATTGGCGAGCAACGTTGGGTTTATCTCCACATCCTTGCGGAAGACAAGGTTGGGGGCACAAATGTAGGGATAGGCATAACAGCTTTGAAGTTGCGCCAATCTCTTGTGCCTTAATGGATTCTAAGGCCCGGCCCTCTTCATCATTACCATCTCTGCGGAGGTGGTGGTCTTAGAGGAGGAGGTGATGGTAGTCAAGGAGGAAGACGAAAGTAAAAGACTGCTTCTGCATTCCTATCACTTTTTGGCACTAAGATGACCTTTAGCTTGAAAAGTTGGGTCCAACACTAAGTCTTCAACTTGTATAGTTTCGATTTGAAGTTTGACTAGACAGCGATAAAACTTATCTGAGGGAAGCTTTTTGTTGTTTCCAATGTCTACTTTGCATCAGGATGAAAAATCACTGAAGTAGGACGAACTGAAGGATTTGATGCTTGGGGTGCCTGAAAGATCTTCAATCTCTAAAACACTCAAAAAACTTGTTATTTGTAAAGTACCCTATTTCAGAGTCCTTTGTAGGACTTGATATCATTAAAAGCATTCGATCTCTAACTACTTTGAAAGACCTTTTATCTATAAACGTATCTGTAATCTAATTCGAAATGAATAATATTTGTTAATCAAGCATTGTGTTAATATAGAATAGAATGTCTTCGGAATCGAGCTAATAATAATACGATGAGTTCTCCATGATATTGATAAGATGATATATATGACATCAATATTATTGTTATCATAATCAAACTATTTGAAATATGTTTGTAATGTATATAATAGAAGTTCAACTGGGGTTAGATAAAAATATGGAGGAAAGGAAATTGTATAAATTTCGGAATGGCTGGTCAATCTGTGATAGTTTTTAGAAGGAATCGGGTCGATATGGAATAGGACAAAATGATGTAGTTCGATAGAAAGAGATGTGTTCATATATAATTTTTACCAGGATTTTATGGTTTCTATTACGAGATAATAGGATAACATCCCGAGCTGCGTGGAATTTTACAGCCAGACAGGGTATAAATGAAGAGGGGTTGATGAGGAAAAATTAGGTAGAAGGAAAGAATGATGAGGTGGACTCGTTCTGAGAGAATCCGTTACGCCGCTGAGAGGCGATTGGCCATTAAGGTAGCCGAAGTGCATGAACGCATTTTGGGTTGTTGAACATAATGCTGAATTGCCAGTATGGGAGGCAAATGTTGAGGGTTGGATATGATTGGGAGAGATGGTGAATAAGGATTTATTTTTACAAAGAGATGCTCTGAGAATAATGGTGGACCCAGCAGCTCGAAGGATGCAGTAAGATTGCCTGCTGTGGAGGAGATTGAATCTGAAGATGTGATGATTATGTAGGATATCTGATCAGATAGGTCTTCAAGGCTATTTTAGGTGTAATTATATGTAAAGTGCTATCATAATGAATGTAAGTATTTGATTTTTTCTAAAAGAAAAGATAAAATCCAATTGATCATCTATAGTTATAAAATACCGTTTGAGACTGTTTAATACATTTGAAAATTTAGTAACTTGAAAATGACGTACTAGTACTATAAGTAGAAGAAACAGAACAAAAAAAAGTAGGAGGTTCTAATTTTATTTATTTATTTAAAGTTACAAAAATTTGTTACCGTGTAAGTGTGAGTCATCATGAGTGTGGGAAGGTCAGAGAGAGATATGGAAATAGAAGAGAAAAATAGATTAAAATATGAGCGAAGGGGCAATGATGGAAAAATGGCTTTATTGAAAAGTTGTAAGACGTTTGACATGGATAGTGGAAATGACACCTCGGTTCCAAAACCGAGGATGGCTCGTACGAGGCACAATAACTGTCAGCCATTCGAGTGAAAAAGAATTAATAGTGCTTCTTCCTTACCATTCAAAAAAATTTCAATTTCTAAAAACTTGGAAAGCAAAGAGAGAGAAACGCGAAAAAATTATAGAGAATCTGGTAAGAATTTATCTAAGAGTGCTCAACAGTCAAAGAGAGTTGTGGGGACTGAATCATGTAGGTGGCTATACAGCAGCATTGTGAGGGAAGGATTTGACGCTACCTCAGATTCTTATGCCGCCACAGAAGGTTAGTAGAGATGTGCGATGCATGATTGTGTTGTTGCAAATCTCTAAAAAATCACTATTTATAGCAATCTATGAAATTTGAAATATATATAGAATATATGAAAGATTTTTGTATGCGAATGATGGATGTGCATAAGATAATGATAGATACATGGACTTGTATGTAGGTTGATCGTGAGAGGTATTTGTGTAGGATCAAACCCTTGCCTGTAGAATTATAGTTGAGATGGATAGTTCGCCTGTTAAAGAGGTGTCGACCTTTGGTCAAATGGCAGATTCCGAAATTGAAATGTCTGACATTGAGGTTGAAGTAGGGGTGGAACAATTTGTAGGTTTCTCTGGGAAATTGGTGACCTATCTACCCTGTTCGTATGCATTTAAAGAGTTTTGTAAAGCCAAGGCTACTGTAGGAGGGACATGGGGTAACTACGTAGAATACGCTGGTAGGCATTTTAGGGGGTGTACTATAGTGACGAGGAAGGAGTATTTTTATTTGTGGCGATTTGGAGGAGGAGAAACGAGATCGGGGTATTATAGAAGAATCAATCTCGTTTAAAGTAGTTCGATAGGAGTATTCGGAGTGGCATTTCAGATGGCTTTTTGTGTTACCTGCCTGAATTAGAGTACGGGTTGAGTCTCCCCTTACCAATTTTGTGAAAGGGATTATGAATATGATTGGGGCATGGCCGCTCAATTGAATGGGAAACATGTGGGAGGCAATAAGTATTGTGACCATCTGAATGATATGAGGAAAGGGTGGGGAAAGTGAGGAGGATATCCCCTGTGGATGTTATGCTGTTTTATGGGGTGAAGATTTATCATGCCAGTGGAGGGGAGGGGTATTCTGGGGGCGAGCGTAACTCGGCCTCACATCTTCAATCTGAATCAGCAGGTCGATCCTGGAATGACAACGCAAATGGGTGAAGGGAAATTGCATTCTGAGAGGTAATGAAGAACCCTGGGATCTTCTGTTTAGAACTGTACAACAAAGTAAGTATAACAATGCATAGCGCAAATATGATATGCTGGAACTGTATGATCTTTGTTGGTGATAAAAAATATTGTGCATGGCAGGCCCGAAGTTCCAGGTGGAGAAGAAAGATTCTTGGTTGGACGAAGTTGTGGAGGAAGAGGTCGAGCTGAATCTATGTTGGAAGGACTTGGCCTTAGCAGAAAGAAACGGGTGGAAGCAAGTCCAAAAAAGTTCAAAAATCTCAATCACAAGGCTAATGGCGGGTACTGATGATGGTAAATAGAAGGGAATTGGTGGGGAAGGGCGAACGATCTTGCTCAAGGCCCCTAAAGTGGGTAGTTTGG
>JACGCM010001610.1:0-36321 GCA_014058105.1 Kingdonia uniflora
TGTGCGAATGACTGGGCTAGATTTGTCTACGGCTCAGTTGCTCCGGGGAAATATGTGGATCCCCGGAACCAGAACAATTTCGGATCAAACGTACTTGGTCAAGCCACGATTACTGGATTTGGGGGCGAGACAGTACAAAAAATTGTACTTCCAAAAGTGCCTCAAAATTATAACCTCACAATGTGGACCCTTGTTTGACAACTCTACATCTTGCTTCGAAGTTCATCTTTGAGCTTTACACTCCAGTATTGACATAGTTGGTACTGAGCTCCATCTCACCGGAAATATAAAAAATTTATTTTATAAGTCATGTTGAATAATAAATTAAGGATAATAACATTAAGTCATAGGGAACAATGCCATTTTATGTATCCAGGAAATACCCCAAACTTAAAGGTTTCGCTACGTCCTCAAGCAAAGAAAAGAATAAAAGCATAGCTTTTGTGTTAAGACGATGCATTGAGCGTATCAACAAAAACGTTAAACTATAGGTATCTCTATAGGTGAGTTTTATCTCGTAAAGGTTACCGGATATAACACCAAGGTCAATAAGGGCTTTAAAGTGTTTAAACAATCATTGGTCATTACAACTTACTTATTGATATCTGTAATGGTTAAAACATTAAGAAGGTAAACCCAGTAAAATTGTAATTCTTCACTATAATAATCAATGAAACGTGAAGAACTATCCAAAACTAGGAGAACTAACCAATAATTAAAGAGATTTCACATATTTTATAATACATAAAGTGTGGAAAACTAGTTAATGTTACGGATACTTTATGTAGAGGTTCTTGAGAAACTATTAGTCATTTCTTATTTTGAGAAAAAAATCCAACGATTAAGTTTGACAAGGTCATAGTCAATTCGCATCCTGGTATGATTTTGTGCAAGAACTATAAGCATTTTATTTTGGAATGTTTCCTTAGTAAAAGCCTCAATTTAATATAAGTCGTGGGTGACAAATCCCGGTCAGTTGGCTTAGGTTGCCGGGGTTGGTGACCCTTTGTGCATAGGCTCTGGAATCTACAAGTAAACTTTTTTCCAAGCTCCTTTATGAATTTCATGACACAACTAAAGATTGGTAACGGCGCCATTTTGATAACGGGAAATGCGGTGGTTAGATGGTAAAAAATTAGTGTGCGTTTCACTTCGAACCGAAACTAGAAAGTAGTTTTGGTCTTTGTGTTTTAGTAATCTAAAGTATAATACTTAAAAATTAATGATATAGTTTTACAAGAAATAAAGAGGTCCAGGGGGTCTTCGGATTACACCACCCATTACATTCCAATATCAAATAGTATCGTATATTAAAGTCCACTCAGTGATAATAACAAACTTTGACTGTAGTCGATGTAATCCCATGGATTCTAAATCAAGTTGAATACATAATATGAATAAGTATGTACTTAAAAAACACATTCCATGAAAGCAATGCTAACATGAACTATTAATTAGGATATACCTTAGAAAAAATTACAATCTGTCATTAAACAATTTGACTATGTCATTTGAAAAATCACAAAACTCTTCCTATATCAATACTTAAAGAGATAATAGGAATATGGATGTCTCCAACAATATAGTTTTGGGATTTGAGATAATATGCTCATATGGCTTGAGAAATAAATTCTACTTCATGTTATACTAGGCTTAGGCGGATCCATCCTCCCCATAGTGAGGACTTAGCCCGGCCATTATAACAGCTATAAATCCTAAAATAATTGAGAATGAAATGAAACAAACTAATAAATAAAGCAGAATTTTATTGACGACAACAAGAAATGTCCAAATGCTTACAAAGATTGCACCAACTTACTCAAATACTGCTATCGTACACTATACAAGGATGTACGCTAATCAAAATTGGATACATCTTAGAGGTCACAGATCTCCTTAATAGATGAGGGAGAGAATTTACATTAATATGCGATTTATAACTCTGCATGAATATAACATAAAATGGAAACCTCCAAGAGTATCCTACAAAATTGTACCTCCCATGTGGGGACCTTTGTGTTTGTCAATCAACATCCTTCTCCTACAAGGTCATCTTTTGAGCTCTTCATCCGTATTTGTCTATGTGTTAACTGAGCTCATTTGCCCTGAAATAAAAAATTATTTATAAGTCATGTTTAATTTTAATATTAAGGATAATACATATGAATCTTAGGGGTATTGTTGTCATTTTAGTGTCGATTCAAATACACCCAAATTAAAGTTTGTAGTCCACGAGCAAAAGAAAATGAATAAAATAAAAGCATAACACTTTGGTGGTTAAGACGATTGCATTGAGCGTATGCAAACAAAAAATGTTAAACCTATAGGTTACCTCATAGGACGAGTTTTGTCTCGAGAGGGTTGTAGTGAATTACCCGTAAGGCCATAAGGGCTGTAAAATAGTTTAGATACTCATTGGTCATTACAACTTACTTATTGATATCAGATAATTGTAAAACATTAAGATGGCGAGACCCCCTTACAAGTTTAATTTTAATCACAATATATCTTATCAAAGAACTTGATAGAAATTCCAAAAACTAGAAATACACCCAATTAATTAAATGGGATTTCGCATAATTTTATTAATATCCTCAAGTGTTGTAAAAAAATAGTTACGGTGTACTCATTCTTAGAGGTTATTGAGTCAATATCCATTCATTTCTTATTTCGTAAAATAAATCCAACAATGAGTTAACAAGTGCCATAGTCAATTCGAATCCTGTTAGTGATTTTTGGTGAAGAAACTATAAGCCCTTATTTTGGTAATTATTTCATTGTAAAGCCTCCCTAAATATGTCTGTAGACAATCTCATTGTACGGGTGGGGGCTTAGGTTCGCGGGGCTTGGTGCCCCTTCGTGACCTAGTTCTAGATTCTCAACAAGTAAACTTTTCTTTGTTCCTTTCACATAGTTAGGATATATTCAGATTGGTAACGGTGACCATTGTGATAACGGTCAAAATCCGGTATTGAGTATGGTAAAAATTAGACTGGCGTTTACTTCGAAACGGTATGAGGAAAATAGTTTTGGTCTTGTGTTTTAGTAATTGAAAGGGAGAACCGTAAAAATAATGATATGGTTTTAATCACGATAAAGGTCTAGATGTTATGGATTTCACACAATTACATACAATATCAACATATATTGTATTTTAAATTCTAAACTATTGAAATAACCATCTTCGACTTTGTCGATGTAATCCAGGATTCATAAATCAAGTGAATACATCATATAAAACTAAGTAGTTTGAAAAACACATCCCTGAAAACAATGATAACTGGAAATGTTAATTGATCATACCTTTAGAAAAATACAATAATAATGCAATTTTACTATGTCATTTGAGAATCTCAAAACTCTTCTATAACTCTAACTTAAAGAGATCATATGATAATAATGGATGCTCTAACAATAGAGTTTGGGGACTGTATATAATATGCCTCATTTTGCTGTAAAAAAAACCTTCTACTACAGATATCATTATGTATATTGGCGGATCCATCCTCACCCCCTAGTAAGGGAACTTAGCCGACCATTATATCAACTATAAAAACCTAAATGATATGTGAATGAAATGAAACATAAAAAATAATAACAACAAAGAGTAATTTTATAGACTAATTAACTGAAAGGCACCTAACTTTAAAGAATTAAACAAACGTTACTCCAATAATGCGCTCTGTACTCTACTAGAATAATTATCTCAAAATTGGCTAATCTTATAAGATCCCCATATCTCTTTTATAGATGAAGAGAGGATTTATTACATTAATTGGAATTTATAACCTAGGGCCATGAGGCTCATAAAATTGTAACCACCAAAAATTATTCTCCAATTGTAAAAACATCCTGTGGGAAATCGGTTGACAACTCTACATCCTTATCCAGCAGTTAATATTTTGAGCTATACATCCCGGTATTGAACATATTGGTAACTGAAGTCCATGTAACTTGAAAATATAAAAATTGGTTTTATACGTCAAGATTAATAATTCAATTATGATAATAACCTTTAAGTCATAGGGGAATAGTGGTCATTTATACTCATCAAATACCCCCAAACTTTAAAGTTTGCTAGTCTCGAGCAAAGAAAAAGAATAAAGGACCATAACTCTTTTATGATTAAGACGATGGATTTGCATGAGCGTATGAAACAAGCCGCTAAACCAGATAGGTTACCCTATAGGGACGAGTTTTAGCGCGTGAGGTTAGCAGTGACTATATCCACAAAGGCAATAAAGGCTTAAGTAGTTTAGATACTCATTAGGTCATACAACTAAACTTATTGAATGACAATGGTAAAAACATTAAGATGAGTTAAAACCCTTAAATTGACTATTATAACATATAATAATAAAAGAACTGGAGACTTATACGAAAAACTAGAGATCTACCAAAAATAATAAATGGGATTTTGAAAATTTTATAATATACCCAAGTGTTGCAAAAATAGTTAGAGGTTTGGAGTCAAATCCAGGTCATTTCGTATTTCGCAAATTAAATTCAATGGATCAGTTGGAGAAGTATCATAAGTCAATTCGAATCTTGCTATTGATTTTTTGTGAAGGAACTAAAGCATTTTTATTTTAGTACTGTTTATTAGTAAAACCTCCATAATAGAAGTCGGTGGACCACAATACACAGTTGGCTTTAGGTGCCGGGGTAACACCCCTTCGTGACATAGTGCTAGATTCTTCATAAGCAAACCTTTTGTCCTGCCTTCTTCACTTAGGTCAGACTATACCGAGATTGGTAACGGGTACATTTTGATAACGGTCAAAATTTTGGTATTAGTATGGGTAAAAAGTAGAGGTCGTTCACTTTAAAACGGAACAATAAATTAGTTGTATGTCTTGTGTTATAGTATCTAAAGTTGAAAACTGTTAAAATAAATGATATGATATAATCACGAATAAATGTCTAGGGCTTCGGATTTTGCCACCATTTACATACAATATGAATAGTATCGAATATTAATCTCCACTTAAGTGAAGTAACAAAAATTGACAATTTTGTCGAAAGTAATCCTGGATTATAACTCAAATTGAAATATATCATATGAATAAGATGTACTTAAAGCACATTCCATGAAAGTAATGTAAACTATGAAATGTAAATTAGGAGCATACCTTAGAAAATAGAATATTAATACATTTTATATTAAATTAAAAACCCAAAACTCTTCCTATATCAATACTGGAAGAGAAATAGGATATGTGGATGCTCCCACAATTAGTTTTGGATTTGTGAGAAATATGCCCATATGTGTTGGAGAAAAACTACATTCTACTAATGAATATAGCCTTATGGCAGATCCATCCTCACCCCTAGTGAGGACTTAGCCGGCCATTATAGCAACTATAAAACCTAAATGATATGAGAATGAAATGAATATATACTAACAAAAAATCAGGAGGAATTTTTATGACTTACAAAAATGAATGCTCAAATGCTACAAGGACTTGAACACCAACTATACTTACTAATGTTCTCTCATCAACAAAAATGAGTCTATCAAAAGTGGATAACATCATAGCTTAACCACCTCTCCTTTAATAGATGAAGGGAGGATCGTACATTAATATGAGATTTTAAACCAATACCAGAATGTACATAAACTTTACACTCCAGAGTTATCCTCAAAATGTGTAATATCCCATGTGGGACCCCTACATTTGACAACTTCAATCCTTCTCCAGCAGTTCATCGTTTGAGCCACATCCAGGTATTTGCACAATTTGTAAATGAGCTCCATTTGACCTGAGGAAAATAAATTAGTTGTATTAAGTCATGCCTAATAAAAAAATAAAGATAATAACATTAAGTCATAGGGGATGGGTAGTTATGTGGCCAGCAAATACCCCAAAAATTAAGTTTGCTAGTCTGAGAAAAGAAAGAATTTAAAGCCAAACTCTTCGTGGAAAGACAATTACATTGCGTGTAGTCACTAGCCGTTTAAAGCTATGAGGTTACCCCTATAGGAATGAGTTTGGCCTCGTTAGGGTTTGCAGTGGACTATTACCCACAAAGGTCAATAAGGGCTTTGAAGTAGTCTAGATACTCATTAGGTCATTCAGCTAATTTATTGATAATCTGATAATTGGTAAAAAGCATTAAGATTGTAAACCCCTTAAACTTTTCATTCTTCACATATATATAATCAAGAACTTGGAACTTATTCGAAAATAAAGATATTCACAAGAATAATTAAATGAGAGTTGAATATTTTTCTAATATCCTTCAAGTGTTGTGAAATAGTTACTGCCACGTCACAACTTATGTAAGGTTCTTGAGTCAATATCCAGTATTTCGAATTTCTTGAATACAATTAGCGCGCATCAGTTTGACTGTGCATAGTAAATTCGAATAATGTTATTTATTTTTGGGGAATAACTATAAGCTTTTAATTTGGTACATATTCCATAGGAAGCATCATAATTTGAGTCGTTGGTCGCAATCTCCGCACAGTTGGCTTAGGTTGCAGAGTTTGGTCCCTCCGTGACCTAGGCTCAGGATTCCCACAAGTAAACTTTTTCCATAACTTTCAATAATTCAGGACTATAGTAAGATTGTAACAAAGCCATTTTATAAAAGATAAAATAAAGGTGTTTTGTATAGGTAAAAAGTGAAAGTGTCGTTCACTTCGAACGAACTAGAAATTAGATTTTGGCCTTGTTGTTTTAGTAATCTAAAGTTAAAAACTGTAAAAATCAAAGGATATGTTTTATCAAGAATATAAAGGTCTGGGGGCTTCGGATTTCTATTCCACCCATTTACATTCAAATATAAAAATACTTACATATTTAAAATTATCAACGTATTGAAATAACAACTTCAACCTTTAGTAGAGTAAGCCAATGATAATAAAATCAAGTAGAACTATATAACATGAATTAGTTGTACCAAAAAAACACATTACATGAAAGCAATGCTAACTATGAAATGTAATTGGGATCAACTTAGAAAAATACAATATTAATACAATTTATATGTTCAATGTGTGAAATCCAAAATTTACTATATCTCTACTTAAAGAGATCATATGATGATAATGGTGTCTCTACACAATATAGTTTTGGATTGGTGATTTAATATACAATATTGCGTCGGAGAAACAAAACATTCTACTAATGATATCTATGCAATATGGTTGGATCCATCCCCACCCCTAGTGAGGACGTAGCTAGCCATTAAAAAACTCTAAAAACCTAAATGAAATGAGAATGAAATGAACAAAAATAAAAACAAAAAGGGGAAATTTTATAGACTTACAAATGAAATGTCTAATGCTTACAAGACTTGCACCAACTTACTCCAATAAGCTAACGTAACTTTACAAAAAATTCTCTGCAAAATTGCCGATACATCTATAAGATACCCACCTCTCCATTTATAGATGAGGATGAGGATTCTCACTATTTAATATAAAATGTATAACGATGCCATGAACTGTACATAAAAATTATAAACCAAAAAAGTATTGCTCCAAAATCTGTACCTTTCCCCATGGGAGGAACACCTTGTGTTGAACAACTCTGACCTCATGTCTTAGCAGGCAGTTATTTTTTTGAGTTTAACATCCCGGTATTTGAAACTATTTGGTAACTGAGCTCCATGTGACCTGAAACTATAAAAATTAGTTTCTAAGTCATTGTATAATGACAATTTTAAGGATAAATAAAACTAATGTCATTGAGGAGATGGTGTTATTATATGATCCAATCAAATGACCCCCAAACTTAAAATTTGCAGTCTCATGCAAAGACAAAGAATAAAAGCATAACTCTTTAGTGGGTAATAGACGATGCATTGAGCGATGAACAAGCGTTAAACATATAGGTTACCCCTATAGGATGAGTTTGTATAGTAGGGGTTGTTGTTGACTTATGCCCAAAGGAATAAAGGTCTTATAGTAGTTTAGATACTTCATTAGGTCATTGCTAACTTACTTATGTGATAATATGATAATGGATAAAACAATAAGAAGGTAAAACCCTTAAAATTTATTCTTTACATTTAACTAATCAGAACTTGGATAACTTCTGAAACAGGAGATACTACCCAATAATTAAATTAGATTTCGCATATTTTTGCCATAGCCAAAAACTCATCCTGTGCCTGTAACGAGTCGAAAGGCGACATTGTCTTCGAAATACTAATCGTCTGATCTCAATGGATTTGATTAGTCCGATGAGAGATTCAATCTTCAAAAAGAACTGCGCTCATCTCGAAAGCTGGTCAATAAAGTACTCGATCCACCGGAATAGAAGGTCTTGATCGTGAACTTTGTTAAATCGCGGTAGTCCATAACAAACGCAGAACCATTTTTCTTTGCAATTAAGACTGGAGCTCTCCCCCGGCGAAGTACTCGGTCTAATAAAACCCGATCCATCAAACTAGGATCTTTATCACTTCAGCTTTCAGCTCAAACAGGTGCACACTACAGGTCAGTACCTTGTAAATCGTTGGGCGTACCCAGGAAACATCTCTATGCAAAGTCAATCGCTCTCATCGGTGTAAACTTGGAAACCTGTTACAAACGTCGGAATAGAGTCCACACTACCGGAAGAGAGCTAAAGTCACGCCGAGACTACAACTATAAGAAACTAATAAGTATCCCTTGTTGGCGACAGGTTTCAACTGAAGAACAGTAATCGTCTTCACTGGGAATACGAAAGGTAGGTCGTCTTTACGAAGCTAGTCATAAAGGACACGTGCGATAAACCAATCCATGCTTGTATGATGTCAAAACATGCCATTGGCAAAATCTAATAGGTCTGCTGATAGGAATCACCTCAAACAAAAACATGCACTTTGCTTACATATACG
The DNA here is from genome assembly GCA_014058105.1 of Kingdonia uniflora. Taxonomy (NCBI): domain Eukaryota; kingdom Viridiplantae; phylum Streptophyta; class Magnoliopsida; order Ranunculales; family Circaeasteraceae; genus Kingdonia; species Kingdonia uniflora. Next base: position 8,833 of record JACGCM010001610.1, read on the forward strand.
TGAGATAGACACCGAAGAATCTAATGGGAGTACCCACAAAAATCTCAATCAATCACATAAGGAAGACTCAAACGCTAATAATGTAAGAGAATACAGATGGAATGAATGAATGCGATGCACCAGAAATCGTAAAGCGACATGAGCGGGCATAAGAGATATGGATCGTACCTTACACTCAAAATGGAGCGGTCGATGGACGTCTCGCCTCCCCACTGACAAAACTTGCCTTGACGAGGCCCTGAGCGATCGGTGCTTGTGCGTGGAGTACTGCGGTTCTATACACACCCGAGGACCGAGATATCTGTATTGACTGTGGACCCTGAAACTGCTCTGTGGAAACGGCTGAAACCTGAAAGAAACCTGCTGAGGTCGTGGCGGGTGGTAACCAAAAACCCTGAAAATGTAAATGTCGTAGAGGATGGTGACCCCTTCTAGGTTTGGGACAACAGCCGTCCTAACATGCCCCATTCCCCGCAGTTTTCAAACAAGTATGAGAAGGAAGGTATGTCTCTCTTCCAAGACTGTCCGCCCCGTATTTCTAGCTGGTTTGTACCTCGAAGCTCATGTCTCTTTAGGGCCTAAACTGTGGTACGAGTTCTGAACTACCTTGCCCTTATCCGGGTCTGTACTCCGTCTCACTGGGTTCCTAGCGTCATACGTGGCCCTGGGATTCCTAGCTCGTTCTGTTCTAAAGCTAATGGTTTAGGAAAAACTCCCGCTTAAGGTCTAGCACCGAAAGAGATCAAGAAACCTCCTAAAGGAATGGACGAAGCTCTTTAATTTTTTTTTTTTGTTTTTTCTTCTTTATGTTACTCATCCTGAACAAACAAATGGACAATAACGAGCGAACTCGTGAACTCTGATCATAACGAGCCACACTTCATATCACCAGCCTAAGTGCGGAGAACTCGAAAATACAGGCCATCTCTGTAACTTGTGGAAAAATATTGACTCGAAAGAAAAGACATCGGAATGATGGCCAAGAAGAATAGGAGGACCTAAAAACCCCTTTGGCCTTATCCACCAATAATCTGCCTCGCAGAGCAGAGTACAGTGATAATGTAATCACCGTGATCTCGGGACAGTTCAGCTTCCAAAGGTCTTCTCTATAGACTGAAACCATGGCCTGGCCTAGAAGAATCAATTGTGCCAGAAAACAGTAGGGTACACCTGGATGCCTTGGAAGCACTGGAGCAGGTGGGCACCCTGATGAATCTGACCCCTGTTGCTACTCCCACACCAACCCCAGCCTCAGAAACTATCGGCTCTGTCTGCGGGATCGGAACGGACCCCGAACTCTCTCGGCTAACCACTGGCTCATCAGCTACCGCGCCAACCGCGCAAACCCTGGTGAACACCACCCTCGGATACCTCACGGGTTTCAGCATGACCTCTGCCTCTGCCACCTCTAGCCATAGAAATAGAAATAGATAACTGACACGAATAAGAATCACAATTCAGGAACGGATAAGAATGGATTAGAAAGGAATACGATAAATATGAAAATCCAAAAAAGATCGATCCTAACTCTATCTAAAGAATAACTCGTCATTGATCTGCTAGGACAGAGATAAGATTAATCTTAGGCCTGAAACCAAGTCTGTCACGCCGCCAAAATCCAGTAATCTTAGCTTGACCAATTACTAGACTCTAGTAGTGCAGGTCGGGGAATCCAAAGATTCTACCCCACAAATAGCCAGTCGTCAACAAATTCTGGCTCGGCTATTCACATATAACAATAATCATCATAGTAAAGAAATAGCGATACAACAATATAACAACATATCGCGGAAGAAAAAGACATATACATATACATATCATGTCAAAACGTGATACAATATCTCAAATACAAGCTCAGCTACATATGCTGAGAACGCCTACAGAATCTGGATCTAAAGAAAATCTGTAGTGGCAAAATCTATCTCTGGACTGGCTACCCACGCGGCAGTCCAAGCTAGTCAACCTCTAAAAATGTTTAAATACGAGAGTGAGCAAACAACGAACTCACTAATCTAACAGAACTGAATAACTTACTAATAAGAGGTACTAAAAATAGAGTAGAGACGAGTGTGATAAAGAATAAGTGACTCAGCAATTCTAACAATATAATCAATAACCATCAATGAAATAAGTAATCAATAAGGAAAGGAGGATTGAATTGATAAGAGAATGAAGAATAAAGTTAATTCGGATAGAGAGTGGAGTGGATTCGAAAGGGGAATAGAGTTAAGAATAGGGGAGGGAGATGAGATTATTATTAATATGCAATGCTATGACGTGAAGTGATGACTAGGATAATCCCATACTTATCCTAGATGTGATGTTATGATATGACGTGATGAGCAGGGATATTCCTATAAATATCCCCTAATGCAAAAATGTTGATGCTAACGTCTAATGCTATCTTAAAGAGATTCGGTAAAGGGATACACTGGTATGATTTGTTTAAGCTCGACCAAGCTAGGATGGTCGCACTTGATCATAGTGGAAGGGTGGATAAAACCCGCGGGGCATCAGTCCAAAGCATTTCAAGGAATTTAAACCACAACGAGGCTAAGTTTGGGATCAAAAGGACTTTGTCTCATACCAATCCACACTCTGGGGTGGTTTTGCTAGGTATGATAGTGCCATTCCCAATCTCACCTGTCTTTTTTAACCCGATCTCATGGACTCCTTGGATCCTGTCAGAGGTCAACCGAAACGGAGTGTTCGGGTATCGAATCTTAATAAGTTTGAAAAAATGCGTTAAGTTATAAAGGTACAATCAGTTCCCAAGCACAACACAGATGCCGCTAACCTGGAAACCCAAACTAAATGGATAGGGACTCGGTTGCACCGACTCTACATAGCCGAAACAGCAACCCAACCGTCACCTACATGCAAACCAATAATCTAACCCCGAGAATGCTAGTCCAACCACCACCAACTAAACCTCAGGTCTCATACGAACCAAAAACCAGCTTCAGAATCCTTACAAACCTAAACTACAGGTTAACTTACTTAACAGGATAATTTCTAGTTTAAACTATAGTTAATCACGAATAGTCTCTAAGTTCAATATAACCCTCTAAACCAATACGCAATACTAGTAGAGAAACATAGTAATACTGGAATAAAAAATCGCCTGATAACAATCCAAGTCCTGTGGAAATCTAACTCGAAAATCTAATCAAAATCCGCAGAACGACAGCAGAACGCCTGATAATCTAATGCCAACAATAGAGATTAACAAACAACCAATCAATTAAAGGATACGGCAATAAAACCCAAACCCTAGAAATTCAACCTACGCCAAATCAAGCAAAATTAACGGAAGGGAATCGGAAATTAGTTACCCAAGATAGGAGAGATGATCGCGGTGAAGCTCGGCAAGGATCAGCGAGCGAGGGAAAGGATTGGGTGAAGAGTATTGTGGTGAGGGGATTAGGTTAGGGAGAGGAGAGGATGATGATGAAGATGAGGAGGTGATGAATGGGGGTGAGGGGGATGATTGAAGGTGAAGAATCCTCTCACTAGAACTCTCTCTCTCAAATTGTCCTAAGCAGCGCCTACCAAAAGAAATGAGGAAGAAAAACTTAAGTAGTCGAAATAAACGAAAGTCGTTCGAACGAGTTCGAAAGTTGTTCGAACGACTAAGAGGTCTTGGGACAAATTTCAGGAGGTTAGTCAACTCGTTTGAACGACAATAAATCTCGTTCGACGGCAATTCTGTCCAATGGCCAAACGTCCAGAAGACGCAGAAAATGATCAGAAAACGCAAAGATTCGTTCGAACGACTAGGAATCTCGTTCGAACGACAATCTGGGAATCTACTCTGAGGTCCTCCTAAACCACACACCACAACTCCAAGGCTCTCAAAGACTGGAACAACTCGAACAACCACCACAAAGGGTTCCCAAGGTCTAACACCACCTCCACCGCTGAACGGCCACCAGAACTCTTAAACCCAGAAAAGTCTCTAACGGCTAGAAACTTAACCGAAAGGAATAAAATGTGAAAGAGTCCGATGACGGTTGTGATAGGTTAAGAAACCAGGGGTAGCTAATCCCTATTTCTCCACCCCAGAACAAAAATTGGAAATGCCAAAAATGTCCAGAATCGAAAACACTATGACCCATGCGGAGGAGAGAAACGGAAAACCCCTTTCGGATATAGAAACCGCTCTCCGAACACACACCATACATTCAAACTAAAGCGCCCAAACGCCAAACTACCAAAACCATCAAACCAACAAAACTCTACCAAAAAGGAATCTATACCAACCCTAGTACCAAGAACAATATAGATGCATTAAGGATAGGAGAATGTGCAGATGTATGATGCAAAGGAACATATGCGGAACTTAAAGAATAGGAATATCCAGATTTGGAATATAAAGAGTACAAATTAAATATAAAAATATGGGTCATTACAAAATGCTTACAAGACTTGCACCAACTTACTCCAATAATTCTCTCTTACACTCTACTAGAATGATTCTCTCAAAATTGGATACATCATATGAGCTCACCACCTCTCCTTTTATAGATGAAAGAGATGATCTTAACATTTCATATGAGATTTATGACCTATGCCATGAATGTACATAAAATTGTAACCTCCAGGAGTTATCTACTAAAATTGAAACCTCCCCATGTGGGACCCTTTTGTTGACAACACTACATCCTTCTCATGAATTTCATCTTTTGAGCTCTACATTCCGGAATTTGCATATATTTGGTAACTGAGCTCCATAAGACCTGAAATATAAAAATTATTTTTATAAGTCATGTTTAATAATAAAATTAAGGATAATAAACATTAGTTCATAGGGGAATAGAGGTCATTTTATGTATCCATCAAATAACCCCAAACTTAAAGTTTGTTAGTCCTCGAGCAAAGAAAAGAATAAAAGCAAAACTCATTCCTGGTTAAGAAAATTGCATTGAGCAAATGCAACAAGCCGTTAAACCTATAGGTTACCCCTATAGGACGTGTTTTGCCTCGTGAGGGTTTGAAGTGACTATACCCACAAAGGTTAATAAGGGCTTTAAAGTAGTTTAGATGCTCATTAGGTCATTACAACTAACTTATTGATATCTGATAATGGTAAAAACATTAAGAAGGTAAACCCCTTAAAATTTAATTCTTTCACATATATATAATCAATGAACTTGGAGAACAATCCGAAACTAGAGATACTACCCAATAATTAAATGATATTTCGCATATTTTTCTAATATCTTCAAGTGTTGTTAAAATAGTTACTGCACGTACAACTTTATTAAGAGGTTCTTGAGTCAATATCTAGTCATTTTGAATTACGTAAAGTAAATCCAACGACCTGTTTAACAAGTGCCATAGTCAATTCGAATCCTGTTATTGATTTTTGGGGAATAACAATAAGTTTTTTAATTTTGGAACATGCTTCCTTAGTGAAGCATCCATAATATGAGTCGTTGGTCGACAATCCCAGCCAGTTGGCTTAGGTTGTCGGGGTTTGGTGCCCCATCGTGACCTAAGCTCTGGATTCTCGCAAGTAAATTTTTTTCATTACTCCTTCACATAGTTCATGACTATACGCGAGATTGGTAACAACGCCATTTTGATAACAGTCAAAATTTGGTGTTTAGAATGGGTAAAAACTAGAGTATCGCTCACTTTTGAACGGAACTAGAAATTAGTTTTTGTCTTTGTGTTTTAGTAATATAAAGTTGAAAACCGTAAAAATCAATGATATGGTTTTAATTAAGAATAAAAGTCTAGGGGCTTCGGATTTCACCACCATTTACATAGAATATCAACATAGAATCGTATACTAAATTTTCCACTTAATTGAAATAACAAATTTAGACCTTTTTTCGATGTAGCCCCATGATTATAACTCATGTCGAATATATCATATGAATTAAGTATTTACTAAAAACACATTCCATGAAAGCAATCCTAACTATGAAATGTTAATTAGGATCATGCCTTAGAAAAATACAATATTAATGTAATTTTACTATGTCATTTGAGAATCACAAAACTCGCCCTATATCTCTACTTAAAGTGGTCATAGGATGATATTGGATGTCTCTAACAATATAGTTTTGGGATTTGTGATAATATGCTCAAATTGTGTTGGAGAAAAATATATTCTGCTACATGATATCATACGCTTATGGCGGATCCATCCTCACCCCAAGTGAGGACTTAGCTAGCCATTATAACAACTATAAAACCTAAATGATATGATAATGAAATGAACATACTCTAACAATAAAAAGAAGAATTTTATTGACTTACAAAATGAAATGCTCTAAATGCTTACAATAATTTTACCAACTTACTACAATAATGCTCTATTACACTCTAAAAGAATGAATCTCTCAAAATTGGATACTTTTTATGAGCTCACTACCTCTCCTTTTATAGATGAAGGAGAGGATTCTTACATTTAGTTTGAAATTTATATCCTATGCCATGAATGTACATAAAATTGTAACCTCCAAGAGTTATCCTTCAAAATTGCAACCTCCCCATGTGGGACCCTTGTGTTTGACAACTCTCATCCTTCTCCAGTAGATCATCTTTTGAGCTCTACATCCTAGTATTTGCACATATTTGGTAACTGAGTTCCATGTGACCTGAAATATTTAAATTTGTTTTATAAGTCATGTTTAATAATAAAATTAAGGATAATAAACATTAAGTCATAGGGGAATAGTTGTCATTTTATGTGTCCATCAAATACTGTCAAACTTAAAATTTGCTAGTCCTCGAGCAAAGAAAAGAATAAAAGCATGACTCTTTCGTGGTTAAGGCGATTGAATTGAGCGTATACAATATTCCGTTAAACCTATAGGTTACCCCTATAGGACGAGTTTTGTCTTGTGAGGGTTTGCAGCGACTATACCCACAAAGGTCAATAAGGGCTTTATAGTAGTTTAGATACTCATTAGGTCATTACAACAAACTTATTGATATTTGATAATGGAAAAAATATTAAGAAGGTAAACCCCTTAAAATTTAATTCTTTCACATATATATAATCAATGAACATGGAGAACTATCAGAAGCTAGAGATACTACCCAATAATTAAATGAGATTTTGCATATTTTTCTTATATCCACAAGTGTTGTGAAAATAGTTACTGCACGTACAACTTTATTTAGAGGTTCTTTAGTCAATATCCAGTCATTTCGTATTTCTTTAAATAAATCCAACGATCAGTTTGACAAGTGCCATAGTCAATTCGAATCTTGTTATTAATTTTTGAGGAATAATTATAAGCTTTTTTATTTTGGTACTTGTTTCCTTAGTGAAGCCTCCATAATATGAGTCGTTGGTCGACAATCCCAGCCTGTTAGCTTAGGTTGCCGGGGTTTGGTGCCCCTTCGTGACCTAGGTTCTAGATTCTCACAAGTAAACTTTTTTCTTTGCTCCTTTCGCATAGTTCATGACTATATTCTTGATTGGTAACGGTGTCATTTTGATAACGGTCAAAATCCGGTGTCTAGTATGGGTAAAAATTAGAGTGTCGTTTACTTCCGAATGGAACTAAAAATTAGTTTAGGTCTTTCTGTTTTAGTAATCTGAAGTTGAAAACCGTAAAAATCAATGATATGGTTTTAATCAAGAATAAAGGTGTAGGGGCTTCGGATTTCACCAACATTTACATACAATATTAACATAGTATCGTTTATTAAATTCTCATCTTAATTGAAATAATAAACTTCGAGCTTTTTTCAATGTAATCCCAGATTTATAATTTAAGTAGAATATATCATATGAACTAAGTATGTACTAAAATTATATTCCATGAAAGCAATGCTAACTATAAAATGTTAATTAAGATCATACTTTAGAAAATTACAATATTAATACCATTTACTGTGTTATTTGAGAATCACAAAACTCTTCCTATATCTCTACTTAAAGAGATCATAGGACGATAATGGATGTCTCCAACAATATAGTTTTGAGATTTGTGATAATATGCTCGTCTTGTGTTGGAGAAAAATACATTCTACGACATGATATCATATGCTTATGGTGGATCCATCCTTACCCCTAGTGAGGACTTAGCCGGCTATTATAACAACTATAAAACCTAAATGATATGAGAATGAAATGAACAAAAACTAACAACAAAAAAAAAGAATTTTATTGACTTGCAAAATGAAATGCTCCAAATGCTTATAAGACTTGCACCAACTTACTCCAATAATGCTCTCTTACACTCTACAAGAAAGATTCTCTCAAAATTGGATACTTCTTATGAGCTCACCACCTCTTTTTTTATAGAGAAGGAGAGGATTTTTACATTTAGTATGAGATTTATAACCTATGCCATGAATGTACATAAAATTGTATTCTCCAAGAGTTACCTCCAAAATTGTAACCTCCTCATGTGGGACCTTTGTGTTTGACAACTCTACATCCTTCTTCAACAGTTCATCTTTTAAGCTCTACATCCGGGTATTTGCACTTATTTGGTAACTGAGCTCCATGTGACCTGAAATATAAAAATTTCTTTTATAAGTCATATTTAATAATAAAATTAAGGATAATAAACATTAAGTCATAAGGGAATAGTGGTCATTTTATGTGTCCATCACTACCCTATCTTTCTTCTTTGTTTGGAGCCTTGGGCCTCAACTATTCAAATTTAAAACTTAAACCTAACCAAAAAAAAAGTTTGTGAATATCTCTGATTTGAGGTTCTCTTTCTCTCTCAACTCTCAAACTAAGTATCTCACTCTCCAATCCCAACTCTTTCTCTCATATGTAAAAAAAATCAAAAACCCAATTTTAAGGTAAAAATTTTAAACCCTTGATTTATTTTTTAATTTCCAAATTCTTAATATTTAATTTTGAAATTAACCCATTACATATTTACATATGGTTATGATTCTTGTGAATCTTGTGATAACAGTAATTCTGTAACTGGATTTCCGGATATTTGTAATTTTGTAATCTGTGATAATCTTTGATTGATTATTGAATGTTGTTATGTTGTAATTTTGTAATCTGTGATATTTGTAATTCTTTAATTCTTTAACTTTGTAATCTGTGATTTCAAGATATCTGTGATAATCTTTGATTGATTGTTGAATGTTGGGTCAGCTGAATTTCAGGATATTTGTAATTTTGTAACTTTTGTTTCAAACTCTTTGCAAGAAACTTAAAATTTTGTGTATTAAATTTGTAACTTGTTTATATCTTCAAACCCTAAAACCCATAAACCCAGTTTCAGTAATTGAGATGAATCATGAAACCTATATTAAATTTATGTGTTTGGTGTGTTTGTTGTGTTGTACAGAAGCAGCAGAACGACAGATAGTACAAATAAGAAAGTAAACATCGAGCTGTAAAGTTGTGCTGAATTCAAGGTTAGTGAGCAGGACCTAGTCAATGATTCATTAGTCTTTATAATGTTACCTAGTAACAGCAGACATCATTTTTTACTTGACTTGTCACTGTAAAAATTGTAGTTGCATATTTGATATTTTCATATATCAAATATGGGGTTTCAGTAATTGATATTTTCCTTCAAAATTTATTTACTATGAAACTTCTCTTTCTCAGTTCCCTAGATGTTCACATATGTCAGTTAATGTTCTTATTTGGTCTATTATATTGTGTGAAAGTTACCCCACATTGATTGCTATTTTAACTTCATTTTCTTACCAGATATTTTAGGCATACCTTATGTTGAAAAATTGAATTTTGTCCAGTTCAGCATAAAAAGCCAGTAGGACCTGGGCGTCACTTGGGTGCTTAGCTGGGCACACAGATCTTATATAAGTAAAAAGGAAATCAGAGCTAGGAAAACCTGGGCGTGACCCGGGGTAATAGTTGAGCTCCCAGGTCAAAAACAGTTTTACTCAAAATTCAATTTTAAGTGGAAAAACATTTTTCTTTGTTTTTAAAACAAAAACCATATTTTCAAATGAATAAAAAAAAATTCAATTGTATGTATAAAAAAATTTATTCGATGTTTGAGAAAAAAAATAAAAAAAAGGTTTGGGGGGGGGGGGATTTTTTAACTTCTGCCTAGGGCCGGCCCAGCTCGGGGTTCGGGACAAAATCATTTTCTACGCCCATGAGGTTCGGAACTAAGTTAATTTTTCGGTCTGAGATATAATTCTCAAGCTACTCAGTAGCTTCTTACAATAAATCAACTCTCTGATCAGTGTCTATACCACTAGTGTTGATGTTCCGAAAGGTCACTTGGCAGTTTACTTGGAGATAATGGAAAGACGAAGCCGGTGTTTAGCTTTTCCAATTGGCTTTGTCGTAATTCCAAGTCAAGTTGAGGAAGAGTTGCTTTTGAGCATCTAATTGGAGGTTAAGGTTTTATTAATCAATTTCAAGTTCATGAAAAAATAAAATGAAACAACGTATCAATATTGCCATGAGGGTAGGTGATGACACTCTAACCCAAGAGGGTGACGCAAGCGAAATTCTTTCAGTAACGTATTGCTTTGGGCAAATCACCTTGAAGTTCTGAGAATTAATCTGGATCGTTGGATCTAAGTGTTCGGACAACAAAACCCTGGGTCACCAAACCCCAAAAACCAAAACAGAACCCTGAAAACCTAAACCGATGAGAAACCAAACAGTACTGTTGAAGAAAAAAGAGACGGAGAGAACTAAGAAGAGACTGAAGATGATGATTTCAACGATCGAAGATATCCCACCGGCGACGCTCCAAGATATCATTTCCAGATTACCAATCAATCAACTCTCAGCACCTAGCCTAGGTATGTCTCTTGAACTTGGAGAAATTTCATCAACGGAAAGAAATTTCCTAAGATGCATTTCATTTATTCACCACGTAACGAAGAAATTACAAGTATGCTCATACAAACCCCTTGGAGTTCCCAACTTTATTGTATAAAGGATTGTGAGACTTTTGATAGAGCAATCAAACTGTCAATGTCACCGTTTAGGCCTTCCTCTCAGTTTCTGAATCTCAGAGTAGCTAGTACATGCAATGGATTTGTTTTAAAGTAGATAAAACTTGTTATAGGATTTTTTTTAGTTTGTAACCCGGTTACAGGAGAAAAATTTTCTTTACCGGATTATGAGGTTTATGGTTGCCCGAAGAAAATGAATAAGTCTTACTTTGGATTTGGATTTGATGTCACTAATAAGGAGTATAAGGCTGTAAGAATTGGACCTATTCGGAATATACAAGATCTGTTAGGGGTTCAAGTGCTTACTTTAGAAAATAATATATGGAGATATAAGGGAGTAATTCCGGAGGTGATCAGCAAGGGGCTGCGAGGAAACAGTGTTTCATTCAATGGAAAGTTACACTGGATGGGTTTTGCTAGTAAGAGAAGCCAGTTATTAGCTAATTCAATGTTGGCTTTTGATATCATTCATCTTCCTGAGGCATTATTGCGCAAGAAGTTTTACCGTAACAATTTGGGAGTATTAGGAGGGTGCCCTTTTGTAGTTGCTTACGGAAGTAAAAAAACTGAAGTATGGGGGGTGATATAGTATGGGTCGATTGAATCTTGGAGTTTTTTTTTGAAAAAAGTATAAAAATATATAGCAGACAGAAAGATTACAAGAGGACGGAGAACCAACATGCCACACCCTAGTACATATCACTAGAGTATATACAGTTGGAACTAATTACGTAATGTACAGAAATAAGAAAAAATGCCAGTTCGTTCGAACAACTTGATGTTTTATGGCTACAAAAAACCTCACCGTAAATGGCCTTCTAGATACCAATGACATTCGAAGGAAGTCCAAAGTCGTTCGAACGACTGGATGAAAGATGCCTTCAAAACACCCCAGCGTGAATAAGGACTGCTCTAGCTCCACATCGTTTGAACGAAAGTCGTTCGAACAACGAACTGAATTTTGCCTGCAAAAAGCCGCAACGTGATTAGCCTTTACAGGTTATTCAAACGATGGCCATTGTCGTTCAAACGAGATCACAGAATCTTCAGCGTGATTGTCGAACTCTATAGTATTCAGTGTTGTGGTCTTCGAGTTGCTGCAGAAAATTTGGTTTTTCTTCATTCTATTTTGGGCTGGTCTGGGTCGGAGCCTCTTCTTACGAGTTGGTCTGCAGAAAAGTTGTATTCTCTCCACACATAACTGAATCTAATATGTTGAACTTGTAGGACAACAAGGTTACAAGCTGTTGTAAGTGACCAGGGGATTTTATCAATAGTGAAAGCTTTTATGGCAGAAGTTGAGTCTTGGATGAAAGGTTTTGGCTTGTCTCATTTCGTGTATGTAAAGGTCCGTGGTTATCTCGGTCGAAGTCAGTGACAAGATGAAGACCTTCGTACAATCTTCTATCAACCAGCGACCAAGAAGGTAAGTTGGTTAAGTAAAACTCTGATATAGGGAGCCAAAAATGATTTTTTTAATTATCTAAACTTTTTGGGAATCTCGTTCAAACGACCCAAGGCCTCGTTCGAACGAATTCTTGGCATCTCGTCCGAACGACCTTAGGTCTTGTTCGAACGAGTGCTACGAGTTAAAAACAAAAACACATACTTTTTGAAGGCTTGTTAGGGATTTTGTTCGAACTACCAAAGGTCTCGTTCGAATGAATCACGAGAAAAATTGAAGCACTATTTAAACGAACATTGCTTCTTTTTTCTTACTCTCTCTTTTTTTCTTTTCTTTGGCAAAAAGTTATTTTTGAAAGAGCTTAATATCCATTATCAGAGGGACAATTTGACATCAATCAAAACTTAAAAACATTGAGGTTGCTGTTGAGTTAGTGTATCTTTACGTGTTCAACTCCTAAATTTATATCTACCTACTCATTTATTAAATAAATGTGACACTAATAGTGTTTTTGCTTGTATTTACAGAAATCGGTCACATGATAAACAAGTCATACATTTTTCCATTTTTTAACGAAGAACAAGGGTGATGGACTCCAACAATGATTCTTATTTGAAGTTGTTAACAAAAGGCCCATGCATGGAAGCTCATTGGATAGAATTAGATATAGATATTATTCTCATGAGTTGTGATATATATGCATGATTTTAGGCATTGTTTAGAGGATTTTATATTAATGGTAATATTTTGTAAACCCTTCCTATACTCTATTAATAGGAGGGGAATCCCACCCATGAGAGAGCATCTTGGAGAGTGTAAATCGAAGTTCAATAAGCAATAAAGTTTTTGTTCTTCTCTTGTTCTTGTCTTTTAATTTTATCGTAGTAATGGAAGTATGACAATGATCAAAGCGATGAGTAGCTAATCTTCTTAGCCAAGGCAAGGGGAAGCTCCACCCAATGTAGCCTTAGTGTAGATTGTGTAGCTTAGTTAGAGTAATTACTTTATCTTTATCCCAGAATATTGTATATTCATATTCTTTCTTCCTATGCTTGACCATAGCTAGGATTAAGAGGAATAATGAATTTATGCAACAATCTTGTTGGACCATAACAAGATAGGTTAGGAGCATGGAGAAGAGAACATAATCCATACTTAACAACCGGACCATGGTTGAGTACGTTAGTTTATGGGTAGCTCCCAATTACTAAATCTTTTATATATTTTGATGTATGGCATATGCCCGATCAAGGATATGCGATACAGGAACTCGTAATTTAGTTTAACTTGGTACACTATCTCAAGGTTACAACGGATGGAGTGGAATCGATGCCTTGGTTTCCACTCAAATTTATCTTGTAATTTGTTTCGTTCTTCTTTTTATTTTAAAACCTACACAAACTCATTGTAATTGGATAAAACAAGTAGCTCGAAGTATAATTCACACCTCAAGTCTCTTGGGATATGTCACACCCCCAAAATTGGCTTCTTAATAAACTATTAAGAATACGAATTTTGAGGTGTAACGTCGGGCATCCTGAAGATAAACTCCCAAAAGACGTACTACAATTTAAACAAATCGTAAATATATCTACAACACTATGAAACTGTGCAGCAGAATAAAATCTAAAAGAGATAGAAATGATTACCAACAGGTAACTAGAACTCCAAAACGGGCAAGTCCAGCTTGCTCCAACTACTAGTATCGCTACCGCAACAATTCACCTAAAAAAGTATATATGCGCAAGGCGTTAGCAAACAAAGCCCAGCAAGTACAAATATCCAAGGTTATAAGACATGATAGACCAAGATAAACACAGAAAAGAGACATGAAGAATCTAACAGAATTATAGGAGAATATCAATCAAGCTACGCGTTCTAAGGAAGTCGGTCTAAGTAAAACTAGAAATCCCAATACGATAACAGCGATAGCCTAAACTTAGATCTAACTACAATGACCTAAGAGGTACGGTTAATAAGGAAAGAGAATTTGGAAGTCACGTACACAGGGTTACTTTTAATTCAGTGGGACCACACTCTCGTACCCTTTTATCCTCAACAAAATTGTATCTCTTATTGGCGAGCCAGGGATTGGCGGATTCCTTTTTAGTGAGCTAAGAATTAACGGGTAATGCACCTGATCAGGGTGTTCAAGGAGTTTCAACCTACAGGTCTAAAGCGTGATTTATTTTTAATTTTTAAGGATCTGCCCACGGGATGCTCGCGAAGAATGCAGCTGAGAAGTAACTGAGGTATAATTTAGGAACTTACAACCTAGGACACTGATAAACTATCACCGCATATATTTTTTAGGGACTCGACCCCAAGGACTGTAACAGCATAGCCCTACTTGGTACATTAACTCGAAGTTATCCTAACATAATAGAAAGGAAGAAGTTTGAATCCTATAAGAATCAAATGATTTGTCTGCCCCTGCCTAATCAGCATCTGGGACTAAATCCAAAGACCTACCACTCTTACGACCAGATGATCTATCTACCCTCACTTTAATAACAAGTGGGGACTCTATCAAGTGAAGTACAACTCCAACATCCAATGTTATCTGTCGTAACATGCCCAATAAGTGCGACTATATCAATAGGAAACTCTAAGCGTCAAAGCGAATCTAAGTCGCGTACTACTGAATCATGGAAAATCTATTGTCTTAAATGTTTGTCACAAAAGACAAACCAAGGGATTGCCTAAGTTACTCTAAACTAAAAGATTCACCTAAATGTTAGAAACGATCTACGGTATCACTTAAACAACACAAACTTGGAATATTAATCTAATGAAGAATGATGCCATCACTACGCTACAGTGTCCAGCGTTAACTCGTTGATACTTATACTAACATAATGTCAAACAACTATTATTGGACCCCATCGTATAACCATTTACTATAGTAAGAAGATTAATGGTGCCCAACCACTTAACCAACCAAATGAAATAACCCGCAAACAACTCTGCTCACAAAGACTATGCACCATTAATATCCTCAAGAAACTAATATCAAACTTAATAGTCCAACCATACTAAGATGTCCAGCAATCTCCATAATTACCCACCTTAATTACCAAGGTTTCTTAATGATATTCCACCTATACAATCTCAAAACTCAAATCAAGGCATAACTAAACATGTTATACATTCTGGCCATAAGTTCACTACCGATAGTTCATGAGTCTATAAATCACTACAAGTATACTTATCAATGAATTAAGGTTAAGAGGAGGATATTAAAGTCCTGGGTAAAAATCACCATCGCCTATAAACTAAATAAAACACCTAGAAATACATCATTGTGCAAACACCAAAATGCGGACTATTCTATATCCATAAAAGTACAAGGATTGCTATAAAAACCATGTCAATACCATCAACTCCTCAATTCAAGGCAGCTTCCCACATAATAAAAGATATATGACCTAGGTCTGTCTTAACTAGCTAGTCCTTAATGTATAGCTAAAGGTAAACATACTAGAAGGCTACAACATAGAATCTGGTCCAGTATACATACTAAATCTAACCACATACTAAATTTATAAGAGTGTACATGATATTCAGAAAGGACGGGAAGCTCTAGATTATATACTATGATACGCAACTAGAAAGCATGCTCTAAATCTATAATTTACTTAGTTTAATCATGAAATAACCATGGATAAAGCACTTGCCTTAACAAACTGCAGAAAGAAGGAAGAGGATGAGTAGAACACCATAATGAATCTACAAAACTAACTGTTATGGCTCCTGTAAGAAAAGGACAATCAAACACCCAAGATTTCAAGTAAGTATCACTCCTGGCATAGCTTAACAAGTACCAATTCCTCATGAGATATCAGAGTAATCACTTTTCTACACTTAGATGAACAAGGCGTATTCCCATATTTCTCTATACGTCTTCCAAAGATAAAAATTGGGGTAATCAATGTAATGGAGAAGCAATTCATACAGGGGTTACAAGGAGGGTTGTGTTATTGGAACAATTGGAGAAATCGGGGTTTAAAACGTCAAAGGAATTTCAGGGATGGTGCAGCCATATTTTTAGGAGTAAAGAGATGGAGAATAATTGCTCACAGGAGGAGTTTCCAAAGTCAAGAGGTTGAGGAAGAAAAGGGTTTGTTGGGCAATTTCCAGGAGGAAATAAAGGAACAAATTAGAGATGAAGAAGGAGAAGAAGAAACTCAAATCTCTGTGATTCGGTTCATTCTTATAAATTAAAAAGGTAAAGATCCCGTACAAGAGGGAGTAACTTAAGTAAGCAGAGACCATACAATAAGGGCATCACGGGCTAAAAATACGGGTCGCTACAGGATACGACCCCACTTACCCTCGTACTTAACACTACACCGTGCACTTGCAGGTCTTTTATAATGCTAGTTTATAATCGATCATGTTTTTGGCGCCGTTACCGGAGACTTGCAAAGTTGCATTTTATACTTGAGTTGCTTTATTTTAAGCCAATTTTTCTTTCATGTTGTTATTTTCTTTTTCCTTTTGTTTTCTTTTTTTTGGATCCAGAAATAAAGTGATTGAGTGATTGGTTCAAACTCTCTTGGTGTTATAGTAGCTGCGAAATCTATCCCTGAATGTTTTACCATTTTTGATTATCTATACTTCACAAATGGTAAATATGTTTACTAAGATAGTTTTAAATAATTTAAAACCCTTTCCGAATTGCTATAGATCATATTTTTTTATTCAGTCATTTGTGAGTTTTAGCCTTTTGAAAAAATAGTAAAAAATAGTCTCTGTAAAGGACTCCGTGTTCATTAATTACTTCTTTTGAGCGGTAGGGAAGCTATATTCTAAAAAAATTCCTTCTTGAATGTCTTTCCTTTCTGAATTATCTTCCCAAATTGATATTATTTAATGCTCTCTCTCAACTGAGCTGAAAGATATACGCATTTGAAAATTAGGACATCATAAACTTCAATAAACTTGGAAATTAAATTAATATTGTTGTCGTAAGTTCACTAATCCATTTTCTCTTTTTTTGCAGAATAGTCACAAAGTTGGAAACTAGACAGACAATACGCAAAGCTAAAAACATCATCAAATCCATCCTACTTGTGCCCCTTAAGTGAAGGGGCACTTCATTCTTTTGCCCCCTAAGTGAAGGAGCGGCCACAGCTACACCAGGAAATACTTCCCGTAGGTTGGTACTTCATAAAACATGACATCTAGAAGGGGTACATATCCGCTCTGCCCCCGCACTAGGACATATAAAGTCATGTAAACTGTGCATATACACTCTGCTCTAATAAAAAATTTGCTGTGGTTGGATTGGCCTATTGTTGTGTTTAATATTATTTTTCATTCTAACATTAGTAAAGGTAAAAACTGTTAGAGACTTACAGAATTTTATCACCCAAAAAGCTCTCCAATGAGTGGGACCACTCATTAGGGATTCAAAGAAATTCGTATCACACGAAAATTGAAGGTCTCAGACCTCAAAATAACTGTTAATAAAAATAAGTAACAAGATTCTCGCAGGATTTTATCACCCAACGGATAGGAGTACCGGACCGGGGTACAAACACGGATTCGTAAGATACGGTCCCCTCCTAGCGCCACAAAATACTGGTTATAGGTTTGTGACGTCACCATTCTGAGTGCTGACGTACGATAAGGCGACTCGCTCGGGCCTGAGGACTAAGCATCAACTTTAAGCTGGTATTAGCATAGTGGCGCAGGGGAGTATAGGGACCAAAGCCTTTTGCCATCTTACCCATTTTGAACATAGAAGAATATAGGGGAGACTTAATTATTACTTCTAAGAAATGTTGATGTGCTAGAGTTTAGGCTTGATTGGCTGTTTATTACATTGGGTGTTATTTTTATTTTAAAATGTTATACATGAAAGAATATTGGAATCCATACAGCTCACAATTTGACATCCCGCAGCAACCTCAAAATCATTTTCAATCATGGGATCACATAAATTCTCAATACGTGGAACCTTTCCAATCTTATTCATATATGCAGGCCTATCAGTCCGTCCAATCATCAAATCAGTTCAGCAACAAATGATGCAATTTCAACAACAGACTTTGGTGAATCAAAATTCTATGACCCAATCTATCTATAGATTAGAGACTCAGATAACTCAGTTCTCAACTCCGTAGAGTAAAATAGAGCATGAAAAACTTCTAGGCAATGAAGAAGAACAATCCAAAGTTAAATCCCCTTGGAATTTAGAAATAGATGAATTCAAGCGTAATCAAGGAATATTTTTTCCGTGGGGTGAATGAATACCATATTGCGAGACTGATTTAGAAGATAAGCATTTTAAGGTCGACGATCCTGTGTCACAAGATGATCTTGAAGAGGCAACTATCATGTCTAATACAGTTCTTTCTCAATCACCCCCAAATTCAGCCCTTAACATTCAACCATCAATTTCACCCTCCATAATTTCATTTGCCAACCCAATAAATTCTTTCGAGGAAATTATGACCGAGACTAAATATCTTTCCCTCCCCTCTAATGATTTTCCTGACGATGATGATGACGAGATAAAATATGAACATATGGAATCACTGTCTCATTATACGAAAAAATGCGAGGAATTTCTAGATGATGATATTTGTACCAAAGTCAAGAAATTGAAAATTGCCAAACCTGTTGTAGATGTTATCAATTTGCCATTTCCTTCTCAGTCTCCATATGAGTCACCTCAGCCTTGCCTTGAGCCGCGTCCACCTGACACAAATTATAATGTTGAAAACTAATGGGTGGATGACCCTTCTTTACAGGATATACCACTATTATTGGGGGCTGATTCAGTTTTGGTTACTCATTCACCAACCACACCTATATCTATGCCTACATCTCCATTTCCCGAGCCTAATGGGGGTACCATGACCATAAAAGATCTTGAGGACTTGTACAGAGATAATTCTTGTTGCATTTCTGTTAATGAATGTTTAAACTATTTTGAGGACTGGAATGATCCTGAGATTCGTGAAATGGTACAATCATTAGTATCTGAAAATATGTTTTAACTTGGCCATATCCCTAAGCCAATGAATACCCACGTCAATGGTCAGGATGAGTCCCTTAAGATAAGTTGTAATTTTAGGCATATAAATTTTAAATGTTTGTTAGAGTTAATTATTCCCCGATCCCCACATCCATAAATATGTTACATAGTTTTTCTTCAACTAAAAGAAAACATCTTTTTCAAAAATTATAATTTTGGGGATGCCTCACGAACTTGCTTTGTCAGAACCACCTATCACATTTTTTGGAATATCAACGATAATATGGGGGTTGATCGGTTATAAACTGACGTCTTAAAAGACCCGCAAGCGTACGGTGCACCATTGAGTACAAAAGAAAGCGGGGTCATATCCCAAGAGACTTGTGGTACGAATTAAACTTTAAGCTACTAGTTTTATCCAATAACAACGAGTTTGTGTAGGTTTTGAAATAAAAGAAGAACGAATGAATACCCACGTCAATGGTCAGGATGAGTCCCTTAAGATAAGTTGTAATTTTTGGCATATAAATTTTAAATGTTTGTTAGAGTTAATTATTCCCCGATCCCCACATCCATAAATATGTTACATAGTTTTTCTTCAACTAAAAGAAAACATTTTTTTCAAAAATTATAATTTTGGGGATGCCTCACGAACTTGCTTTGTCAGAACCACCTATCACATTTTTTGGAATATCAACGATAATATGGGGGTTGATCGGTTATAAACTGAGGTCTTAAAAGACCCGCAAGCGTACGGTGCACCATTAAGTACAAAAGAAAGCGGGGTCATATCCCAAGAGACTTGTGGTGCGAATTAAACTTTGAGCTACTAGTTTTATCCAATAACAACGAGTTTGTGTAGGTTTTGAAATAAAAAGAAGAACGAAGCAAATTACAAGATAAATTAGAGTAGAAACCAAGGCACCACCACTCCTCCCTTTTTAACCGTTAGATAGCACAAATGATTAAAGTAAATTACGAGTTCCCGTTTCGCATATCCTTGGTCGGGCATATGCAATACAACAAAAGATACAAGAGATATAGTAATTGAGAACTACCCATAAACAACCTTACTCAACCATGATCCAGTTGATAAGTATGGATTATGTTCTCTTCTCCATGTTCCTAACCTATCTTATTATGGTCCATCAAGATGGTTATATAGATTAATTATTCCTCCTAATCCTAGCTATGGTCAAGCATAGGACAAAAGAATACGAATATGCAATATTCTGGGATAAAGAGAAAGTAATTACTCTAACTAAGCTTCACAATCTACACTAAGGCAACATTGGGTAGAGCTTCCTCTAGCCTTGGCTAAGAAGATTAGCTACTTATCCCTTTTATCATTGCCATACTACTATTACTGCGATAAAATTAAAAGACAAGAACAAGATAATAACAAGAACTTTATTGCTTATTAAACTTTGATTTACACTCTCCAAGATACTTCTCATGGGTGGGATTCCCCTCCAATTTATAGAGTATAAAAAGGGTTTACAAAATATTATCATTAATATAAAATCCCCGAAACAATGCCTAAAATCATGCATATATATTACAACTCATGAGAATAATATCTATATCTAATTCTATTCAATGGGCTTACATGCATGGGCCTTTGATTAAGAACTTCAAATAAGAATCATTGTTGGAGTGCATCACCCTTATTCTTCGTTAAAAATCAGAAAAATGTACGACTTGTTTATCATCTGACCGATTTCTGTAAATCAAACAAAAACACTATTAGTGCTACATTTATTTAATAAATGACTAGGTATATATAAATTTAGGAGTTGTACACGTAAATATTATGTGTCTATCAGTCGCAATCGTGCGCCCAAGTGTTGGACTTCTGTTTATTTTGTAATCGGGCGCATAAGTTTTGGGAATCCAATTGTTTTTTTCTACAAAATTTCAAATCAAGCACCTAAGGTTTGGGGGCCCAATTGATTTTTTTTTTAAATTTCAAATTGGGTGCCTAATATTTGGGAGCCTTATATATATATTTTATGGAATTAAATGGGCGCCCAACATTTAGGCACCTTTTGAGAAAACCAACTGAAGTACTGTTGGATGAAATTGGATCTCATTCAGTTGGATTTTGGTTTTTTTTCACCCAACTGAGTGATATATATATATATATATATATATATATATATATATATATATATATTTTATGGAATTAAATGGGCGCCCAACATTAGGCACCTTTTGAGAAAACAAAATGAAGTACTGTTGGATAAAATTGGACCTCACTCAGTTGGATTTTGGTTTTTTTCACCCAACTGAGTGAGGTACTTTAGGAGATGCTCTTAGGGTGCTATACGTAGGCCTTAATGAGTTGATGTCTAGATACTAAAGTTTTAGATTTGGAAGACTTGATCATTATCGTTTGAGTAACCTGAGTAATGATACCCGGGAATGTTTTTTACTTTTTTTACTTTTTCTTAATTACTTGAGATTTATTGTGCCCAAGTTTTTGATTTGAACAATGAATATGCCAGTTATAAATTTGAAATATTAACTAAAAAGCAATTAACCCATCCGAAGAACCTAAAAACTCTAAACAAGAAAGTGTACCAGTGATTAAGAAACAGAAGATGGTGAACACGACGAGGCCATATGAAGATTGGAGGTTGGTGATTGGAGATCGGTAGGGTATTATATAAGATGGAGGAGATATGGAGGGTACAATGCTAAAGAAGACTCGATAATCCACAATACAAAGAGAAACCCTAGTTAGTAGAAAAGTACGATGAACACAAAAATTGGATTGGGAAAAAGTCCATTTAAGAGTTTCAATTACTCAAATCAATTGATTATAACTTGAATTACTCTAAACCCTAAGCTTCTTCCTCAGAACTCTTATTGAACTAACATAGATCTAGAAAAATAGCCTAAGTCCACTTTATATACTAGGGAACTAAAAATACAAATAAAGCGTATCTCGAGGAAAAATATGCCTAAAAAATACAACCACCCCGCCAAGCTCGTTCGAACAAAATAGGGAGTCGCTTGAACGACTTTACGCCAATGGTTTAAAATTCTAAAAACTTGACAACTCATTCGAACGGCATCCAAGCTCATTCAAACAAAATTGTCTATGGGTAAAATTCTAGAGAGGAAACATTGGTTATTTAAACGAAATAGGGAGTCGTTCGAACGACTCCAAACCTAGTTCAAGCGACTCCAAACCTCATTCGAACGAAATTGGTTAATTTTCAATTTCCCTAGATCCTCCTGGATCGTGGCTCCCCCCTTTTGGAGCCTTGAGCTCCTGCTCAAGTTGGAACTGGAGATATGGAAATGCGGCGCTGCCCATTTCCCTTTTGTACCACTTCAACTTACTAGGTAGCTGACCCTTCTTCCCAACTCTGAACGAGTCAATACCACCTTATCTTGTTGTATGGACTTTTCTCTCTAGAATCCCATCCTCCTGTAGCGGAACTTCTCTTTCTATCCATAAGTCATCAACTGACGGTAGACGAGTATCGAGTGTAGAGTCTTCATCTAATAGAGACAGCTCAAACAGCTTCAAATGCTCGACATTAATTACCGAATACATCAGCGTAAAAGGCAGCAAATTCAATTCATACTCACATGTCATGCCTTGCAGCAACTTTCGGTGATACACACTATGCCTTTTAGGATCATCATAACCTGTAACATACTCTGACGTAACCAAAGGCTGTATCTACATAGAAACCAATATAGCGGAAGTAGTTGGTAATGAGGGTCGAGAAAATCTATCAGCCATTTTGCTGTCTACTCCCTTCTTATACTATATAAATAAGAGAAATTATTAGAGATACGACATCCCCTCCATCTGGCGAGCTAGCTGTTGCTTGGACTGTGTAGTTAAAAATTAGAACGGTTTGTGATCAGTTTGTACAACAACCTCCTCTTACAACTTCCCCATGTCAGTTTGATGCTTATAAGACGTTGTTGTAGTAAACAATACTCTAGCCTACGTACCCTCTTGAATCGGTCGAACCAATAACATAAACTTGCCACTCGCATTAATCAACTGCTTCACCTGAGTCGTCGTTACTAGATTATTTGTGGTGATATGCTCCTTAGAAGCATTGATATGGAAATCCTTTTCCTCCTTCACAAGAAAGCTCGACGGTAAAGAATCGCATATCGATCCCAAAGATAAGAACTACCCAAGATGACCTGACACACATCCAAGGACCACCTCATACGTCACCTTGTCAATAAATCTTTTAGTGTTCGCAAACTTGAATGTACACTGCTTAGTGATCACCAAATCCGTATCTTTCTGAATCCACCCCAAACTATACGGCTTAGGATGAGTTGTAGTCGTCAAACCCATATTCTTCACCAACGCCTCAAAAATTAAAATTTTCTGACTACCCGGATCCACAATGGCCTCGACTAAGCTCTGCTTTACCTGAATACTGACATGAAAAAGTTCTTCTCGACTCTCCACCTCGGTAGCTAAAGTTTGATGAAACATAAGTGTAAGCTTAAGATTTGGTTTATCTAAATCCGGAAGGTTAACAACATTTACGGCTAGTTCATATCTCTCTTTCTTGCTCTTCTCCTCTTTCGGCCTAAGCTCCGGGTAAAGTTTCCAATATCTATCTGAAATATGCCCACTCGCCTTACAATGATTGTAAGAATTCTCCTTGGACGAAGACCCTTCTCTTTTAGACTCTCCCTTATGTTCATCTTTCCAATTAAATCTATACCCCTGCTTGTTCTTGTCGTCTTCTTTGTCACTCTTCAAGGACTTGCCTTCATTGAAAATTATCTTCACGGTAGCGTCCTCGATATTGGCCACAGTAAAGAGCTTCAACTCTCTACTAATAGACTCTGACAAACCCCCCGTATACTTTATGAACACCTCAAACTCGTCCACATCAATGTCCAAAACCAAAGCTTGATTATAAAACACCGTAGTGTACTCATGTACGGATTGCTCAAACTTTTGGCGCAAATTGTGCCATTTATACCATCTCCCTTGCTCATACCCAATCGGATAAAACTGTTTTCGCACTAATACCTTGAATTTTTTCCAACTCAAACTTTCTACATCGTAGCATTTTCGATAAGATTTTTACCACGTGAGTGCATGACTTGAAAATTTCAACGTAGTAAAGCATATTTCCTGAGCATTGGAGTATTCGTAAACAAAAAAATAAGTTTCAAACCTATCTAACCATTTATCCAATATCTCGGCATCGATTGAGCCGTCGAATACCAGAATTTCAATTTTAAAATTGAGACGAAGATTACGTATAGGATTTGATGACTTACCAATACCCTATCGCTCCTTGACGGCTTCGGTATCACTAGAATCACTATCTATCTCCGCAATATCGTCGTCTCCATCCACCTCCATAACCCCTTTCTTCTTCGAGCGATCTCGCCGTTTTACCGAAGCGAAAGCCTTCGCGAGGTTCGTGAGATGCAATTATTCTACCAACTCCTCTACAGTAGAAGTTAGGTCAGAAACTGTCTTTTCCAAAGTTATGAGTCGATCGTTGGAATCGCCTATCTTCAAATTCTTCTTCTTCTTCGAATTAGGTTTTCGGTGAAACTTCAACGGACTCACTAGCTTCTCCTTCGTTTGCTTGAGACGGTCACGTGTAGAGACCATAAACTACAATCAACCCCCGAGGATCGTAATTGAAAAACTGATACCACTTAATCTACAATACGAAGAGAATCCCTAGTTGGCAGAAAAGTACGAAGAACCCAGAAATTGGATTTGAAAAAAGTCATTTTAAGAGCTTCAATTGCTCAAATCAATTGATTAAAAAAAATTACTCTAAACCCTAAGCTTTTCATCAGAACTCTTATTGAACTATCATAGATCTAAAAAAATAACCTAAGTCTCATTTATATACTAGGGAACTAAAAATACAAATAGAATTCATCTCGAGGCAAAAACACGCCTTAGAAATACAACCACCGCCAAGCTCGTTCGAACGAAATAGGGAGTCGTTCGAACGACTTTTCGCCAATTGGTCTAAAACCCTAAAAACTTGACAACTCGTTCGAACGGCATCCAAGCTCGTTCGAACGAAAATTGTCTATGGCCAAAATTCCAGAGGGGTGAACATTGGTCGTTCGAACGACTTCAGTTAATTTCTCAATATCCCTAGATCTTCCTGGATCACCCGAACAAGGGAAATTTTCCACCTAAAATTTAATCCTCTACTTATAATAAGCAGCTCAAAAGAATCAAGAAGAAGGCTGGACATAAACCACACCAACTTAAAAATCTTACCTTACTTCTATATTATTTACTACCTCTTGAACAATCTTTAAGAATCAAATAATCTACTATTTTATTGCTAATAACAATTACGAATTTTGTTCCCATTTTTCCAAGTCGACTTCGGGTCGCTGCTTCTTCCATTCTTTTCTGTAATGTGCTTTCATTTTTATGTATTTGTCCCTTATAGGTTTTTTTTTTTTTTTTTTTCCTTAATAAGTTAGGGTATAAGATATACAATGATATTGACGTGGTATATATACTTATTATTTTTCTTACTTAGTATGTATTTGCTTCCAAATTTCTCTTTGTGCAAACTATGGCTGGAGAATACTGCTAAAACTGGCAAGAAGAAGTTGGCGTGGGAGTCTCTCGCTTTTAATTTCTAGTACTTGCTGTGCGTGTCTGCACTGTACTTTTTTAATTATGGGTGGGATAAGAAAATGATATGTTCAGCTTTGTGAGATGAAACTATTGTTTAATTATGAAATTTGTGCCCTTGAAACAAAAGGTTATATGGTATATATGCATGGTATTATCAAATAAACATAGTTAGATAGCATGTTCAGGGTGCAATTTTACATGGCTGGAATGATTATATAGATCAACTAATTGTTGGAGGTTTTATGTTTCCTTCGATCATATTTCATATTTTATTCGCAGGTTATATATGTTGTTGCAGCTGGAATTATGTGGACTACGTACATGCATGCATATATATATATATAGTGCAGTTACTTTGTTCAGTAACAATGCCGTCCGAAACAACCTATTTGAGTTAATATACTTAAATATATCCACTCAAGGCAAACAGAACATCTGATTTTATGGTGTCTAGTAAAACTGATTGGGGGTTACGCCAAGGGTACAGTAACCGATTTCCAGTTCAATGAAATGTAGGTGGAGACATCTTCACTCATGAGTGTGTCGCAAGCAAACCCTTTTTCAGTAATGTGTCTGAATTCTTAGATAGTTTGCTTGGTGCAAATTTCCTAAAAGGTAGGACGCAAGAGCCGGGAAGATTTTCGGTAAGAGGAGAACATTTATATTGTTGTTGGAGATTATTGATCCACTATTGTATTGCATTGTTTTTATCTAGACTAACTTTAGGTGGAATTTTTCTTTAACTAACTTTGGGCTTGGGCTAACCTAATCTTTTTCTTTTGGCTATCCACTTGGGCTTGAGTCCGGACTCTTGCTCACTTCTTGCTAGTGGACCTAATCTTTAGGGACTCTCCTATTTACTAGTTCAAGAGTTTTAAAACTTCTTCTGACAAATTGAAGGAAAGAGCGTTGCATCTTCCCTTTAAATACCGTTTGTAATTTACCACCTTTAAATACAGAAAAACCATCTTCCTCTCTGTGTTTAAACTCTCTCTCTCTCTCTATAACTTTGTACGGTCACCTGAGGTGCGAAATACTTGTACTGTACGTAGACTTCTGGTACGAAGCTACCGTATCTGATCGTTGTATCCTGGGAGAGATTAAGCCCGTTACCTGTACCCGAGGTAGGTCGAAATATCTTTAAAGAGAGTGCGACCCACGCCTCGAGCTGTTACCATTTCCCTACCGGAGTTGTTGCAACTGTTAACGGAAGTAGAAACTTGCTGCTGCCAGTTCTATTCATCGCTATTACTGTGTTGTCCCAGAGTACAAACTGCGCTACTACTATTGTTTATTAACGGAGATTACCAACTGTTGTTGTTGTTCTGTGCTACTGAAACTGCCATTTCCTGACGCTACAAACCAAAAACAAACTGATCTTGTACTTACCATTGTTGTTACTTTACAACTGAGTCACTGTCATTAACTGCCGAGAGTACTTGCTGCTGTTAACAAATCTGAGTTACCGGAGCACCTGCTGCTGTTTTCACTGTAACTCAGCTGCTACTGTTGCTACTGCTTTATTGCCACTAAATCTGTCTGAAACTGCCTTTCATTTGCTGCTGAAACTGC
>JACGCM010001532.1:0-20431 GCA_014058105.1 Kingdonia uniflora
GTTGGTATAGGAACACGAACAAGTGGATCAGTTTTTAAAATTTCCACTGCTCAATCCTCTGATAGGAATCCATATCAGTTTATAAATAACCATGTATGTATCATTTGTGAAAGTACTAAGACATACGTGTAGTTGGATCAAAATTAGCAAGAACGAGAGTGCGTACTCTGTGTTCACAAGGTATCCCCATCGTTTGCATCAACGACAATAACAAGTACCATTTTCAATATCTACTAAATCGGTCCTACCATAACTAGTCATCTGAAAAGGCGACGTGATGTACGAACCTTGCAGGTTAGTGAATCCACCCAAACTTTCTACTCTCACCGTAGCCCATGGCGTTAGCAAGCTTGACTTATCTTAGCTTCCTCCTATACGTGTAGGATATTTTGAACAAATTCTACGTAATTCCTCAATAAACACATGGATAAGGATATCTCTCACTTTCACAATAACGTTATTCCAACTCTCGACATGATTAGTGCAAGCCAATCCGTATCTGAACAAATGACAAATAATTGAAATCAAATGCCAAATGAGTATAAACCGATGACAAATATAAACATAACAACTGCAAAGAAATAATAATGAACTAATGACAAATAAGTATGCAAATGAGTAATGACAATTATTTATGAAATAAAAATAACAAGTATATCAATAGATAATGACAACATACCTACTCATTGGAATGTATAGATTAGACCATGTTTCCTTAGGAATGCCTAGTATGTATTGGAGACCACTGGATACGATTTTGGATATCAGTCATGTGTTTACCAAAATCAATCTTGGTTAGGGCCTCTGCTGCCATCCTAAATGCAATCCTCGTGCTTTCAAGGGTAGTTTTAATGTTATTAATATGTGGAATGTACAAAGCGTAGGATTGCAAATGAAATCACCTTGGGTACAACATTAATAATTTCGTGGTTCCTATCAGAGATGACGATGAATCGAGTGTCATAACCATAAAAGTCATACCCAAATATCTTCAGGAAGTATGTCCAACTTTTGATGGTCTCCGAGTCGGTTACTGAAAATGCAAGTGGAAAAATATGATTGCTTGGGTCAATGACGATGACTGTTAGAAGAGTCCCACGATATCTCCCTTTCAAAAAAGTTCTGCCAATCACAACAGCGGGTCTCAATAGTTTATAAGTTTTTTTGGGACGACCAAAACACTAAAACATCTTGTAAATCTCTTATCCTTACAACTTATAGTTTGTATATCAAACACCAAATCTGGGTCAACCAACCTCACTTCTGCAAAGTTGTTTATAAGTAGTAGGTATGCGTGCTCAAAGCTGCCTGCATCTAAAATAATTACGTAGATCAAATGATAAACATCCAAGTACAAATGACACAGTGAGTCCACGAAATGACATGCAATAAATGATAACATTATTGTAGGAATAACATGTGATGGGGGAACAAATGACATATAAGATGATGATATCTCTGCGTGGGCTTTTCTTTCCACGCCAAGAAAGACTGTATGTACACCAATATTATGATTAATTTGTATATCATCAATAATTTTGGAAGGCTTGTAGTTTGGATCTTTTCATAGTTTTTGCTTATTATAGAAGCAACCCTTCTACTAGACGCTGCCTTATACGCGTTTCACCATTAATTTCTACTTTAATGCATGTATGCATGGAGTAATAAGTACTTACTGTAAACAGGGCCAAACAGAGTAACCTTGTCGCGTAAATCCGCCAAAAGCAATTATGACATTTATAACGTACCAAATTTTATATTCGTTGCTCAGAACATGTATGAGATTGAACTTCTTTATGCTACATAAGCTCTTATGTGATTCTTGAGTACAATCGTATCTTAATATAGATGCTAATGTTAAATTTTTACTGAAGTCATAGAGATCCTCTGTGTACGCAACAGATTTGAACCAGAAATCTACAATATCTTTTACCTGTTCGGGTTAAGGTTCAAACCAAAATTCAGCTGAACAAATGAGAAAATGCTTCTTATCATGATACTAATTGATAAGAAATGTTAAAACACACTCACAAATGACAAATTTTGTGAGCTTACCTGAAGGTTTAGTTTGTCCAATGATAGGTTCTGGTTTAATTGAAATATGAACATTAGTAAACATAGGTTATTTGAAAGCAAAACATTAGTAACATAGGTTCATTTGAGAGATAAATAATTGATTGAGGAATACAAGGTTCATTTGAGAGAGGAACATCAGTAGGGATAGTTTCAAAATGTTTTTTGATTGAGGAACATTAGTTGACATAGGTTCATTTGAGAGATGAACATTTGATTGAGGAATACTAGGTTCATTTGAGGGAGGAACATCAATTTAGATAATTTTAAAAGATTTATTTAATTGAGAAACATCATCCACTAAAGGTCCAAACCTACGTGGGTCAAGCCCTCTGCCGTTTGATTCAGGGTAACCCCTGTATTCAGGTTCAGGATCAAGAAATGAGTTATGACGCAAAGGTCCCCCCACTTTGGTGGTGGACAACTCTTTACCTGAAGAACAAAAATCAAAAATAAAGGTCTGGGAGTTCTAGGAAGGTACCATACGCTCATTAACAATCCATATGTGAAAGGTTGTGTCAGAATTGCTTTTATGCATATTGATTATTACGGTAAAGTCTTGGACTGATGAAATTGCGCATGCATAACCATGGAAAAAGTTGTACAACTTACAGTCCTCACAATGGATTTTGCTTGTTTTTTCAAGGAGTATAACGAAATCTTCATATGATGAATGCGCTCTTAGTGAGGTAAGTATCGTACTTCCTCCAACATAACTAACGATTGATCCAATCCCCCCCCCCCCTCAAATGAACAATGGTATAAAGTTGAACTCCATCCATCCCTGAAACAAATAATATAAATAAACAATTCCGATGATAATGTAGCTCAAACAAATGAGAAAAATGACAATTAAAATGATAGCGAAGCAGAAAATAATGATATAAAACTCACTCCAGCAATCCCTCAAACAAATGATATGAATCCTAAAATAAATGATATCATGAACAATTTCGGTGATATAGTTGCAGAAAATAAATGCTAACAATGACATATAAAAAATGGCAAATAATAAAGTAGCAAAAGACAAATGATAAAGTAGCAAAAGAAAAATGATTATGTACAAAGTTTATCATCTTGCATAGTATTTTTCTTAAGAAAAAAACTATCAAATTATGATGCGGATACAAAGTTAAAGATAATGGATACAAAGTTAGAGATGATATTTACTTCAACGGTTGGAGAGAAGGATAACATCGATCTTTTTCTCCCCAATGACCTCTATGTGAGGAGTTTAGCGAATGCACAACGATAGTTGGAAGACTTGGTACATGAAGGAGATAAACAGTACATCAAGGAAAATCTGCTTTAATTTTTGTAGAAGCTTTGCTGTAGAAGAAGAAGAAACTTTGATTTTTAAGGTTAGTAATTTATTTTGGGGAAAATCTTCTATCTTATTATTGTAGCAGATTATACTACTAAACAACTTTAGTAGGGATAATTTCTTATTTGTTATGTATTATTTGTCATTTGTTTTGCCAGAACTTTGTCATTCGCTTGGAAATCTTTGTAATTTTTTTGTTATAGCTTTGTCATTTGTTCAGTAATCTTTGTGAGTTGATAGTTTTATTACTGTGGCAGATTAGACTACTCATCAACATTTAATGTTAGAGAATAAGGGTGGCAGCTAGGGGGTACTAGGTATGACCAGTATTGATTTGTTAATTTAGTATCAATTTGGAAAAGGTTTGCCAAAGTATCATTTTGTTAAAATGGTATAAAGTAGTATTTATTCTCATAATTTTCGTTTTCAGAAAGATTAAAAATTTTGACATGCCAAAAATGATTTTCTTGGGAAACTTTTTCGTGACAAAGAGGTTTTTTATTGATAGATGGGGGATCAGGCGAAGTATATCTCTATCTAAAAGATCCGTAACTAGAGGATTACAAAAAGAGCGTGGGGGGTTGAAAAACTAGAAAAACATTATATTGTATTGACAATGAAAACTTTTCATGAGTGGAAAAAATTGGAATTTCGATGATTTAGAATTTATCATTGAAATTTTGAAAATTTTCTAGAAATTCATTTCGATCGAATTCTTTAAATTTTGAAAGATTTCATATGAACATAATGCTCCGTTATAAAAATATTTTGGTTAATATTGTTTCAGTCTCTTTAAAGTCGGTTGTGGGAAACTTCAAGAGAGTTTTATTCCACGAATAATGTTAAGTAAGAAAAAGACTTGCATGCACAGTCTAAAACCCAAACCATGGTTCCATTTGTTATCTCATTAATATGTGTGTTTAGAGAAATTTCTAATGATTCTCAATTGCTAACCATTGGATTAACCAAGATTTCCTCCCATAACTGAAATCATCGATAATATGTGTGATCTTGTAACATTTATGGTATATCACCCGGAAACCTTTATGAGGATAATGTTCTATCTAGGCTTGTCCTTTCTTTTTTCTCCGGTGTTGCGCTCAAAACTGTCAAACAACGAAGTTGCAATCCATGGGAGCTATAAGGAGAGTTGTACCTTAACATTCTCTCCAAGTGGACTTAATAATAACACTATGTATATTATATACAAGATCCTCCTTGTACGTTTTAAATTGTTGGATGATAAAATAGGATTTATGGGTATTTGGCATTTAGGTAAGAGATGAAAAGATATGAGGTGGAATTGCAGCAGTTGAGTTGAGTGCAACCATTGTCTCTACGTCTCAAAATATCTAAATTATGCTTGATATGCGAAAAAAACATTAGGGTGATATGATATTTTACCGAAGAATATATCGGAGACTCAAATCTCTACTCACAAGGCATTGGAGAAGTCATCCAATCCCTATTTATCGTTAGTAAGTTCAAAATCTTGAGCTAATTTGATTTCTAAAGATACCTAGTATAACAGCCTAATTTCGGATCTCGAACTTAATATCTCATACCAAATATGATCAGAACGCTAGTAAAGACAAATAATCACCAACACCCAAGAATTAGCGTGGAAACCTCTAAATAGGTAAAAATCACGACCTCTCTTGAGGATTTAAAAATAGTGATCTTATTGATTGAGTAACTATTTATTACAATGAGTGATATGGATAGTTCAGTACAAATTTTGTAGATAGAAAAATTTGTCCCTAATATGTTTATCATCAATCCTATTTATAGGTCTCATATTATGATCGTTTTATAACCATTATTTCTTTTAATGACGAACGTTACAATTATAGTTTTGATTAGTCTTCATAATGGCTGTGTAACGGTCTAATTTTTTTTTACTGACGTCGTGCAATTATGAAGTCGAACTGTTTGTAATGAAGGTCGATATCAAAACTTTTAGAAGGTCGAGGGCGGGAATAAGTCCTCACACCTGGTTTTTTCGGATTTATTTTATTAGTTGTTTTTTCCTAAATCAAAAACCATTTCTACAAATTGTAAACGATATTTAGACGTTACATATTGATATCTAGTGGCGATGTGTATTTGGATATACTGGGTAAAATAATTTCTCGACACTTTGCAAGATTTATAGAATAAATCCATCTTTAAAATATCATGTCCCATAGTTTTGATATATAAGTCGAAGGCATATTTTGGCAATATTTTTTGGATAGTTTACATGAACCTTATCTCAAATATAATTTACTTTGGGTGTAGCCCTGCAAGACATTTTTCTTTAGTGTTGCTTTTTATTATTAATAATTTAAGTTGAAAGGGTGAGGGTGACGGTGGTAGTGGCATGAAAGTCTTCAACGACTCTTTCTTAAGGATATTCTGCTATCTACATCAACACTGCAATACTACTTAAAGATAGAATCATTGCACTTGTTTACTCAAAAATGGATTTGTGATCCAGAAATTATGAAAATAAATACTTCTTTTTGCCATCTTTACAAAATTGATACTTTGGCAAACCTCTTCCAAAATCGATACTAAAATTAACAAATCGATAATGGTTCCACCTACTACCCCCTAGCTACCACCCTATTCTCTAACATTAAATGTTGATAGGTAGTCTAATCTGCTACAGTAATAAATCTACCAACTCACAAAAATTACTAAACCAATGACAAATCTATAACAAAATAATTACAAAGATATACATACCAAATGACAAAGTTCTCGCATAACAAATGATAAATAATGCAGAAAAAATGAGAAACTATCCCACTGGAGTTGTTGAGTAGTCTAATCTGCTACAATAATACAAACAGTAATAAGAGGGAAGATTCCCTCCTAAATACACTACCAACCTTAAAAAAATCAAAGCTTCTTCTTCTTATTCTTCAACAACAAAACTTCTACAAAAATCAAAGCAGATTCTCCTTGATGTACTGTTTGTCTCCTTCATGTGCCAAGTCTTCCAACTATCGTTCGGCATTCGCTAAAGTCCCACTCAGAGGTCATTGGGGAGGAAAAGATTGTTGTTATCATAGGTTATTCTCGTTATCAAAGACCGTTGCTATCCTTCTCTTCGACTGTTGAAGTAACCGTTGCAGTAAATATCATCTCTAACTCTGTATCCATCATCTCTTACTGTGTATCCGCATCATGAGTTGAAGCCTTTTTTCTTAAGAAAAATGTTATACAAGACGATAAATTTGTACATAATCATTTTTCTTTGCCTTTTTAATCATTTGTCTTGTGCTACTTTATCATTTGTCATTTTTCTTGTGTTATTTTTAGCTTTTATTATCTGTTACTATATCACCAAAAATTTTCCTTGATATTATTTATTTTGGGATTCCTATCATTTGTTTTAGGGATTGTTGAAGTTCAGTTTTATATCATTTTTCTCATTTGTGTTCACTACTTTATCACTGGAATTGTTTATTTATATAATTTGTTTTAGGGATGAATGGCGTTCAGCTTTATACCATTGTTCATTTTGGTGGGGATATCATACGTCCAAAGATCGGATCAATCGTAACTTACGTTGGAGGAAGTACAAAACTTACCTCACTAAGAGCGCACTCGTCATACAAAGATTTCGTTATACTCCTTGAAGAAACAAGCAAAATTTGTCATGAGGACTGTAAGCTGTACAACTTCGTCCATGGTTGTGCATGCGTAATTTTATTAGTCCAGGATTTTACCGTAATGATCAATATGCATAAAACCAATCTCGACATACCCTTTCATATATGGATTGTTAATGAGCTCAGGGTACCTTCCCAGAACTCCCAAAACTTTATTTTTTATTTCTGTTCTTCGGGTAAAGGGTTGTCCACTACCAAAGATACTAGTTCAGGTAGAGGCTTGTCCACTACCAAAACGGGGGGACCTTTGCGGTATAACACATTTCCTAATCCTGAACCTGAATACAGGGGTTACCCTGAAACAAATGGCAGAGGGCTTGATCCACGCAGGTTTGGACCTTTAGTGGATGATGATGATGTTCCTCAATCAAATGATTCTTTCGAAACTATCCGTACTGATGTTCCTCCCTCAAATGAACCTAGTATTCCTCAATCAAATATTTATCTCTCAAATGAACCTGTGTTAACTAATGTTTCTCAATTAAATGAACTTTTTCAAACAATTCCTACTAATGTTCATCTCTCAAATGAACCTTGCATTTCTCAATCAAATATTCACTTCACAAATGAACTTGTGTTAACTAATGTTTCTTCTTCAAATAAACCTATGTTAACTAATGTTCCTCTTTTAATTGAACCTGAACCTATCATTGGACAAACTAAAACTTCAGGTAAGTTTGCAGAATTTATCATTTGTATGCTGTGTTTTAGCATTTCTTATCCAATTTCTATCATGCTAAGTAGAATATTTCTCATTTGTTCAGCTGAATTTTAGTTTGAGCCACAGCCCGAGCAGGTGAAAGATCTCCTGGACTTTCGGTTTAAATCTGCTACGTACACGAAGGATCCCTATGACTTTAGTAAAGAGTTTAACATTGGTGATCTATGTCAAGATAGGATTGAACTCAAGAATCACATAAGAGCTTATGCAGTTATAAACAAGTTCAATCTCAAACACGTTCTGAGCAACGAATATAAAATTGTGGTACGTTGCAAAGGTCATAAATGCTATTGGCAGATTTATGCCACAAGGTTGCTCGGTTCTGCCCTATTTAGAGTAAGTACTTATTATTCCATGCATACATGCATCCGAGTAGAAACTGAAGGTGGGAACGCATATAAGGTAACGTCTAGTAGATGGGTTGCCTCTATAATTAAGTAAAAACTCCTAAAAGACCCAAACTACAAACCTTCCGAAATTATTGATGATATGCAAATTTACCACAATATTGATGTAACATACAATCTTGCATGACGTACAAAAAAAAGCCCACGATGAGGTATCATCACTTTATATGTCATTTGTTCTCCCATACAAGTCATTTGTACAATAATGTTTATCATTTTATCGCATGTCATTTTATCGACTCATTGTGTCATTTGTATTGTGATGTTTATCGTTTGTCTGCTGCACAATATCATTTGATCTACGTAATTATTTCAGATGCGAGGCAGCTTTAAGCACGCATACCAACTACTTACGAGCTACTTTGCAGAAGTGAGATTGGTTGACCCGAATTTTGTATTTGACATACAAACTACGAGTTGTAAGGATAAGAGATTCACAAGGTGTTTTTGGTATTTTGGTCCCCCCCAAAAAATTTATAAACTATTGAGATCAGTTGTTGTGATTGGCGGAACTTTTTTAAAAGGGAGATATCGTGGGACTCTACTAACAGCCATCGCCATTGACCTAAGTAATCATATTTTTCTACTTGCGTTTTCGATAGCAGACTCGGGGATCACCGAAAGTTGGACATACTTCCTGGAGATGTTTGGGGCTAATTTTCACGGTTATGATACTAGATTCGTCGTCATCTCTGCCAGGAACCATAAAATTATTAAAGCTGTACCCAAGGTGTATTCATTTACAATCCATACGTTTTGTGCCTTTCACATATCGAACAATATTAAAATTACTCTCGAAAGCACGAGGATCACATTTAGGATGGCAGGAAATGCCCTAACCAACATTGATTTTGATAAACACATGAATGTTATCCGGAATACAGATCCAGTGGGTCTCCAATACATACTAGGTATTCCCAATGAAACATGGTCAAATCTATACATTCCAATGAGTAGGTACGTTGTCACTCTGTATTGCTCAACTTATCATTTGTTATATAAAAAATAGTCATTATAATTCTATTTATATTCCTATTTACAGTTGTATGATCCCATTTATCATCTGTTTATGCTCATTTGGCCTTTAATTTCTATGGTTTGTCATTTGTTTAGATACGTAGTCGCTTACATAAATCATGTCGAGAGTTGGAATAATGTTATTTTAAAACTAAGGGATCTCCCTATCCATATGTTTATTGAGGAATTGCGTAGAATCTGTTCAGAAATGTTCTACACGTATAGGGAGGAAGCTGAGAAGAGTCAAGCTTGCGTAACGCCATGGGATACAGATCACTATGAGAGCAGAAAGTTTATGGCAGATTCACTAACCTGCAGGGTTCATACATCACGTCACCATTTTCAGATGAC
The DNA here is from genome assembly GCA_014058105.1 of Kingdonia uniflora. Classification (NCBI taxonomy): domain Eukaryota; kingdom Viridiplantae; phylum Streptophyta; class Magnoliopsida; order Ranunculales; family Circaeasteraceae; genus Kingdonia; species Kingdonia uniflora. Next base: position 9,556 of record JACGCM010001532.1, read on the forward strand.
TAGTTATGGCAGAACCGATTTTTAAAATATTGAAGATGGTACTTGTTCTTGTCGCTGGTGGCAAACGATGGGTATACCTTGTGAACACGGAGTACGCGTTCTAGGTCTTGTTAATGTTGATCCAACTACACGTGTCTCTGAGTACTTCACAAATAATACATACAAGGTTGTTTATGAACCTATATGGATTCCTATAAGAGGAATTAAGCAGTGGAAAATTTTAAAAACTGATCCACGTGTTCGCGCTCCTATTCCAACATTTCGAGCCAGTCGCCCTCTCACACAAAGGAAGAGAAAGGAAAAAATTTATGGTCATGTTACCAAACTTAGATTTTGCAGTAGGTGTCGAAAAAATAGGCACAATCGTCGTTCTTGTAAGCTTCTGCCAATCCCATCTAACGACAATACACGTCCGACAATGGCACCATCTTTTACGATAAACACTGAGCCATCTCTCATCCCAGATGAAGATGCTACATTCAGTTTATATTGATAATTTTGGGTACTCTATGTATCATTTTTTTGTATGATCTTTATTTTCAGTGTTGTGAAAATTCATCATTTGTCTAAATGTAACAGTCATTTGTTAATTTTTTTTCTCATTTGTCTCTTTCCATTGTATAATTATTTAGCACCGAACTGTTATTTGCGTAAAATGAATTTCTCATTTGTTTGTTTGTATGATATCATTGTTTGCTTCTGAAGTGTCATTTGTGGATGAATACTTTCTCATTTGTTTATTTCCATGATAACATTGTTTGCCTCTGAAGTGTCATTTGTGCACGAAGACTTTCTCATTTATTTGTTTCCATGATATCATTGTTTTCTTCGGAACTGTCATTTGTTCTTAATTTTTTTTGCATTTATTGGTTTCTATTATATCATTGCGCACCAAGAATTTTTCATTGTCTGTTAAATTTTTATCTTCAATTTTTTTAAGTTCACCATTAAACTTGTCCCCCCTATATCATCATTATTTTTTTATAGAACTGTGATTGTTTTGTTTGCCACATATCAAATGGAAACCACTACTTAACAACAAAAAATAAACAAAATAACACCAAACAAAATATATTTTCATTCATACAAAGGCAAAGTACTAGTTACCACAAAAGATGAACAAATAAAACATCCAAAAAGAAAAGTTCACAACTCCTGATCACGTTCCGCGCATTCCAGATCGTGCTCCAAAGCCTAGATCTTCTGCTCGAGATAACTAATCTTAGAAGCTGACTTTTCCTACAGTTTCTTGTGTTAATCCTGGTCCAAGTTTATGGCGCAGAGCTGATCTTCCAAGAAGCGCATATGGAACTTGAACTCTTCAAAACACTGATCTTTCTTTGCTATAACTTGATACAGTTCATCTCGGATTACATCGATCACTCCTAATTTCTCCCTGAAGTCTTCGTAATGCTCTTTCAGCATTTGTGCCTTCTCACCGGAGATATCCTTCTCCATTAGGCATAGTCTATTTATTTTGTAGAGACGTTAGTTATGCTGATCTTCCTGTATCCCTACCGAATCAAACCAATCATATGGAGTATTTGAAGAGACATGGCTAACTTGAGTGGAGTGCGACATTTTTCTTTAGAAGTTAAAGAGAGTTTAAGGTTTGAGTAGTTGAGGAGTTGAGAATAGTTTATTTGAGATTAGGGCTTTTATAAGGGGAGTTTAATGCATTGGGAGGGACGAGTGTCAGGGATTACCCGATGTTTAGGGTAAAAGTTATTATTACTTCGGTTCGGTGCCGTCGTTTCTTATTGTATACGTAGGTAATATGTGCATTTAAACTGAGTTGTCTAATCAATTATCATTACTTGTCACATCAATTTGTCATATGTTGAAGATAAGTTCGTATTTGTTTTTATGCTATATATATCATTATCTATTTTCTGAACTATCATTGTTTAATGATAATTTATCATTTGTTTGTTGAAATGTTATCATTTTTCAAGGAGTCTTTATTATTGGTTTGGTTCCCTTATATCATTTATTTCTGATGAAACTTCCCTTATATCACTATTTGAAAGTGAAAAACCGAAACGAAACAAAACAAATGTTTATATAAGGGAAACAATAATAACAACAACAACAAAAACTAAAAATAACACAAATGTTCACAACTCCTCACTTGAAGAATTCTGATCACGTTCCATAGTCATGATTTTCTGCTCGAGACATCTAATTTTATAGGCCGACTCCTCCCACAGTTTCTTGTGCTCATCCCGGTCCAACTTTAGAGCACACAACTTATATTCCAAAAAGCGGATATGGAACTTAAACCCTTTAGAACGTTCTTTTTTCTTTATTTATAATTTTATCCAGTTCTTTATCCATTTCATCGAGCTCTCCTAATTTCTTCTTGAACTGTTTGTAATGCTCTTTTAGCAGTTGTGCCTTCTCACCGGTGACATCCTTCTCCATTAGGAAAATTTTATTCAACGTGAAGAGATGTTTGTCAGCCTGATCTTCCTCAATCCCTACCGCCTCAAACCAATCTTGAGGGATACTGGAAGAGGCACGACTAAATCGAGTAGAGTGGGAGTGCGATATTTCTTGAGAAGTTTTAAAAAGTTGAGGGTTTGAGCTTTAGTTTAGGGTTTTTTTATACTTGGGAGAATTAGTATTTTGAATCACGTGAAGCGGGGTTTAGGGCTTAGTGTTTAGAGTGGCGGGAACCACGTAGATGTTTTGGTTAGATAACTTGTTGTAAACGTAATCAAAGTTGACTTTTAGAATGACTTGTCACATCCTCTGTAAAGGTAAGAATCTGTCGGCTTTAAAGCGGGGGCTATGGCATTTGTTGTGACCAAGGGTATCATCGTAATGTGTTAATTTTAATTTCTTTATAAATAGCTTGTCATAACCTTATACTACATAACTTGTGCACTTGCTTCCAGTTCTCAAGCATTACATACTTACCTACCAACGATGCATTCTCTTATTTACTGGTGCGGTGAAAATTATGATCTTCGTCTCTCACGCACAAGCCTTAACCCTAACCGCTGGTTCTGTCAATACGCTCACAAAATTGATGGGTGTAGTTTATGGGCGTAGGTAGATGAGGTAAAAAGGTGGGATTGTGATCTTATTTGTAGAGTGTCTATACCGCCCGGTAAGAGATTCTACCATTGCCCATAATACCATTGTCAGTTCAAAACTTGGTTTCAAAAATCCTCTACACCCGATGATTATAAAAGGCCACAATCGTTAACGGCAGAAGACACCAAAAATTCTGGCCAAGGGAGCAATCAGATCCTCAATACTATTACATTTGAAACTTATACTCAGCTAAGGATCTCGGAGGTCAGAACGGAGATGCTGCAAGATTTTTTGTCCAAGTTAAAATCTCTAGATCTTAACAAGCAGAGAAATATGTAGGAGTGAAGTGTAATATTCCTTATCTTTAGTGACATTAATTTATGGCATTAGAATGTTAAACTCTTAAGGATCAAATACTAAATCATATATAGCAAATGACAACATTTTAATAATAGCATGCAATTTATGGATTGTAAATGACAAACACCTTAAAACAAATGACAGATAGATAATTGTTGGATGACATATATTTCATTAAATAACAAATACATTTCCAATGCTCCTTCATTTCCAATGGGCTTGGTCCCCCTTAAATACTATTGTGTTTGAATTCATTCTGACATTGGGATTTGGAACTCAGGATTAAATACTGTTGTGGTTTGGAATACTATGGTATAAATACTGATGTGGTTTATTCGGCAAGTACTTTTTTATTCTTTATTTAATCTTGTATAACTATTGTGTATCTGCTCTGTGAAGAAGATGGTGACCACTAGATGCCAAGCGTACGAGGCTAGGGTTCTTGCCAAGATACAAGAGTTGCGGCTTCGAAACTTTGGGACCCAGTCCCTTAAACTTCCTACTCCTATTTTAGTGCGTCATACCTTCCATGGGAAGACATATGAACAGGTGGAAGAGGCGGATGACGACTATTATCAAATGCTATACTTTAACTATATGGTGATGTCAGAGCAAGGGAGGAGAATTGGTCTGCGTCTTCTGGCAGAGGATATTGTTACAACGGTGGATGAAGCAGCTGGTATACGTTCAATGATGTCTTATCGTTACCCTGAGTATGATCAGAGGAAGAAATGGTGGTGGTGATGGGGGTTACAGAGGAGGAGACGGTGGTGGTGGTAGGGGAGACCGATCACCACCACCACATCCGATTGCATAAACTGATGTAAATTAATATAATATAAATTGAAATCTATAACAAATGAGAAGATGATGAAGATGATGAAGATGATGTCAAATCATAGATAACAAATGAGAAGTAATTTATAATAGATAATAAATCAATGATTACAAATGACAAATGACAAATCATAGTTGACAAATGACAAATCTCAGATAACAAATGACAAGTAATACATAAAACAGATGACAAATCATTGATAACAAATGACAAATGACAAATCATATATAACAAATGACAAATCATATATAACAAATGACAAATGACAAATTGTAGTTGACAAATGACAAATAATTTATATAGCATATGAAAAATCATTGATAACATATGACAAATTATATATAACAAATGAATAATTGTTGTCGACTTGCAGCATTTGTATTGTGTTTGTATGATTGTAGACAATATTTGTACTTAAAAAAATGATTTGTCATTTGTTGACTATGATTTGTCATTTGTTACCAATAATTTGTAATTTGTTAACTATCAATGGCCTATTTGGTTCATTGAACATTTGTATTGTGTTTGTATGATAGTAGACAATATTTGTACTTAAAAAAATGATTTGTCATTTGTTGACTATGATTTATTATTTATTACCAATGATTTGCCATTTGTTAACTATCAATGGTCTATTTGGTTCTTTGAACATTTGTATTGTGTTTGTTTGTTAGTAGACAACATTTGTACTGAAAAAAAGGATTTGCCATTTGTTAGCTATGATTTGTCATTTGTTAACAATGATTTATCATTTGCTAACTAACAATGGTCTATTTGGTTCATTGAACATTTGTATTGTGTTTATATGTTAGTAGACAATATTTGTACTTAAAAAAAACAATTTGTCATTTGTTGACTATGATTTATCATTTTTTACCAATGATTTGTCATTTATTAACTATCAATGGTCTATTTGGTTCATTGAACATTTGTATTGTGTTTGTTTGTTAGTAGACAACATTTGTATTAAAAAAACGATTTGTCATTTCCTGACTATGATTTGTCATTTGTTACCAGTAATTTGTCATTTGTTAACTATCAATGGTCTATTTGTTAACTATCATTAGTCTATTTGGTTCTTTGAATATTTGTATTATGTTTGTTTGTTAGTAGACAATATTTGTACTCATAAAAAAACGATTTATCATTTTTTGATTATGATTTGTCATTTGTTACCAATAATTTGTCATTTATTAACTATCAATGGTCTATTTATTAACTATCATTGGTCTATTTGGTTCTTTGAACATTTGTATTGTGTTTGTTTGTTAGTAGACAACATTTGTACTTAAAAAAAAGATTTATTATTTGTTGACAATAATTTGTTATTTGTTGACCATGATATGTCATTTGTTAACTATCAACGGTCTATTTGTTAACTATCAATGGTCTATTTGGTTCTTTGAACATTTGTATTGTGTTTCTATGTTAGTAGACAACATTTGTACTTAAAAAAATAATTTGTCATTTGTTGACTATGATTTGTCATTTGTTACCAATAATTTGTCATTTGTTAACTATCAATGGTCTATTTGTTAACTATCAATGGTCTATTTGGTTCTTTGAACATTTGTATTGTGTTTATATGTTAGTAGACAACATTTGTACTTAAAAAAATAATTTGTCATTTGTTGACTATGATTTGTCATTTGTTACCAATAATTTGTCATTTGTTAACTATCAATGGTCTATTTGTTAACTATCAATGGTCTATTTGGTTCTTTGAACATTTGTATTGTGTTTATATGTTAGTAGACAACATTTGTACTTAAAAAAATAATTTATCATTTGTTAACTATGATTTGTCATTTGTTACCAATAATTTGTAATTTGTTAACTATCAATGGCCTATTTGGTTCTTTGAACATTTGTATTGTGTTTGTTTGTTAGTAGACAATATTTGTACTTAAAAAAATGATTTGTCATTGTTTACTATGATTTGTCATTTGTTACCAATAATTTGTTATTTGTTAACTATCAATGGTCTATTTGTTAACTATCATTGGTCTATTTAGTTCTTTGAACATTTGTATTGTTTTTACATGTTAGTAGACAACATTTGTACTTAAAAAATGATTTGTCATTTGTTGACTATGATTTTTCATTTGTTGACTATGATTTATCATTTGTTACCAATGATTTATCATTTGTTAATTAACAATGATCTATTTGGTTTTTTGAACATTTATATTGTGTTTGTATGTTAGCAGACAGCATTTGTACTTAAAAAAATGATTTGTCATTTGTTGACTATGATTTGTGATTTGTTAACAATGATTTGTCATTTGTTAACTAACAATGGTCTATTTGGTTCTTTGAACATTTGTATTATGTTTGCATGATAGTAGACAACATAGTCAACAAATGAACCAAATAGACCATTGATAGTTAACAAATGACAAATTATTGATAACAAATGACAAATCATAGTCAACAAATGACGTACAAATAATTTTTTTAAGTACAAATGTTGCCTACTATCATACAAACACAATACAAATGTTTAATGAACCAAATAGACCATTGTTAGTTAACAAATGACAAATCATTGATAACAAATGACAAATCATAATTAACAAATGATAAATCTTTTTTTTAGTACAAATGTTGTCTACTATCATACAAACACAATACAAATGTTCAAAGAACAAAATAGACCATTGATAGTTAACAAATAATAAATCATAGGTAACAAATGGCAAATCATAGTCAACAAATGAAAAATTATTTTTTTAAGTACAAATATTGTCTACTATCATACAAACACAATACAAATGTTTAAAGGACCAAATTGACCATTGATAGTTAACAAATGAGAAATCATATATAACAAATGACAAATCATAGTTAACAAATGCCAAATCATAGCTAATAACGATGGTTTGGTAAAAGCATCTTCTACAACACACTCTGGCTTTCTAACCCTTTTAAACTCTTTCTTCTAAACCTTTTAAACGTACGCAAGTTTGGATTTTCCATGTTTTCTTCTTGGACCTCGGTGTCGACTCTTTATGCTCCTAGCCTGCTCTTAAAAGAGCTGAAGGATCCTCACTATTTTTCTTTTACTCTTTTTCTAGTGCCAAAAACCCGGTAGGATTTCTAGTGCTACCATTCGGAAATGCTTTTTGTGAATTCCCCTCGCTGCTTTGACCTTCGGCTATATGCTGGACCTAAAAGAAAGCAAGCCGCTGACAAGGTAGAAAACGCAGGACCCAGGAGCGGGAAAGACTACCTGCAAGCCGCTGACAAAGTGGCTAACAAATAAAAAATCCAGTATAACAAATGAATAATCGTGTTTTTAAGAACACATGTTGTCTACTTACAAACAATCGCAATTCATTTGAACCAAATCGATCATTCGCTTATATCAAATATTGTATATCCACAAAACAAATAATATATAACGAATAATATATCATAGATAACAAATGATAAGTCTTTAATAACAAATGCCAAATAATATACAACGAATGATATATCATAGATAACAAATGACAAATCTCTGATAACAAATGCCAAATCATATATAACAAATGATATATCTCCGATAACAAATGACAAATCTATGATAACAAATGCCAAATCATACATAAGAAATGAAAAATTAATAATAATCCAACTATACAGACTAGTCATTCTAACAAATATATAGTATACGAATGACAAAGAAGATATAACAAATGAGAAATATTACATAAATGAATGAATGATATTACTTGTTTATAACTTTACAAAATTATATAAATTATACATTACAACAAAATGGAGGTCAAAATTTCTAAATCTCCTCCGGCTCAACTCCCAGCCTCAATATGTCATAAGAAATTGGGTAACGATATTCATTACAGTCTATCAGATCTAGAAATTTTATTCCCCTTAGGAGATTGTCCATAAAGACAATCATATAGACCCCGCAGTCATGACCATTTGGCTGTATTGGACATTTCCCAAAATGAGTTACCCATTTGGAGTTTAGACCATAATCTTTTACCTCTGAACCTGTAGGTGGACTACTACGATCGACAAAATCTCTCTATATCAACATTTTTAGGAGGATCGTTGATATCTGATCTTCAATAAGCTGGTGTCCAGGAGATAACTTCTTCTTCTTCCGTGCATTTACAATTTTTGCATCCACCATTGAATCGTAGATACATATTTTTCTTGCCTTAAAGGACACAGCACAAAGGACCCATTGGCTGTCATTGATATTCTAGGGAATGAGTATTAATTTTGAATTGACCACTTTCATATCTCCTCGATGGATGCAATTAGAAACTGTACGATCCCATTGCATATATGTAATTCGTTCTAAAATTGATTTCTTCTTCAATTCCACACCTTTTGGAGAGGACATATTACGAGTCCAGACATTGAAAGCCCTGCCAATATATTGACAGGCAAAGACATCGGCGAGCACAATCCTTTCTTTATCTGGACAGGCACGATATTGTGTGCCAAAATATTAAATCAGGGCTTTAATGTACACATCAATAACCTGAACAGGAAAAGAAAATGACAAATTAGATAACAAAAATGATAAAGTTCAATATTACAAATGACAACAATGGCAAAGCTAATGATAAAGTACAAACGAATAAAGGACAAATAATTTGAAAGCAAATGGTAGAGATTCTTGTACAAATGGCAGAGGAAAAGAAATAAATGATATAAATACCTTATTGTCCAACCATTGCTTTGGATATTAGGTGCAGAGAGCGTTATAACAAACAATTTCTTTACCTATCATCATATAGGTACTCATGTTGTCATTCTTAGCTTTAGGAGATAATTCATCTTTCCTTAGTGACCAGACTTGGTCCACCTAGTTTTTCTCATCCTGGGAGATTGGTTTTTGAATAAAAGATTTTAATAACACTCCCGAAAGAAGCTCGTCAAGGTGAGCATGCAATTGGTTCATTCGACAAGCCATTATGAAGGTTTTTTTTATTAATTTTATCCTCAGTTAGTGCATGCCTCTTCTTTAAGGTTACATCACTTCTGACTCCATTAAAACAAGCTGGAACAAATATGTCAAAAAGAAGAAATAAATATAAATGTGTTTATTACATGAGATTGAGTAATAAACCAGTTGTTTGGTTAAAAGTACTTCATACATTGGTCTGGTCAATAACCATTTATTTTATTACTTGCTCAGGGTCTGGTTTATTCGGTGAATTTCCATCATCATCATCATTGCCTTCAACCGCCTCCTTTATTTTATTCCACCTCCTCTTTATCTTTTTACCTCTGTAAATAAATATACTAAAATGATAAGTGTGATCAAGATATGGGAAAAATAACTAGAAGAAAATGAGAAGTCACCAACAAAGAAATGATAAGTTACCTGACTTGCTTCACCAACATCTTCCTCCTGGTGGGAGATTACTACATCAGTTTGTGCAACCTCTATAGTCTGTTTCTTAATAGATACAATAGTTGTTTGGTCAGCACTAGCCTGTAAATAAACAGACTACACATGATTTGAATGATACAATATATGGTAAAACAAAAGAAGAAAATGATAAGTCAATAGCAAACAAATGATAAGTTACCTGATAAGCTTCACCAACAACTTCCTCTTGGTTGAAGAATAATATATCAGATTTTGCTACCTCTGCAACCAATATAGTATGTACAACAAAGGTTAAAGAAGAAACAAATTAAAAAAAAATGGTATGGATAGCTCAATACAAACAAATATTAGTAACTTGAGGTTATGAATCCTCTTCTTCAGCAAACATGTTGTACATCTTTTTTCCATTATAATACACCACTACAGTTGATGGTTATGAATCATCTTCTTCAACAACTTGAGGTTGCTCTTCTTCAGATTTAACATTCTCCTCGACATCTTTCTTATCATCATTATCTTTTTCGTCACCTTCTTCCATTTCACATACAACAAATAAAATGAAGAAAGACATCAGAAAAAATGAAAGTTCTGGAAAAGAGAATGGCAAAGACAACCTCCAAATGCCAAAAACATTATGAAAAATGACCAACTTCTGAAGAAATGGCAAATTGCATAAAGTTAAGGCCAATTTTTGAAAAACAAGTGTCAAATAATATCATATAGATGATAAGAAGTAGTAAATGGATGTACCTTTAGAAGACCACCACCATATTCAGAGGATATCACTTCCAAATTCACTTCAACATCATGATCTACCATTAAATCTTTTACCACCTTCAATCCCTCTCCAGGCGCAACTTGCTGAAGTAAATTTTTTGCAGTTGATTAAATATTCTCAAGTTCTGAGAATTCTGCCCGTATCTTCCTTCGCACTCTATTAGCCAAACCCTTCTTTGGGATCTTGGGGATTAAGGTTTTCAATTGGATTAGTGGGACATGATCTAATGTCATCAGTGAAAGCTTCTTTCTTCGTGCCTTCAACCTTTTTCTTCAAGGGCACATGAAGTCTTCTTGTTCTTCTGCTGGCATTTAACTTCTTCTGCCATTCTCCCTTACATTTTTTCTTTTCTTCAATTTTTTAATTTTTTTATTGCCAGGTTCTCGGCTACTTCTTCTTCCTTTTTCCATCTTCTTTTTCTCATTACCTCTTCTCGCTTGCGTTTCACAGTTTTTCTCAGGAGTAGAGAACTGGTACTGCCCAAGGAGTGGAGTATCTCCAA
>JACGCM010002544.1:0-27032 GCA_014058105.1 Kingdonia uniflora
TATTGCGGTACCATTGGTAACTATGCTAGCCCTTTATCTCTCGAAAAGAAACTCTGAAAAGCGATCCAACCTTTCAAACGAGTTGCCAGATGCCTTGCTTCTCAGAATTGTGGTCAAAACCATCGTAGAGGTTCGAAATCCGTAATCGTCGAAACATTAATCCGGCAAAATTGCGAGTCATTTGGCAACAATTCTAGCCTTTTGTCAGTCCAATAGGCCCATTTGAGAATGATCCATCCACTCCCACGGGTTTCCGGTAGCAAAGCTTCCTGGAATTGATATCTAAACCATTAGAAAGGTACGAAATCGGAATCAGTCAAACCTTCAAACTGGGAGTATTGGGATACATTTGGCAACAATGTAAGTCTTTTGTCTGTCAAATATGAACTATCCAACTGCTCACACGAGTCGCCTTTAACACAGATTCTCGGAATTACAATCTTAACCATCAAAGTGGTACGAAATCCATAACGGTCAAAACTTCAAACAGGGAGTATTGCAAGTCATTTGGTAGCAATGTCTTTTATCCGTAAAATATGAACTCTTAATAGCAATCCAACTACTCAAACGAGTTGATGGAAGCGTAGCTTCCCGGAATTACAACCAAAATCATCAAAGAGGTGCAAAATCCATAATGGTTAAAAATTCAAACCGGGAGTATTGCGATACCTTAGGTAACTATGCTAGCCCATTATCTGTCGAAAATGATCTCTTAAGTGCGATCCAACATCTCAAACGAGTTGCCAGTTGCATAGCTTCTCAGAATTGTGGTCAAGACCATCGTAGAAGTACGAAATCCGTATTCGTCTAAACATCAATCCGGAAGAATTTTGTGTCATTTGGCAACTATGCAATCCTTTTTGTAGTCTAATAGGCACTTTTGAGAATGATCCATCCACTCCAACGGGTTGCCGATAGCGTAGCTTCCTGGAATTGATATCCAAACCATCAGTGAGGTACGAAATCCGAACCAGTTTTTGGCAGCAATGCAAGTCTTTTGTCTGTCAAATATGAAATCTTAAGAACGATCCAACTGCTCAAACGAGTTGCCAAAAACACAGATTCTCGGAATTACAATCTAAAACATCAGAGTGGTTCGAAATTCATAACGGTCAAAACATCAAACAGGGAGTATTTCTTGTCATTTTGTAGCAATGTCTTTATCAGTCTTATATGCACTCATAATAACAATCCAACTACACAATCGAGTTGATGGTAGCATAGCTTCCCGGAATTGCAATCTAAATCATCAGAGGAGTGCCAAATCCATAATGGTTGAAACTTCAAGCCGGGAGTATTGCGATACCCTTGGTAACTATGCTAACCTTTTATCTGTCGAAAATAAACTCTTAAGAGCGATCCAGCCTCTCAACCGAGTTGCCAGATGCAAAGTTTCTCTGAATTGTGGTCAAAACCATCGTAGAGGTACGAAATCCGTAATAGTGAAAACATCAATCCGGGAGAATTGCGAGTAATTTGGCAACTATGCTCGCCTTTTGTCAGTCCAATTGGCACTTTTGGGAATGATCCATCCACTCCAACGGGTTTCTGGTGGCATAGCTTCCAGGAATTGATATCTAAACCATTAGAGAGGTACGAATTCCGAATCAGTCAATCCTTCAAACGTGTAGTATTTGGAGGCATTTGGAAACAATGCAAGTCATTTGTCAGTCTAATATGAACTCTTAAGAACGATCCAACTCCTCAAACGAGTTGCTGGTAACACAGATTCTCGGAATTACGATCTAAACCATCAGATTGGTACGAAATCCATAACGGTCAAAACTTCAAACAGGGAGTATTGCGAGTCATTTGGAAGCAATGTCTTTTATCTTTCTAATATTCACTCTTAATAACAATCCAACTACTTAAACGATTTGATGGTAGCATAGCTTCCCGGAATTACAATCTAAATCATCAGAGAGGTTCAAAATCCATAATGGTAGAAACTTCAAACCGGGAGTATTTGGTAACTACGCTAGCTCGTTATCTGCCGGAAAGAAACTCTTAAGAGCGATCCAACCTCTCAAACGAGTTGCCAGTTGCATAGCTTCTCAGAATTGTGTTCAAAACCATCGTAGAGGTACAAAATCCGTATTCGTCAAAACATCAATCCGGGAGAATTGCGAGTCATTTGGCAACAATGCTAGCCCTTTGTCAGTCCAATTGGCTGTTTTGAGAATGATCCATCCACTCTAACGGGTTTCCGGTAGCATAGATTGCTGGAATTGATATCTAAACAATTAGAGAGGTACAAAATACGAATCATTTAAACCATCAAACGTGGAGTAAGTTGTTTGTTTGTCAAATATGAACTCTTAAGAACGATCCAACTGCACAAACGAGTTGCCGGTAACACAGATTCTCGTCTTTACAATCTGAACCATCAAAGTGGTACGAAATCCATACCGGTCAAAACTTCAAGCAGGGAGTATTGCGATTCCTTTGGTAGCAATGACTTTTATCAGGCGAATATGCACTCTTAATAACAATCCAACTACTCAAACGAGTTGATGGCAGCATAGCTACCCGGAATTACAACATAAATCATCAGAGAGGTGCAAAATCCATAATGGTTGAAAATTCAAACCGGAAGTATTGCGATACCTTGGAAATATGCTAGTAATTTATCTGCCGAAAAGAAACTCTTAAGAGCGATCCAAGCTCTCAAACGAGTTGTCAGTTGCATAGCTTCTCAGAATTGTGGTCAAAACTATCGTAGAGATACGAAATCCGTAATTGTCAAAATATCAATCCGGGAAAATTGGGAGTCATTTGGCAACTATGCTAGCCTTCTGTCAGTCCAATAGGCACTTTTCAGATTGATGCATCCACTATCACGGGTTTTCGGAAGCATAGCTTTCTGGAATTTATATCAAAACCATAAGAGAGGTACGAAATCCGAATCAATCAAACCTTCAAACTGGAATTATTGGTAGACATTAGGCAACAATGCATGTCTTTTGTCTGTCAAATATGAACACTTAAGAACTATCCAACTGCTCAAACGAGTTGTCGGAAACACAGATTCTCGGAATTACAATCTAAACCATCAGAGCGGTACTAAATCCATAACGCTCAAATCTTCAAACAGGGAGTATTGCGAGTCATTTGGCAGCAATGTCTTTAATCAATAAAATTTCCACTCTTAATAACAATCCAAGTACTCAAACGAGTTGATGGTAGCATAGCTTCCCGGAATTACAACCTAAATCATCAGAGAGATGCAAAATCCGAAATAGTTAAAAATTCAAACCGGGAGTATTGCAATACCTTTGGTAACAATACTAGCCATTTATCTGTCGAAAAGAAACTCTTAAGAGCGATCCAACAAATAAAACGAGTTGCGAGTTTCATAGCTTCTCAGAATTGTGGGCACAACCATCGAAGAGGTACGAAATCCCTATTCGTCAAAACATCAATCCGGGAGAATTGCGAGTCATTTGGCAACGATGCGAGCCTTTTGTCAGTCTAATAGGCACTTTTGAGAATGATCCATCCACTCCAACGGGTTGCCGGTTGCGTAGCTTCCTGGAATTGATATCCAAACCATCAAGGAGTTACGAAATCTGAATCAGTCTTTGGCAACAATGCAAGTCTTTTGTCTGTCAAAAATGAACTCTTAAGAACGATCCAACTGCTCAAACGGTTTGCCGGTAAGACAGATTCTCGGAATTAAAATCTAAACCATCAAAGTGTTACGAAATCTATAACGGTCATAACTTCAAACAGGGAGTATTGCGATTCATTTGGTAGCAGTGACTTTAATCAGTCAAATATGCACTCTTAATAACAATCCAACTACTCAAACGAGTTGATGGTAGCATAGCTTCCTGGAATTTCAATCTAAATCATCCGTGAGGTGCAAAATTCATAATGTTTGAAACATCAAACCGGGAGTATTACGATACCTTTGGTAACTATGCTAGCCCTTTATCTGTCAAAAAGAAACACTTAAGAGCGATCCAACCACTTAAATGAGTTGCCTGTTGCATAGCTTCTCAGAATTGTGTTAAAAACCATCGTAGAGGTAAAAATCCGTATTCGTCAAAACATCAATCCGGTGAATTCCGAGTCATTTGGAAACTATGCTAGCCTTTTGTCAGTCAAATAGGCACTTCTGAGAATGATCCATCCACTCCAACGGGTTGCCGGTTGAATAGCTTCCAGGAATTGATATCAAAACCATCAGAGAGGTATGAAATCCGAATCAGTCAAACCATCAAACTGGGAGTATTGCGAGACATTTGGCAACCATGCAAGTCTTTTGTCTGTCAAATATGTACACTTAGGAATGATCCAACTGCTCAAACGAGTTGCCGGTAACACAGATTCACGGAATTACATTCTAAAACATCAGAGTGGTACGAAATTCATAGCGGTCAAAACATCAAACAGGGAGTATTGCGAGTCATTTTGTAGCAATGTCTTTATCAGTCTTATATGCACTCTTAATAACAATCTAACTACACAATCGAGTTGATGGTAGCATAGCTTCCCGGAATTACAATCTAAATCATCAGAGGGGTGCAAAATCCATAAGGGCTAAAACTTCAAGCCGGGAGTATTGCGATACCTTTGGTAACTATGCTAGCCTTTTATCTGTCGAAAAGAAACTCTTAAGAGCGATCCAACCTCTCAAACGCGTAGCCAGTTGCAAAGTTTCTCATAATTGTGGACAAAACCATCGTAGAGGTTCAAAATCCGTAATAGTGAAAACATCAATCCGGGAGAATTGCGAGTTATTTGGCAACTATGCTTGCCTTTTGTCAGTCCAATTGACACTTTAAAGAATGATCCATCCACTCCAACGGGTTTCCGGTAGCATAGCTTCCTGGAATTGATATCTAAACCATTAGAGAGGTACGAATTCCGAATCAGTCAATCCTTCAAACGTGGAGTATTGGGAGGCATTTGGCAACAATGCAAGTCATTTTTCTGTCAAATAGGAACTCTTAAGAACGATCCAACTGCTCAAACGAGTTGCCGGTAACACAGATTCTCGGAATTACAATTTAAACCATCAGAGTGGTACGAAATCCATAACGGTCAAAACTTCAAACAGGGAGTATTGCGGGTCATTTGGTAGCAATGTCTTTTATCAGTCAAATATGCTCTCTTAATAACAATCCAACTACTTAAACGATTTGATGGTAGCATAGCTTCCCGGAATTACAATCTAAATCATCAGAGAGGTTCAAAATCCATAATGGCTGAAACTTCAAGCCGGGAGTATTGCGGTACCTTTGGTAACTATACTAACCCTTTATCTGTCGAAAAGAAACTCTTAAAAGTGATCCAACCAGTTGCCTAGCTCCTCAGAATTGTGGTCAAAACCATCGTAGAGGTACGAAATCGGTAATCGTCAAAACATCAATCCGGCAAAATTGCGAGGCATTTGGCAACTATTATAGCCTGTTGTCAGTCCAATAGGCCCTTTTGAGAATGATCTATCCACTCCCACGGGTTTCCGGTAGCATAGCTTCCTGGAATTGATATCTAAACCATTAGAAAGGTACGAAATCCGAATAAGTCAAACCTTCAAACTGGGATTATTGGAATACATTTGGCAACAATGCAAGTCTTTTGTCTGTCAAATATGAAATCTTACGAACTATCCAACTGCCCACACGAGTCGCCTTTTAAAAAAATTCTCGGAATTACAATCTAGACCATCAAAGTGGTACGAAATCCATAACGGTCAAAACTTCAAACAGGGAGTATTGCAAGTCATTTGGTAGCAATGTCTTTTATCCGTAAAATATGCACTCTTAATAACAATCCAACTACTCAAACGATTTGATGGAAGCATAGCTTCTCGGAATTACAACCAAAATCATCAGAGAGGTGCAAAATCAATAATGGTTGAAAATTCAAACCGGGAATATTGCTATACCTTATGTAACTATGCTAGCCCATTATCTGTCGAAAAGAACCTCTTTAGTGCGATCCAACATCTCAAGCGAGTTGCCAATTGCATAGCTTCACAGAATTGTGGTCAAGACCATCGTAGAGGTACGAAATCCGTATTCTTCAAAACATCAATCCGAATGAATTTCGCGTCATTTGGCAACTATGCATGCCTTTTGGCAGTCAAATAGGCACTTTTGAGAATGATTTATCCACTCCAACGGGTTGCCGATAGCGTAGCGTCTTGGAATTGATATCCAAACCATCAGAGAGTTACGAAATCCGAACCAGTTTTTGACAACAATGATAGTCTTTTGTCTGTCAAATATGAACTCTTAAGAACGATCCAACTGCTCAAACGAGTTGCCGGAAACACAGATTCTCTGAATTACAATCTAAAACTTCAGAGTGGTACGAAATCCTTAACGGTCAAAACATCAAACAGGGAGTATTGCGAGTCATTTTGTAGCAATGTCTTTTTCAGTCTTATATGCACTCTAAATAACAATCCAACTACACAATCCAGTTGATGGTAGCATAGCTTCCCGGAATTTCAATCTAAATCATCAGAGAGGGGCAAAATCCATAATGGCTGAAACATCAAGCCGGGAGTATTGCGATACCTTTGGTAACTATGATAGCCTTTTATCTGTCAAAAATAAACTCTTAAGAGTGATCCAACTTCTCAAACGAGTTGCCAGTTGCAAAGTTTCTCAGAATTGTGGTCAAAACCATCGTAGAGGTACGAAATCCGTAATAGTGAAAACATCAATCCGTGAGAATTACGAGTAATTTGGCAACTATGCTAGCCTTTTGTCAGTCTAATTTACACTATTGAGAATGATCCATCCACTCCAACGGGTTTCCGGTGGCATAGCTTCCTGGAATTGATATCTAAACCATTAGAGAGGTACGAATTCCGAATCAGTCAATCCTTCAAACGTGGAGTATTTGGAGGCATTTGGAGACAATGCAAGTCATTTCTCTGTCTAATATGAACTCTTAAGAGCGATCCAGCTGCTCAAACGAGTTGCCGGTAACACAGATTCTCGGAATTTCAATCTAAACCATCAGAGTGGTTGGAAATCCATAACGGTCAAAACTTCAAACAGGGAGTATTGCGAGTCATTTGGTAGCAATGTCTTTTATCTTTAAAATATGCACTCTTAATAGCAATCTAACTACTTAAACGAGTTGATGGTAGCATAGCTTCCCGGAATTACAATCTAAATCATCAGAGAAGTACAAAATTCATATTGGTAGAAACTTCAAACCGGGAGTATTGCGGTACCATTGGAAACTACGCTAGCCCTTTATCTGTCGAATAGAAACTCTTAAAATCGATCCAACCTCTCAAACGAGTTGTCAGTTGCCTAGCTTCTCAGAATTGTGGTCAAAACCATCGTAGAGGTACGAAATCCGTAATCGTCAAAACCTCAATCCGGCAAAATTGCAAGTCATATGGCAACTATTCTAGCCTTTTGTCTGTCCAGTAAGCCCTTTTGAGAATGATCCATCCACTCCCACGGGTTTCCGGTAGCATAGCTTCCTGGAATTGATATCTAAACCATTAGAAAGGTACGAAATCCGAATCAGTCAAACCTTCAAACTGGGAGTATTGCGAGACATTTGGCAGCAATGCATGTCTTTTGTCTGCCAAATATGAATTCTTACGAACTATCCAACTGCTCACACGAGTCGCCGTTCACACAGATTCTGGGAATTACAATCTAGACCATCAAAGTGGTACGAAATCCATAACGGTCAAAACTTTAAACAGGGAGTATTGCGATACCTTTGGTAACTATGCTAGCCCATTATCTGTCTAAAAGAAACTCTTAAGACCGATCCAACCTCTCAAGCGAGTTGCCAGTTGCATAGCCTCTCAGAATTGGGGTCAAAACCATCGAAGAGGTACGAAATCCGTATTCGTCAAAACATCAATCCGGGATCATTGCGAGTCATTTGGCAACTATGCTTGCCTATTGTCAGTCAAATAGGCACTTTTGAGAATTATCCATCCACTCCAACGGGTTGCCGGTTGCATAGCTTCCTGGAATTGAAATCCAAACCATCAGAGAGGTACGAAATCTCAATCAGTCTAACCTTCAAACTGGGCGTATTGCAAGACATTTGGCAACATTGCAAGTCTTTCGTCAGCCAAATATGAACTCTTAAGAACTATCCAACAGCCCAAACAAGTTGCCGGTAACACAGATTCTCGGAATTACAATCTAGACCATCAGAGTGGTACGAAATCCATAACGGTCTAAACTTCAAACAGGGAGTATTGCGAGTCATTTGGTAACAATGTCTTTTATCAGTCAAATTTGTACTCTTAATAGCAATCCAACTACTCAAACGAGTTGATGGTTGCATAGCTTCCCGGAATTACAATCTAAATTATCAGAGAGGTGCAAAATCCATAATGGTTGAAACTTCAAACTGGGTGTATTGCGATACCTTTGGTAAATATGTAGCCCTTTATCTGTCAAAAAGAAACTCTTAAGAGCGATCCAACCTCTCCAGCGAGTTGCCAGTTGCATAACTTCCCAGAATTGTGGTTAAAACCATCGTAGAGGTACGAAATCCGTATTCGTCAAAACATCAATACGGGCGAATTGCGAGTCATTTGGCATCTATGCAAGCCTATTGTCAGTCAGATAGGCACTTTTGAGAATAATCCATCCACTCCAACGGGTTGCCGATAGCATAGCATCCTGGAATTGATATCCAAAACATCAGAGAGGTACGAAATCCATATCAGTCAAACCTTCATACTGGGAGTATTGCGAGACATTTGGCAACAATGCAAGTCTTTTGTCTGTCAAATATGAACTCTTAAGTACTATCCAACTGCTCAAAAAAGTTGTCGGTAGCACAGATTCTCAGAATTGCAATTTAAACCATCAGAGTGGTACGAAATCCATAACGGACAAAACTTCAAACAGAGAGTATTGCGAGTCATTTGGTAGCAATCTCTTTTATTAGTCAAATATGCACTCTTAATTACAATCCAACTACTCAAACCTGTTGATAGTAGCATAGCTTTTTGGAAATACAATCTAAATCATCAGGGAGGTGCAAAACCCATAATGATTGATACTTCAAATCGGGAGTATTGCGATACATTTGGTAACTATGCTTGCCCATATCTGTCGAAAAGAAACTCTTAAGAGCGATCAAACCTCTCAAACGGGTTGCCAGTTGCATAGCTTCTCATAATTGTGGTCAAAACCATCGTAGAGGTACAAAATCCGTAATCGTCAAAATATCAATCCGGGAGCATTGCGAGTCATTTGGCAACTATGCTAGCGATTTGTCAGTCCAATAGGCACTTTGGAGAATGATCCATCCACTCCAACGGGTTACCGGTAGCATAGCTTCCTGGAATTGATATCTTAACCATTAGAGATGTACGAAATCCGAATCAGTCAAACCTTCAAACTGGGAGTATTGCGAGACATTTGGCAACAATGCACGTCTTTTGTCAGTCAAATATTAACTCATAAGAACTATCCAACTGCCCAAACAAGTTGCCGGTAGCACAGATTCTCGGAATTACAATTTAAACCATCAGAGTGGTTCGAAATCCAACTACTGCGAGTCATTTGGATGCAATGTCTTTTATAAGTCTAATATGCACTCTTAATAACAATCCAACTACTCAAACGAGTTGATGGTAGCATAGCTTCCCGGAATTACAATCTAAATCATCAGAGAGGTGCAAAGTCAATAATGGTTGAAACTTCAAACTGGGAGTATTGGGATACCTTTGGTAATTATTCTAGCCCTTTATCTGTCAAAAAGAAACTCTTAAGACCGATCCAACCTCTCAAACGAGTTGCCAGTTGCATAGCCTCTCAGAATTCGGGTCAAAACCATCGTAGAGGTACGAAATCCGTATTCGTCAAAACACCAATCCGGGAGTGTTGCGAGTCATTTGGCAACTATGCTAGCCTATTCTCAGTCAAATAGGCACTTTTGAGAATGATCCATCCACTCCAACGGGTTGTCGGTAGCATAGCTTCCAGGAATTTCTATCCAAACCATCAGAGAGGTACGAAATCTAAATCAGTCTAACCTTCAAACTGGGAGTATTGCGAGACATTTGGCAACAATGCAAGTCTTTTGTCTGTCAAATATGAACTCTTAAGAACGATCCAACTGCTCAAACAAGTTGCCGGTAACGCAGGTTCTCGGAATTTCAATCTAGACCATCAGAGTGGTGCGAAATCCATAACGGTCTAAACTTCAAACAGGGAGTATTGCGAGTCATTTGGTAGCAATGACTTTAATCAGTCAAATTTGCACTCTTAATAACAATCCAACTACTCAAACGAGTTGATGGTTGCATAGCTTCCCGGAATTACGATCCAAATTATCAGAGAGGTGCAAAATCCATAATGGTTGAAACTTCAAACCGGGTGTATTGCGATACCTTTAGTAACTATGCTAGTCCTTTATCTGTCGAAAAGAAACTCTTAAGTGCGATCCAACCTCTCCAGCCAGTTGCCAGTTGCATAACTTCCCAGAATTGTGGTTGAAACCATCGTAGAGTTACGAAGTCCGTATTCGCCAAAACATCAATCCGAGAGAATTGCGAGTCATTTGGCAACTATGCTAGCCTATTGTCAGTCAAATATGCACTTTTGAGAATGATCCATCCACTCCAACGGGTTGCCGGTAGCATAGCTTCCTGGAATTGATATCTAAACCATTAAAGATGTACGAAATCCGAATCAGTCAAACCTTCAAACTTGGAGTATTGCGAGACATTTGGCAACAATGCAAGTCTATTGTCTGCCAAATATGAACTTTTAATTACTATCCAACTGTTCAAACAAGTTGCCGGTAGCACAAATTCTCGGAATTATAATTTAAACCATCAGAGTGGTACGAAATCCATAACGGTCAAAACTTTAAACAGGGAGTATTGCGAGTCATTTCGTAGCAATATCTTTTATCAGTCAAATATGCACTTTTAAAAACAATCCAACTACTCAAACCTGTTGATGGTAGCATAGCTTCCTGGAAATACAATCTATATTATCAGAGAGGTGCAAAATTCATAATGGTCGAAACTTCAAACCGGGAGTATTGCAATACCTTTGGTAACTATGCTAGCCCTTTATCTGTCGAAAAGAAACTCTTAAGAGCGATCCAACCACTCAAACGAGTTGCCAGTTGCATAGCTTCTCATAATTGTGGTCAAAAGCATCGAAGAGGTACGAAATCTGCATTCGTCAAAATATCAATCCGGGATAATTGCGAGTCATTAGGCAACTATGCTAGCCTTTTGTCTGTCAAATAGGCACTTTTGAGAATGATCCATCCACTCCAACGGGTTACCGGTAGCATAGCTTCCTGAAATTGATATCTAAACCATTAGAGATGTACGAAGTCCGAATCAGTCAAACCTTCAAACTGGGAGTATTGTGAGACATTTGGCAACAATGCAAGTCTTTTGTCAGTCAAATATGAACTCTTAAGAACTATCCAACTACTCAAACAAGTTGCCGGTAGCACAGATTCTCGGAGTTACAATTTAAACCATCAGAGTGGTACGAAATCTATAACGGTCAAAATTTTAAACAGGGAGTATTGCGAGTCATTTGGTAGCAATGTCTTTTATAAGTCAAATATGCACTCTTAATAACAATCCAACTACTCAAACGAGTTGATGGTAGCATAGCTTCCCGAAATTACAATCTAAATCATCTGAGAGGTGAAAAGTCAATAATAGTTGAAACTTCAAACTGGGAGTATTGGGATACCTTTGGTAATTATTCTAGCCCTTTATCTGCCGAAAAGAAACTCTTAAGACCGATCCAACCTCTCAAGCGAGTTGCCAGTTTCATAGCCACTCAGAATTGGGGTCAAAACCATCGTAGAGGTACGAAATCCGTATTCGTCAAAACATCAATCCGGGAGTGTTGCGAGTCATTTGGCAACTATGCTAGCCTATTGTCAGTCAATTAGGCACTTTTGGGAATGAACCATCCACTCCAACGTGTTGCCGGTAGCATAGCTTCCTGGAATTGATATCCAAACCATCAGAGAGGTACAAAATCTAAATTAGTCTAACCTTCAAACATGGACTATTGCGAGACATTTGGCTACAATGCAAGTCTATTGTCGGTCAAATATGAACTCTTAAGAACGATCCAACTGCACAAACGAGTTGCCGGTAACACAGATTCTCGGAATTACAATCTAGACCATCAGAGTGGTACGAAATCCATAACGGTCTAAACTTCAAACAGGGAGTATTGTGAGTCATTTGGTAGCAATATCTTTAATAAGTCAAATTTGCACTCTTAATAACAATCAACCTACTCAAACGAGTTGATGGTTGCAAAGCTTCCCGGAATTACAATCTAAATTATTAGAGAGGTGCAAAATCCATAATGGTTGAAACTTCAAACCGGGTGTATTGCGATACCTTTGGTAACTATGCTAGCCCTTTATCTGTCGAAAAGATACTCTTATGAGCGCTCCAACCACTCCAGCGTGTTGCCAGTTGCATAACTTCCCGGAATTGTGGCCAAAACCATCGTAGAGGTACGAAATCCGTATTCGTCAAAACATCAATCCGGGAGAATTGCAATTCATTTGGCAACTATGCTAGCCTATTGTCAGTCAAAAAGGCACTTTTGAGAATGATCCATCCACTCCAGCGGGTTACCGGAAGCATAGCCTCCTGGAATTGATATCTAAACCATTAAAGATGTACGAAATCCGAATCAGTCAAACCTTCAAGCTGGGAGTATTGCGGGACATTTGGCAGCAATGCAAGTCTTTTGTCTGTCAAATATGAACTCTTAAGTACTATCCAAATGCTCAAACAAGTTGCCGGTAGCACAAATTCTCGGAATTATAATTTAAACCTTCAGAGTGGTACGAAATCCATAACGGTCAAAACTTCAAGCAGGGAGTATTGCGAGTCATTTGGTAGCAATATCTTTTATCAGTCAAATTTGCACTATTAATAACAATCCAACTACTCAAACCTGTTGATGGTAGCATAGCTTCCCGGAAATACAATCTAAATCATCCGAGAGGTGCAAAATCCATAATGGTCGAAACTTCAAACCGGGAGTAATGCAATACCTTTGGAAACTATGCTAGCCCTTTATCTGTCGAAATGAAACTCTTAAGAGCGATCCAACCTCTCAAACGGGTTGCCAGCTGCATAGCTTCACATTATTGTGGTCAAAAGCATCGAAGAGGTACGAAATCTGTATTCGTCAAAATATCAATCCGGGATAATTGTGAGTCATTAGGCAACTATGCTAGCCTTATGTCTGTCAAATAGGCACTTTTGAGAATGATCCATCCACTTCAACGGGTTACCGGTAGCATAGCTTCCTGAAATTGATATCTAAACCATTAGAGATGAACGAAATCCGAATCAGTCAAACCTTCAAACTGGGAGTATTGCGAGACATTTGGTAACAATGCAAGTCTTTTGTCTGTCAAATATGAACACTTAAGAACTATCCAACTACTCAAATATGTTGCCGGCAGCACAGATTATCGGAATTATAATTTAAACCATCAGAGTGGTACGAAATCCATAACGGTCAAAACTTCAAACAGGGAGTATTGTGAGTCATTTGGTAGCAATGTCTTTTATAAGTTAAATATGCACTCTTTATAACAATCCAACTACTCAAACGAGTTGATGGTAGCATAGCTTCCCGGAATTACAATCTAAATCATCAGAGAGGTGCAAAGTCAATAATGGTTGAAACTTCAAACTGGGAGTATTGGGATACCATTGGTAATTATTCCAGCCCTTTATCTGTCCAAAAGAAACTCTTAAGACCGATCCAACCTCTCAAACGAGTTGCCAGTTGCATAGGCTCTCAGAATTGGTGTCAAAACCATCGTTGAGGTACGAAATCCGTATTCATCAAAACATCAATACGGGAGAGTTGCGAGTCATTTGGCAACTATGCTAGCCTATTGTCAGTCAAATAGGCACTTTTGAGAATGATCCATCCACTCCAACGGGTTGCCGGTAGCATAGCTTCCTGGAATTGATATCCAAACCATCAGAGAGGTACGAAATCTGAATCAGTCTAATCTTCAAGCTGGGAGTATTGCGAGACATTTGTCAACAATGCAAGTCTTTTGTCTGTCAAATATGAACTCTTAATAACGATCCAACTGCTCAAACGAGTTGCCGGTAACACTGATTCTCGGAATTACAATCTAGACTATCAGAGTGGTACGAAATCCTTAACGGTCTAAACTTCAAACAGGGAGTATTGCGAGTCATTTGGTAACAATGTCTTTTATCAGTCAAATTTGTACTCTTAATAGCAATCCAACTACTCAAACGAGTTGATGGTTGCATAGCTTCCCGGAATTACAATCTAAATTATCAGAGAGGTGCAAAATCCATAATGGTTGAAACTTCAAACCGGGAGTATTGCGATACCTTCGGTAACTATGCTAGCCCATTATCTGTCGAAAAGAAACTCTTAAGAGCGATCCAACCTCTCCAGCGAGTTGCCAGTGAATAACTTCCCAGAATTGTGGTCAAAACCATCGTAGAGGTGCGAAATCCGTATTCGTCAAAACATCAATCCCGGAGAGTTGCGAGTCATTTGGCAACTATGCAAGCCTATTGTCAGTCAAATAGGCACTTTTGTGAATGATCCATCCACTCCAACGGGTTGTCGGTAGCATAGCTTCCTGGAATTGATATCCAAACCATCAGAGAGGTACGAAATCTGAATCACTATAATCTTCAAACTGGGAGTATTGCGAGACATTTGTCAACAATGCAAGTCTTTTGTCTATCAAATATGAACTCTTATGAACGATCCAACTGCTCAAACGAGTTGCCGGTAACACAGATTTTCGGAATTACAATCTAGACTATCAGAGTGGTACGAAATCCATAACGGTCTAAACTTCAAACAGGGAGTATTGCGAGTCATTTGGTAGCAATGTCTTTTATCAGTCAAATTTGCACTCTTAATAGCAATCCAACTACTCAAACGAGTTGATGGGAGCATAGCTCCCCGGAATTACAATCTAAGTCTCAGGAGGTGCAAACTCAATATGGTTTGCAACTCAATCTGGAGTAGTGTGATATCTATGGTACTTCATCCTAGCACTTTACCCTGTCGAAGAAACTCTTAAGACCGATCCAACCTCTCAAGCGGTTGCCAGTTTTCATATATAGCCTCTCCGAATTGGGGTCCAAACCATAGTATAGGTACGAAATCGTATTCGCAAACATCCATCCGGGAGAATTGCGAGTCATTTGGCAACGATGCTAGCCTATTGTCAGTCAAATAGGCCACTTTTGAGAATGATCCATCCACTCCAAGGGTTGCCGGCAGCATAGCTTTCCTGGATTGGGATATCTTAAACCATTAAAAATGTACGAACTCCCGAATCAGTCAAACCTTCAACTGGGTGAATTGCGGGACATTTGGCAACAATGCAAGTCTTTTATCTTTCAATATTAACTTTTTAAGTACTTATCCACTGCTCAAAAAAGTTGTCGGTAGCCATTCTCGAATTGCAATTTAAACCATCCGAGTGCACTAAATTCCAACGTCGACAACTTCAAAAGGGATTATTGCGATCATTTGGTGGCCATATCTTTTATCAGTCAAATCTCCCTCTTAAATAACATCCAACTACTCAACGAGTTGATGGTAGTATGCTTCCCGGAATTTCAATCTACTTATCAGAGAGGTGCAAAATCCATAATGGTTGAAAATTATACCGGTGTATTGCGATACCTTTGGTAACTAATGGCTAGCCCTTTAGCTGTAGAATATAAATCTAAGAGCGGAACCACCGCTCAAACGGTTGTCAGTTGCCGAGCATCTCATAATTGTGGTCAAACCTCGTAGAGGTACTAAATCCGTATCGTCAAAATATCAATCGGGAAATATGCGAGTCATTTGAAAACTATGCTAGGGTTTGTCAGACTTCCAATAGGGCCACTTTTAATGTCCATCCACTCCAACGGGTTACCCAGAAACTAGCTTCCTGGAATTGATATCTAAACATTTGAGATTACGAAATCCGACTCAGTCAACCTGAAACTGGGAGTATTGCGAGACTTTGCAACAAATGCAGTCTTTTGTCTTCCAAATTAACTTTTAATTACTATCCAATTGTTCAAACACGTTTCCGGAGCACCAATTCGCGGATTATATTTAAAAACCATCGGAGTGTACGAACTCCATAACGTCCAAAACAAAAAAACTTAAACAGGGAGTATTGCGAGTCATTTCGTAGCAATATCTTTTCACCATTCCATATGCACTCTTAATAACAATCCAACTACCCAACCAACGATTTGATGGAAGCCATACTTCTCGGAATTACACCAAATCATCAAGAGGTGCAAAATCACTAATGGTTGACAAAATTCAAACCGTAATATTGCTATCCTTATGGTTAACTAGCTAGCCTATCTTTCGAACCAGCCACCTCGTTAGTGCGATCCAACATCTCAAACGAGTTTGCCAATTGCATAGCTTCTCAGAATTGGTGGTCCAGAACCATCGTAGAGGTACGAAATCCGATTTCTTCAAAATCAGCCGAATGAAGTTCGCGTCATTTGGCAACTATGCAAGCCTTTTGCAGTCAATAGTCAAGTTTGAGAATGATTTATCCCTCCAACGGGTTGCCGATAGCGTAGCGTCTTGGATTGATGATCCAAACATAGAGAGTTACGAAATCCGACAGTTTTTGACAACCAGATAGTCTTTTGTCTGTCAAATATGAACTCTTAAGAACGATCCAACTGCTCAACGATTCGCGAAACCACATATTCTCTTAATTTAGAAAAAAAAAAAAAGAAATCAAAACTTCATAGTTGGTAACGAATCCTTAGACGGTGTCAACATCAAAGGAGTATTGCGAGTCATTTTGTCGCAATGTCTTTTGCATCTTATATCACTCTAATAACAATCCCACCTACACCATCCAGTTGATGGGAGCATAGCTTCCCGCTCCCGTAATTACACTCTAAATATCAGAGAGGGTCAAATCCATAATGGCTGAAACACTCAAGCCGGGAGTATTTCATACCTTTGGTAACTATGATACCTTTGTATCTGTCCAAAATAACTCTTAGAGGATCCAACTTCTCAACAGTTGCCAGTTCAAAGTTTCTCAGAAGTGGGTCAAAACATCGAGAGGACGAAATCCGTATAGTGACAACTTCAATCCGTGAGAATTACGAGTAATTTGGCAACTATGCTAGCCTTTGTCAGTCTAAGTTACAACTGATGGATAATGATCCAGCCACTCCACCGTGTTTCCGGTGGCATCGCTTCCTGAATTGATATCTAAATCTAAACCATTAGAGAGTCCGATTCGAATCGGTCAATCCTTCAAACGTGTAGTGGTCGAGCATTGAGACAATGCAAGGCATTTCTCGTCGATTATACTCTTCCAGAACGTCCAACTGCTCAAACGGTTGCTGTAACACAGATTTCTCGGATTCAATCTCAACCTCAGAGTGGTTGGAAAATCCATAACGTCAAAGACTTTTTCACAACTGGAGTATTGCGAGTCTTTGTGATGTCCTTTTATCGTTCAAATAGCACTCTTATAGCAATCCAACTACTTAAACGAGTTATGTACCATAGCTTCCCCGATTACATCTACTCATCAGAAGTACAAAATTCATATTGGTAGAACTTCAAACCAACCGGGAGTATGCGGTACCCTTGGAAACTGCCTAGCCCTTTATCTTTCGAAAAGAAACTCTTAAATCGAGCCACTCTCAAACGAGTGCCTTTGCCTAGCTTCCTC
Source organism: Kingdonia uniflora (assembly GCA_014058105.1). Taxonomy (NCBI): domain Eukaryota; kingdom Viridiplantae; phylum Streptophyta; class Magnoliopsida; order Ranunculales; family Circaeasteraceae; genus Kingdonia; species Kingdonia uniflora. The sequence goes on from JACGCM010002544.1 coordinate 17,713, forward strand.
AGATTGTGGTAAACCATCGTAGAGGTACGAATTCCGTAATCGTCAAACAATCAATCCGGCAAAATTGCAAGTCCTATGGCACTATTCTATCCTTTTGTCCATCCCATAGCCCTTTTGAGATGATCCAACACTCCCACGGGTTTCCGGGTAGCATCGCTTCCTGACTTGATATCTAAAACCATTAGAAGTACTAAACCGAATCAGTCAAACCTTCAAACTGGGAGTTTGGGATACATTTGGCAATAAAGCAATCTTTTCTGTCCATAATGCACTCTTAACGAACTAATCCAACTGCTCACACGAGTCTCCGTTCACAACAGATTCTGGGAATTCCATCTAGCATCAAAGTTGGTACGAAATCCATAAACGGTCAAACTTTTAAACAGGGAGTATTGCGAGTCATTTGGTAGCAATTGCCCTATTCAATCCGAAAAATGCACTCTTTATAACAATCCAGCTACGCAACAGTTGACGAAGCATAGCTTCCCGGAATTGCCACCAAAATCATCATATAGGGTGCAAATCCATAATGGGTTGACAATTCAAACCGGGAGTATTGCGATATCCTGGTAACTATCGAGCCCATATCTGCCGAAAAGATACTCGTAAATGCGATCCCAACCTCTCAAAAAACGGTTTCCAGTTGCTAGTCTTCCCAGAATTGTGGTCAAGACCATCGCAGAGTACGAAATCCGAATTCGTCAAAACATCAATCCAAGAATTTCTAGTCATTTGGCAACTATAACCAGCTTTTGGCAGTCAAAATAGGTACTTTTGAGAATGATCCTCCCACTCCACGGTTTGCCGATAGCTAGCTTCCAGGATGAATACTCCAACCATTCAGAGAGGTACAATCGAACCAGTTTTTTCGGAACAATGACAGTCTTTTTGTCTGTCAAATATGAACTCTTAAGACGATCCAACGTGCTCTTACCGAGTTGCCGGTCATACATATGCTCGAAATTACAATCTAAACCATCAGAGTGTACGAACGCCATAACGTCAGAAACTCTCAAGCAAGAGACGATTGCGAGTCAATTTGGTAGAATGACTTTACATTCAATATGCCACTCTTAATAACATTCCACTACTCAAACTATTTGTGGTATGCATAGCTTCCCGGATTCAACTAATCATCAAGATGTGCCAACTCCATATAGCTTTCCGGAATTTACAATCTAAAATTCTCAGAGTGGTGGGCAAAATCCTAATGGTTGAAAATTCAAAACCGGGTGTATTGCGATACTTGTTGGTAACTATGCCAGCCCTTTAATCCTTTCTAAAAGAAATTCCATAAGAGCGATCCCACACTCTCAGAGTTTCTGTTTGCATAAACTTCCCTGAATTATGTTCCAACCCATCTGTAAGTACTAAATCCCCGTATTCGCAAAACCTCAATCCTGAGAATGGCGAGACATTGGCAACTATGCTAGCCTGATTGTCAGTCAGTAGTCACTTTGAGATATCCATCCACTTCCCCGGGTGCCGATCGCATAGCTTCCCTAGAATACATATCCAAACAATCTGAGAGTACGAATCTAATCCTCAACCTTCAACTGGGAGGATTTGCGAGACATTTGGCAACAATGCAAGTCTTTTGGTATGTCCAACTATAACTCTTAAGAACGATCCCACTGCTCAAACGAGTTGCCGGTAACACCCAGATTTCTCGGAATTACAATCTAGACCCTCAGAGTGGTACGAATATATAAATGTCTTAACTTCACCAGGCGTATGGCGAGTCATTTGGTATAATATCATTTATAGTCAATATGCCAATCTTAATAACATCTATCACTCAAACCTGTTGAGTTTAGCATAGCTTCCTGTAAATACAATCTAAATCATCAGAGAGGTGCAAAAATCCGTATAGTTGAAACTTCAAACCGGGATATTGCGATACCTTTGGTAACTAGCTCGCCCATTATCTTATCGAAAAGCACTCTTAAGAGCGATCCAACCACTCAGCCGTGTGCCAGTGCATAGCCTCTCAGCTTGGGGTACAAAAACCCTAGAAGAGGTAACGAATCCGTATTCGTCAAACATCAATCCTGACATTGCGATCATTGGCAACTAGCCTTGCCTATTGTCCCGTCAATAGGCACTTTGGATTATCCATCCACCCCAACCGGGTTGCCGGTAGCATAGCTTCCTGAATTGAAATCCAAACCATCATTAGTTACGAAATCTCAATCATTCTAACCGTCAAACTTGTCGTATGGCAGAGTATTTGCAACATTGCAAGTCTTTCGTCACCAAATGAACTCTTACTAACTATCCCCCAGCACAACAAGTTGCCGTAACACATATTCTCGAATTACATCTAGAAAGACCATCAGAGTGGTACGAAACCATAACGGTCTTAAACTTCAAACAGGGAGTATTGCGAGTCATTTGGTAAAATTTTCATTTATCCATCATATTTGCCTCTAAGCAATCCAACAACTCAAGCGATTTTGAGTTGCATACTGTCCAGGAATTACAAATCTACATTATCAGAGAGGTGCAATCCATAATGGTTAAACTCAAACCGGTGTATTGCGATACCTTTGGTAATTATGTGCCCTTTACTGTCGAAAGAACTCTTCAGAGTCGTCCCACTCTCCAGCGCGTTTTTTTTTTTTTTTTTTTGGCCAGTTGCATAACTTCCCAGAATGTGGTTACAACCATCGTAGAGTACGAAATCCGTATTCCGGTCCAAACACAATACGGGGCGAAGTGCAGTCATTTGGCATCTATGCACGCTAGTCATTAGATAGGCACTTTTGAGAAGATCCATCCACTCCAACGGGTTTGCCGTAGCATAGCATCCGGAATTGATATCCGAAGCATCAGAGTGGTCACGAAATCCCGACAGTCAACCTTCCATACGGGGAGTATTGCGAGACATTTGTCAACATGCAAGTCTTTTGTCTGTCAATATGACCTTAAGGTACTAATCCACTGCTCAAAAAAGTGGTCGATAGCACAGATTCGCATAATTGCAATTCCAAAAACCATCAGAGTGGTACGAATCCAACGACAAAACTCAAACAGAGAGTAATGCGAGTCATTTTGGTACATCTCTTTTATTCGTCAAATATGCCTCTTAATTACATCCACTACTCACCCTGTTGATGTGCATCGGTTTTTTGAAATACCATCTAATCTCCAGAGAGGGTGCAAACCCATAATGATTGATCCTTCAATCGTGATTATTGCGATACATTTGGTAACTTGCTAGCCCCTTAATCTTCGACAAGAAACCTCTTAAGAGCGATCAAACCCCTCAACGGTGCAGTTGCTAGCTTCCAGAATTGTGGTCAACAACCATCAGAGAGTTACGAAATCCGATACGTCCAATTCAATCCGGAGAATTGCGAGTCAGTTGGCATCCTAATTCTAGCGATTTGTCCTTTCCAATAGGCCTTTTGAGAATTATCCATCACACTTCCAACGGTTACCTTACGCCTACTTCCTGGAATGATATCTCAACCATTAGGATGTACGCAAATCCGAATTCATCAACCATCAAACTGGGAGTATTGCCTAGACATTTGGCAACATGCAGACGTCTTTTGTCAGTCAATTTAACTCATAAAACTATCCACTCCCAAACAGTTGCCGGTCGCACAGATTCCTCGGAATTACAATTTAAACCATCAGAGTGTTTCGAAATCCCAACTACTGCCGTCATTTGGATGCAATGTCTTTTTATACTCTAATATGCACTCTTTAATGCAATCCACACTCCCCCCGAGTTGATGTAGCATAGTTCCCGGACTTACATCTAACTCAGAGAGGTGCCAAGTCACTATGGTTGAAACTTCAACTGGGAGTATTGGGAATACCTTTGGTTCATTAGTCTACCCTTCTCTGTCAAAAATACACTCTTAAAGACCGATCAAACCTCGCACACGAGTTGCCAGTTTGCATAGCTCTCAGAATTCGGGTCAAACAATCGAGAGTACGAAATCCGTATTCGTCACAACCCATCCGGGAGTGTTGCGAGTCATTTGGCACTATGCTAGCCTATTCTCATTCAAATAGGCACTTTTGAGAATGATCCATCCATCCAACGGGTTGTCGGTATCCAGCTTCCTGGAATTGCTATCCAAACCATCAAAGGTACGAAATCTAAATCAGGTCTAACTTTAAAAACTGGGAGTATTGGCGAGACATTTGTCCACATGCAAGTCTTTGTCTGTCAAATATGAACTCTTGAACGATCCAACTGCTCAAAACAAGTTGCCGTTAACGCAGGTTCCTCGGATTTTCAATCTAGACCATCAGAGTGGTGCGAATCCATAACGGTCTAAACTTAAACAGGGTATTGCGAGTCATTTGGGTTAGCATGACTTTAAATCAGTCAATTTGCACTCTTATATAAGCAATCCCAACTACTCACGAGTTGATGGTTCATAGCTTCTCCCGGAATTACGATCTTAATTATCAAGAGGTGCAAAATCCATAATGGTTGAAACTTCAACCGGGTGTATTGCGATACCTTTAGTACTATGCTAGTCCTTTATCTGTCGAAGAACACCCCCAACACCCGTCTTAATAGCGATCCCGCCTCTCCAGCCATTTTGCCAGTTGCCATAACTTCCCAGAATTGGGGTCGAAACCCTCGTAGAGGTCGAAGGCCGGAGGCGTCCAAAACATCCATCCGAGAGAATTTCGAGTCATTTTGCACTATGCTAGGCCTATTGTCAGTCAAATAGCACTTTTGGAATGATCATCCACTCCAACGTGGTTGGGGTTTTTTTTTTTTTTTTCCGGTATCAATCGCCTTCCTGGAATTGATATCTAAACATAAAGATGTACGAAATCCGACTCCGTCGAAAACCTCAACTTGGAGTTTTGGCGAGACATTTGGCATCAATGCATGTCTTTTGTCTGCCAATATGAACGTTTAATTACTATCCAACTGTTCAAACAAGTTGCCGTGCACAATTCTCGGAATTTATATTTAACCATCATAGTGGTACGAAATCCTAACGGCAAAACTTTAAGAGGGAGGATTGCGTTCATTTTCGTAGCATTTCTTTTATCAAGTCAATATGCACTCTTAATAGCATCCCCTACTCAAACCTGTTGATGGTAGCTAGCTTCCGGGAATACATCATATTATCCGAGCGGTGCAAAATTCATAATGTCGAACTTCAACCGGGAGTCTTTGCAATACCGTTGGTACCTATGCTAGCCCTTAATTCTGTCAAAAAGAATCTTTAAGAGCTCTCCAAGACCACTCAACCGAGTTCCAGTTGTGGGGAGAGACGTGCATATCTGCTCCTACTTGTGGTCAAAAGCTCGAAGAGGTACTAAATCTTCATTCGCAAATGTACACTCCGGGATAAGTTGCGAGTCATTTAGGCACACTATCGAGCCTTTTGTCTTCCAAATAGGCCCTTTTGAGAATGCTCCATCCACCACGGTTACCGTACATAGCTTCCTGAATTGATCACTAACCATTTAGAGAGTACGAAGTCCGAATCATTCAAACTTCAAACTGGGAGTTTGGAGACTTTGCAACAATGCAAGTCTTTTGTTATTCAAATATGAACTCTTAAGAACTATCCACTACTCAAGCCAAGTCGCCCGGTAGCACATATTCTCCGGAGTTACAATTTAAAAACCATCAGAGTGGTACGAAATCTATAACGTCAAAATTGTAAACGGAGATTGCATCATTTGTAGCACTGTCTTTATAAGTCAAATATCACTCTTAATAACAATCCAACTCTCAGACGATGTATGGGTTGCATAGCTTCCCGAAATTTCCAATCGAATCAAATCTGAGAGGGGAAGGTCAATAATAGTTGAAAACTCAAACTGGGAGATTGGATACCCTTTGTTATTATTCTAGCCTTTATCGCCGAAAGAAACGTTTTACGACCGATCCAACCTCCTCAAAACGATTTGCCAATTTAATAGCTCTCAATTGGGGTCCAAAACCATCGTATAGGTACGAAATCCGATCGTCAAAACCAATCCGGGAGTGTTGGCGAGTTCTTTGGACAACGATCTATCCAATGTTAGTCAATTAGGCACTTTTTGGGATGAACCATCCACTCAACGTGTTTTTTGCGGATAGCCATAGCTTCCTGGATGTGCGATCCAAACCTCATAGAGGTACCAAAAATCTACATAGTCTCACCTTCAACAGGGACTATTGCGGACTTTGGCTACAAGGCAAGTCTTTTGTCTGTCAATAGTAACTCTTAAGAACGATCCAACTGCACAAACGAGTTGCCGGTAACACAATTCTCGTAATTACATCTAGACCATCAGAGTGGTACGAAAAATCTCCATAACAGTCTACAACTTCAAACAGGGAGTATTTGTGAGTCAGTTGGTAGCATGTCTTTATAAGTCAAATTTGCACTCTTAATCACAATTCACTACACAACCGAGTTGATGGTTTGCATAGCTTCCCGGATTACAATCTAACTATCAGAGAGGTTGCACAATCAATATGGTTTGAAACGTCCACCGTGTGTATTTGCGAATCCCTTTGGTAACTATGCTTGCCCTTTATAAGTCTAAATGACACTCTTCCGAGCGATCCAAACCTCTCCAGCGAGTTGCCAGTTGCATACTTCCCAAAATTGTGGCAACCATCGTAAGTACGAAATCCGTATTCGTCACAAACTCATCCGGGAGAATTGCATTCATTTGGCAAACTTGCTAGCCTATTGTCCAATCAAACGGCACTTTTGAGATGATCCATCCACTCCATCGGGTACCGAGCGATAGCTGACTGAATTGATATCTACACATTAGCGATGAACAAATCCAATCATCAACTCACACTTGGAGTATTGCGGACATTTGGTAACAATGCAAGTTTTTGTCCAGTCAAATATGAACACTTAAGACTATCCAACTACTCAATTGTTGCCGTAGACAGATTATCGAATTACAATTTAAACCATCAGAGTGTAACGAAATCCAAACCGTCAAAACTGCAAACAGGGAGTAGGCGAGTGCATTTGGTAGCAATGTCCTTTTATCAGTTTAAATATGCACTTCTTAACCAATCCAATACTCAAACAGTTGTGGTAGCATCGCGTCCCGGAACTTACAATCTTAATCATCAGAGTTGCAAGATCATAATGTGTTGAACCTTCAAACTGGGATTATTGGGATGACCCTTGGTAAGTATTTCTGCCCTTTATCTGTCCAAAGAAACTCGAAGACCGAGCACCTCTCAAACAGTTGCCGTGCATAGGACTCTCAGAATTGGTTCCAAAACCATCGGTGAGGTACTAAATCCGTAGTCTCAAAACATAATAAGCGGGATAGGAGTTGCGGGTCAGTTGGCAACATGCTCGCCTATTGTCAGTCAATGCACTTTTGAGAATGATCCATCCACTCAGGGTTTCGGTAGCTAGCTTCCTGGAATTGATTCCAACCATCAGAAGGGGGGGGGGAAATCTGAATCAGTCTAATCTTCAGCTGGGAGTATTTTTGCGAGACATTTTGTCAACAATTGCATTCGTTTGTCTGTCAAATTTAACTTATACCGATCCAACGGCTCAAACGCGTTGCCGGTAACCACTGAATCTCGGATTACAATCAAGACTACATAGTGGTACGAAATCCTTAACGGTCTAAACTCCAACAGGGATTATTGTCGAGTCATTTGTACAATGTCTTTATCATTCAATTTGGTACTCTTAATTAGCAATCCAACTATCAACCCGAGTTATATGGTGGCATACTTCCCGGAATTTATCATCTAACTACAGAGAGGTGCAAAAATCCATAATGGTTGAAACTTCAAACCGGAGTATTGCGATACCTTCGGGAACTATGGCTAGCCCATGTCTGTCGAAAAGAACTCTTATAGCGATCCGACCCTCTCAACCAGCGAGTGGCCAGTGACTCACTTCCCAGAATTGTGGTCACACCATCGTAGATGTGCGAACTCCGATTCTTCAAAACATCAACCCGGAGAGTTGCGAGTCCATTTGGCACTATGCAAGCCTATTGTCAGTAAATAGGCACTTTTGTGACTGACCTCCACTCCACGGGTTGTCGTTAGCATAGCCTTCCTGGATTGATATCCAACCATCAGAGCGGTACGAATCTGAATCACTATAGATCTTCAAACTGGAGTATTGCGATACATTTGTCAACATGCCAAGTCTTTTGTCCGATCAAATCTGAACTCTATGAACGATCCAACTGCTCAACCGAGTTGCCGTACACAGATTTTTCGGCATTGCAATCTAACTATCAGAGTGGGTGTCGAAATTCCATAACGGCTATAAACTTCAAACAGGAGTATTGGCGAGTCCATTTGGTCTCACTGTCCTTTTATCATCACATTTGCCACTCTTAATAGCTCCAAAACGATCAAACGAGTTGATGGTAGCATAACTTCCTGGAATTAACAATCTAAATCATCAAAGAGGTGCAAAATCCATAAGTTTGAAACTTTAAGCCCGGATATTGCTAGACCTTTTGGTAACTAATGGCTATCCCTTTCAGCGTCGAAAAGAAACTCTCAAGGATCCACCTCTCAACACGCTTTGCCAGTTGCATAGCTTTTCTCATAATTGTGGTTCAAAAGCATCGAAGAGGTACAAATCAGTAAAGTCGCAAAAATATCAATAACTGGATAATTGCGAGTCAGTAGCAACTATGCAGCCTTTTTGTCGTTCAACTAGGCACTGTTTTGAATGAGCCCTCCCACTCCAACGGTTACCGGTAGCATAGCATCCTTAAATTGAGTATCTACCCCCTTAGAGATTTATAAATGCCTACTCAGTCAACACTTCAACTGGAAGTAGCGTGATATTTGGCAAAAGGCAAGACTTTTGTCTCTCAATATACTCTTAAGCACGTGTCCAACTTTCAAACGATTGCGCGGTTGCACATATTCTCGGACATTATATTTAAACAACAGGGTTGTTACGCAATCCATAACGTCAAAACTTTCAAACAGTGATAAAAAAATCTTACGAGTCATTGGTAGTCAATGACTTTTATAGTCCACATTTCACTCTTAATAACATCCAACTACCTCAAACGGTTTGATGGTAGCGTAGCTTGCGGAATTTCAATCTAAATATCAGAGAGGTCAAATCCTAACGTTCTAAACTTCAAACAGGAGTCTTGCTGAGTCCTTTGTAGCAATATCTTTATCAGTAAATATGCCCTATTAATAACAATCCACTACTCAAACCTGATGATAGTATGCAACTTTCCTGTATACATCCTAGATCATCCGAGAGGTGCAAACCCATATGTCCGCACTCAACCGGATTATTGCAATACTTTGGGCACTATGCTAGCCCTTTAAATGTCGAAAGAACCTCATAAAGAGCGAT
>JACGCM010002567.1:0-23968 GCA_014058105.1 Kingdonia uniflora
GACTCCGAAGTAGACTTCGAGTGCCTTAGGGAGTCGAAGAGCTTTGAGCTGGCTACACATTCGCCCCCTCTCAGCGAGGGTCACTCAAGCTAAGTGGAGAGGCGTTCGCTGAGAAAACTATTTGGCCTTGGATCTGAGCGGCTGACTGTTGGTTTTCGGGTAAGAATAAAGAGGGTAATTAAGAGTATAGACTATTATAGGGTAATAAATGAAGTGAGGCTATAAGTATGGGTCAGTTTTGAAATCTTCATAGATACTACGCCCAACAGACGATTTCAGAAGAAGATGGGGTTCGCCCAGGACCGTCGCGTAGGGCGGAAGACTGGTGAACTTCATATAATTTGTTCAGGCATCATGATCTGAACTGGGACATGCCTGAACTGGTGGAGTAGAAGCTTGGAGATCATCATGGGGAGCCTTGCGCCTATCTTTGGGACCAACTGAAGTATGTTTTACTACTACAGCGAAGCGCTATCTCTTTCTGTCACTTTGGCCCAATGTCTTGTATGTGTAGAGGAAAAGAGGGAGACACAGAGCGCAGTGAGTGGAGCTGGAGACAAAATTCTGGAATAGTCTCGTACTAGATGTACTGATCATTTGTATCTTTGTTTGTTGTTTTTTGTGGTTAGGACTTTTGTTTGGGTGGTTGTAGAATGTATTCTGGTTTGCCAATAAGATAATGGATGGAAGCAATATTTTCTAAAAACTTGTGTACGGTGTGTCTGATTGATAATGTAACGAATAGGTCTCATAGGCGTGCTTAGCACATGCATGTCATCGATTTGTTGATAGTGGATAAAAAAGGGTATCGAGTATAATGATATTATCGAAGGTTATTATATATGATCGAAGGTTATGATAGGGTCGTAATATAATGAGGTCGCAGTATAATAATTGTCGAATGTTCGATGTTGGAATTTTGCTCGACTATACTCCTCGGGAAAAGGTACAGATGAATAGGTTGTGTCTAGGAAGTTGGAGAGGTTGGTTTTGAGTTTTGGAGGTGGGAATTGAAGATCATAATTAATGCGGCTAGGGAAGAGGGAAGTTGGAATTGGTTCTCCAAGTATAAAAGGAACTATGGTGGAGGGGTTTTTTCATCTTTCTTCAATCATTCTTCTTCATCTCTTCTCTTATTTGTTCGGATCAAGATGGTCGAAACATACCCATTCAGAAAGACCAAGAGACAGTGAGGGTTAGGAAATACAGAGGCCTTATTGGAGCTTCACGGAGGTTTGATATTGAAGAAGATATTGATGCTGAGATGCCAAATCTTTTTGAAGCGGAACCGGGGAACCCATCCTTGGCATGCCCTTCGAAATTTGTGGGAATACTATAGATGATGAGGCCGTACCCAGCCATTAGTTGTCTCTTCTAAAGGCTTTGCGGAGGATATAGTGACCAGAAGGATGCGGATGCTGCAGCCGTGGTTGAAGTGGAGCATCCCGCTGATCAATAGGTCATCTCTCTTTTTGTTGTTTTGTTGTTGCTTTCTCTGTTCTGCATCTTTTCTCTTTTCTTTGACGAGACTTGTAATATGTTTTGTCTTTCTGAATGAATTGTTGCTTGGAAGTACTATTGTGTTAAATTTTCTTGCTCTTCATAGGTAATAACTTGCGTTGTCTAACTAAAAGCGATAGTATAATTTGAATTCTTAAAGTAGTATCGTAAGCTGTCGAATTAATAATATAAAGTCAAAGTATACTGTTTGGATTGTTCGATGAAAAAACTGATTGTCGAATAAAAATTGTAGTCTGTCGATGGGAGCATTATCTGTCGAAGCTAAAATGATTGGTGTGTGGTGCACAAGGTTGGGTCTGTAAGCATAAATGTTTTGATCTGTCTAAGGAAAGGGGAACGAGGTTTTGAATTAAGGAATGTCCTGTAGATCGAATGTTGATATATTAGAAAACTAAATTTAAGGCAATCTGTTGATGAGTCTTCGAGATGTGAATTGGTCGATTACTCAAATTCGAGGAGTGTGTCGAAGGTTATGTTTGATGTGACTGGTCATACTGATAGACTAGACAGGTGTCTGTCAGGACGGTAACGCGCCTGGGGTTATATGGTGAAAAGTAATCATGATTTTTGCTCGTATTACGAAAAAGGTTATGATTTGACTGTTGAATTTGATTGTTTAGCTTCGAGTAAGGGTAAAAGGGTTTGAGAAGCTTTATTTTTTGCAGGCAGTTGAAGTAGGTGTGTTGATCACACGTGAGGATAGAAGGGTAAATCGGTCAAAACACATTGTAACTAAAATACCAGGGTAGTGGGATCGTAGTAATGATAGTGGTTTGAAATCGAAGTGTTTTTGGACTTTTGAAAGAGCATATAAGTATGAGAGGAGTAATCACTGTACCGTTTACTGAGAAAATCAAATAGAGTGAGGAGAAGAGAAACGTACGCCATTAGAACTTGTGAATATTACTGCAGTTGTTGCGTTGATCTTATTATTTTTGTGGATAGTGCTTCTAACAATGGTATGTCACTTGATCTCTGCCAATTTTTATTTTTTTCCCATCTGAGTCTGTAAGTAGGACATTCTAGGTTTAGGGTTTGGGGGTTATCTTCGAAGATAAGGAGATTTGATGAATCTGGATTTCGACCCATTCTGGGCTTTTTGGGTGTTTTGGAGGAGGCATAGGGTTTAAATCGAGGTTTTGGGTGTGTGTAATCTTTTGGAGGGGTAGATAGGATATGGTTTAAAGACACGAATTATCGAATTTATCGATCTAATTGCATGCCACTTCTTCTGTAGGATAAAATGCATAACCGTCAAGCTTCGAGACGGAGGCTGATAGACAAAGAGATCGAAGCATTCGAGCTAGTATTTCTGTCGAGCCCCATAGATGAGGGTAGCAACTTAGAAGTATTAGATGTGATAACCGAAGACCCTTTATCCATGGTTTTGCCGCTGGGGAGGTTTCGATTATGAGACGTCGTAGGACGATAGTGACTGAGAAGTGAGGAAGGAGGAGATAGTGTGGGGGGAGAGGGGCAAGGTTATTAGGGCCTTCTGGTGGAGGAAAGGAGAAGGGTTCAGAGTGATGACAGTGGGATTCGACTGAGTCCGATAGGGTCGAAGGTGCCGTTTCGGCTAGAGGTAAGATTATATTAGATCGATATGCTACCAAGATGGAGCTATCAAGGTGTGGGGTTATTTCTGAGTATGGCGGGGGCAGGGTTAGCTTTCAAATCAGACCCTGAGGAAGGATAATGGCGTATATAGGCCAAATTTGATTGGGAATGGAACTTCCTCTTTGAAGACTGGTGAAAGAAATACTAAATTTTTGGGAGTGACCCCGGTGTAAATGAATGGAAATTTTTAAGAGATGATAAGGGTTATAGAGGGGATGAATGCAAATTTGAGTGGTGAGGGTCGGGGTTTGATTAAGTGTTTGATATTATTACCTTTTTTCTCGAAGAAGCCGAGTCAAAACCCTGGTACCTATCATATCCAGTCACCCAGAGAAGCCGTGGTTCTTTGATCTGTGTTTGATGGGGCGAGGGTAGAATAGAGATTTATTGATAGTATGAGGTAACTACAAGAATTGTTGTGGAGGAGGACCTGTATAAGTTACATCATAGGTGTATAATCAGAGTAAGCTTGCTTTCAAAGGGTTTGGCTGATGTATGTCTTGAATGAGTGGTGATTGTATTTTGATTGTTCTGCAGGTCCGAAGAATTCGTCTTGGAACAATCTTAGGATCTATATTGATACTTTGCCCGAAGCTAGTGAGGACTGGGTAAATCTGTTTTTGAGAGTCTTTGAATCAAGAGGCAGAGGTAGAAGATGGTGGATTCCCTGCTTCGAAGCGTACCCGTTACGTCGAAGGCATCGAAGAGAAAAATGGCGAAGGTGTTTCGAAGTGTCCAAAAGAAATGAAAGGGGAAGAGTTGCAAGGAATTTTAGTATGTTATGAGAACGCAGAGGGGGTCGAAGAAAGTAGCTCCAGTGCCCGAAGTGGCTGGCGAGGCTTCGAGATTGAGGCTTAGGAAGGTACCAACTATGACTGAGAAGGGGAAGGGTCGGGTTGTCCCCGAATCTCTGAAGGTGCAGCAATCAAAGGTTGGTCAGCGCAAAAGGCGTAGGGCGCTGGGGGTGGATGATGTAGTAGATGAGGATGAAGAAATGACGGAGGTTGAATGACAGGAGCAAGCAGTTGCCAAACAGGCTTTGGTGGTCGAGCTCTGCAAAGACGACTCAGATGAGGCTTCGAAGGAAATAAAGAGGCATATGTTTCAGGTAACTATTTATGGAATTTCTTTTGTGAGAGTCTGAGGTTTAGTTTAAGTTCTTTGAGTTTTTGAGGGGTACTGACTGCTTGAATATTCTAGCAAATGGGGGCTTGAGTGCGATCGTTCAACTAGGCGATGAAGTCAGTAAAGGGGAAATTGCGACAAGCAGTGGTTAGTCTGGATCATTCTCGGGGACAAAGGCATCATTGTTGTCTGAAGTCAAGAAGTTGAAGCAAGATCTAGAGGTGATTACTGACTTGTTTGATGAGAGGCTCGAGCTTCAGCGGGCAAGGCAGGAGCGGGAGTGGTGAATTTCCAGCGGCAGTATGATATTGAATGTATGGTGAATGTCAAGATGAAGATGTTATAAAAGATAAAGGGTATGACCCCGATACTCTGGAACCCTTACCTATTTCCCCAGAACTTGTTGATGGAGGTGATTTGTAGATGACGGAAGGAGAAGAAGATGTTCTTGATGAGGCAGCTGAAAATACTGGAGGTGGGTTGGAGACTTCTGTTATTGAAATGGCCAGTGGTGGAACTGTTGATGGTTTGGTTGTCGAAGGTTCGACTGAAGCTGCCGAGGGTATGGGTGCTGGGGGACCTGTGGAGGAAGAAGGTGTAACCACGCCGATATGAGGTATTTGGGGTTTTATGTTTTCCTTTTCTGAGTTGTAATATGATGAACTGTGTATTTTTTTTTTTTGGTATTTGAACTTGGTATGTCTTCGAGTTGTTGTATTCTACTAATGGTGGCTATCTGAGGAACTTCTAAAGTTGATTCTGAATTACTTTTGAATTGATGCCTGATTTTCTGACTGACTTTGTTATCTTGCTCTGGACTTGTATTACTCTGGATTGTTGAACCATTGATGACTTAACTTGAGTTGTAATGCAATGTTTCTCTGATGGATGGCCTTTCAAATCTTTTGTACACTAATAGAATTGTATATATTCTTGTATAATAATATCTGCATGTACTATTTCTGTCGAATAACTGTAAAGTGATCGAACCCTAAATGATCTGCTAGACATCGAAGGCCGAAGCCACAACGATGTTGTAAGTTTGAAAATTTTTAAGGTCGCCCCCAAGTATCAGTCGGGCCGTGGTGACGTGATACTAGAGGAAACCCAGAAATTCACTGGACTTTGAGGGCCTAAGCCACAATGAAGCAATATCTATTTTCCACCAACGCATTCCCTAAGGTTCGGTCATTCTACCATTCGTTCCCTTCGAGTTTGCTCGATTGTTGGAAACTTGAAAATTACAAGGTCGCCCCCAAGTATCAGTCGGGGGGAGGGTGGACATGATACCCGGGGTAAACCAAGAAATTGACTCGACTTTGACAGTTTCAAAGACTGATCAAAGTATATTTGTTCACCCCCAATGCATCCCCGAAGGTCTGCTCTATCGACCATCCTTGCCCCTCGAGTTTGCAAGAATTTGGAAGCTTGAAAAATTCAAGGTCGCCACCAAGTATCAGTCGGGTCGAAGGGTTGACATGATACTTAGAAGAAACCAGAAAATCGACTGGATTTTGATGGCCCTAGCCACAGCGAAGGATAACTGCTCGCCCCCAAAGCATTCTCGAGGGTCGGTCTTTCAACCATTCTTGCCCCTCGAGTTTTCTCAAAATTGGGGGATTGAAAAATCTCAAGGTTACCCCAAGTATCAGTTGGGTCGAAGGTTGACATGATACCTAAGTTAAACCTAGAAATTCAATGAAAATAGGAGATGAAGTATGGGTGGAAAAAAGTGTTTATTGATTATTCTAGATTACATCAGTTGTAAAAGGTTGAGGATATGGTTTGCTATAGAAGACCAACTGCATTGTGTTCCATGGATTTGGTAAAGGCTCATCGTCTTTTGTCATTAGATAGAAAGAACCCTTGCTAGTTTTATCGTACACGACATAAGGTCCTTCCAAGGATTCGGCTAGCTTGCCAGCATTTTGAGGTTTCGGGGATTGGTTGACACGTCGAAGTACTAGATCTCTGATATTGAAACTCCGTGGTCGAGCTCTCTTGTAATTGGATTTCTGAAGTGATGTATGGCAGCGGCCCAGGTTGGCGATAGCTCGGTCTCGTATTTCCTCGATCCAAAACATGTTACATGAGAGCTCAAACTCATTGTCTTTGTCTGGGAGGTTAGGATCTCGTGTGGGTACTTCAAATTGAGTAGGAAGCGCAGCTTTGGTATCGTACGCTAGGCCGAAAGGGGTGCAACCTCTAGACTTTCTTGGTATTGTTCGGTATGCCCAGAGGACATGTTGTAACTCTTGAACCCATCGTCCTTTCTTTACATCAACTCTTTTCTTGAGACTGTCGATAATGGTTTTGTTGATTGCTTCGACTTGACCATTGCCTTGGTGATAATAAGATGTTGATGGCGAGAGAATGATGTTGTATATTTTGAGAAAGTTTTTGACTTTGCTGCCAACGAATTAGGGACCATTATCGCATCCAATCATATGGAGGCAGCCGAAGCGTATGATGATATTTTCCCCTAAAAATTTGATAACTTCTTCTCTTGTTCGGCATAGAGGTACAGCTTTGACCAATTTGGTAAAGTAATCGGTTGTAACAAGGATGTTTTCACTACTACCCGAGGCTTTTGGGAAAGGGCTAATGAGATTGATATCCCATCTTTTGAATGACCAGGAGACTTGGCTGAAATAGAGGTCTTGAGAAAGGCAATGGATGTCATGAGCATGGCATTGGCATTTGTCACAGTGTTTGGAATACTCTTCGGCTTATTTTTTCATATTTGGGCAGAATAATCCTTGAGAGATAGCTCGAAGGGTCATTGAACGACCAACAGTGTGGGCACCATAGGTACCTTCGTGGAGTTTGGCTAAAATTGCAGAGGCTTCGGCTTGGGATATGCATAGAAGAAGGACGCCATTTGGGGATTTGCGATATAATTAATTTTTGCAGATAGTGTATCTGCAGAAAATTTCTAACAACGACTGTTGGCTTTGGGATCAACGGGGAGGGTGGCGTTGTTGAGGTAATAGAGGAATGTTGTTCGCCAATCGTCTGGATCGAGACTCTCGCCCCCAGTAATGATGGCATTGACTTCCATCTGGTCGATACTTGGGCGTTCGGGTACTTCGATATGGAGGGTCTGAGATTCTGATTGTCTGAGCATGGCTGCTATGTTGACGAGGGCATCTACATGTCTATTTTCTCCTCAAGGGTAATGAGTGATTGTGGCTTTTTTAGGAAATCGGTCCATACATTGACGTACAAAGTGAGTATAGTCGGCCATGCGACCGTTAGCTTGATTTTCTCCTGTGAAACGTCTCTGAACAAGTTGGGAATCTGTAAAAATGGCAAGTTTGGGAATGCCGAGATCGAGAGTGAGGTCGAGGCCTTTGATCAAGGCTTTATACTCAGCTTTTTTATTGGAACATTAAAGGCAAGTTTGACGGCTTTCCCTATTCGATCATTAGTGGGTGTTACCAAGGCAATACCAATTCCTGAGCCATTAGGTTCTGTAGATCCATCTGCTAATAAATGCCAGCCAGTGTGAAGGTCCCAGGGATCTGTTGTTTCGAGTCGGTCTTCTATTAATACATCTTCGTGTTCTTCCCAATTGACATCTTCGATGGGAAGTCAGCGGGAAAATCTGCTACTGCTTGGCCTTTCAGGGATATCTGCTTTTCGAATGCAATGTCATGTTTTCCAAGGTACATAAACCACTGGTGCACTCGTCTGGATTTTTCATCTTTACTGAGTACCACTCGAAGGGGATAACTTATGATAACATGGATGGGGTGGGCTTGAAAGTATGGTTTGAGTTTGCGGGCTGAGTAAACAAGTGTGAGGAGAAAACGCTCAAGTTTGGAATACCAAGTTTTTACGGGGGCAAGAGTTTTACCGATGAAATATACAGGTTTTTTTACGTTTAAATCGAGTCAAATAAGCACTGAATTGATAGAATTTTCTGTAGCAGCGAGGTATAAAGAAAGTGTTTCACCTTCGATAGGGGTGATGATAATGGGTGGTCGGCCAAGATAAGTTTTGAGTTCGAGGAAGGCCTGTTCACACTCGAGTGTCCAGTTGATTTTGGGGTTGCTTTTCTTTTTTGCTTTGTAGACGCCTTGGTCCCGTAGGAGTATAAAGAGCCAAGCGCATCTGTCTGAGGATTTGGAAATGGAACTGTTGAGGGCTTCTATCTTGCTAGCCACTTTTTAGACGTCTTTCTTGGTTCAGGGCGAAGGCATGTCGATGAGGGCTAAAATAGTGGTGGGGTCAATCTCGATACCTCGTTTACTGATAAGGTGGCCCAAAAATTGTTCAGGCAAAACGCCAAACTGGCATTTGTCAAGGTTGAGTTTCATATTATATGTGTAAAGTATCGAAAAGACTTCGGTTAGGTCTTGGATAGGGGTCTATTTTTGGAGGCTCTTGCATAACATGTCGTCGATGTAAACTTTGACCGACTTCCCAAGCAAGGGTCTAAACATGGTTGTGAAAAGGTGTTAGTAAGTGGTTCCCACATTTTTAAGGTCGAAGGGCATAACATTGAAACAGTAAAGGCCTTGTTCAGTGATAAAGGAAGTTTTAAGTTAATCTTCGGGAAGTAGGGGTACCTGATTGTAACCTGAATCTGTATCCATCATTGATAGGCAATCTTGTCCAGCAGTGGCATTGAGAAGTACTGAAATAGTCAGGAGAGGGAAACTGTCCTTTGGTGTGTGCTTGTTGAGGTCAGTGAAGTCGATGCAGATTCTGATCTTTCCATTCTTCTTAGGAACTGCCACAATGTTTGATATCCAGTCAGCGTACTTCGCTTCTCTAATAAAACCTGCGACTATGATCTTGTCCACTTCAAGGTTCACTGTATCTCGAAGTCGTAGTGCCAGGTTACACTTCTTTTGTTTGACTGCTGAGGAATTGGGGATGAGGTCAAGGCGATGGCATGCCAGGTTGGGGTTGTCACCAGGCATCTCCTAGAATGTCCATGCAAAGAGATCTTTATTTGTTCGAAGGAAATCCGTAAGCTCAAGGTACTCTGCGTCATCAAGAAAAGTTAAGATGAATGTACCTCGACCAGGACAGTGGAGTTCGATGTAAATAGTGGGATCGATGGGTTGGGACATTTCTGTCGAAGGTGTCGGGATAGAAAGAGACAGTGATTGATATGGGCAGCTTATGAGTTTCCAGGTCAGATCAATTTCCGGGTGCTCACATGAACGGACGGGGCGTTGGGAGCCTTTCAAGTTCCAAGTACCTTCGGGAGTGGTGAAACAAAGGGTCTGGTGGTAGGTCAAAGGAATCACACGCATGGCGTGGAGCCAATCCCGTCCGTGTATACCGAGGTATTCGGACTTCTTGTCGATGACAAGGAAGCTGGTTTGAAGGATAAGAGAACATGTGGTGACTGGTAGGCTGATACGATAAATAACGACTTTTGTGGCCCCATTGAAGCCTTTTATTTCAACATTGGCAGCGGTTATGAGGTCGGTTTTTTCATGGTTTTGAACAGTTGGAAGAAAAAGGATGTCAGCAGCGCTCCCTGTGTCTGTGAGCATTATGTGGAGGATGAGGTTTTCGATCTTAATCATAATGGCTAGTGGATGAGTTTGAAACATTCTTCGACGCGCTTTCGTTTGCTATTGGAACATCCGCTGTCAATGTTGTTGACTTCGATAAAGCATGATCAGTAGATATGTACCACGGCTGGGTCAATAGTAGGGGCAGATTGAGGTTGGAGGTAAGACCCGTCGAGGTAGCAAGGAAGGTCGGTAATATACTGGTGTAGACGACCTGCTTTGAGAATGAGTTCGAGAGGGCGCTGGAGGGCAAAGCATTTATTTGTATGGTGGCAATGACATTTATGATTGGCGCAATAAGGATCGCCTGCTCTGACTTCAATAGGGAAAGGGATGCGCCAAATAAGGTCTGCCTGTATATGTGGTAGAAGGGTACTGAGGGGGGCAGTGAGTGTAGCAAAACGGGCTTTTGTCGCTTCTTGCAATCTTCGGCATTGTTATCGAAGTTAGGGCCTTTGCAGCTCTCAGTCTCCAGTGAGACGGCAGCGATCAGGGGTATTAGAGTAGAATGTGGGTTTTGCCAAGGATTATTAAAAGTGGGTGGTGTTCGAAGGCTGGCTCTGTTTGCGGGATTCTTGAAGGCGCACGAGGTCAATATAACCATTGACCTTCGAGAGCATCTCTTTGAGAGTTTGAGGTTTATGGAGAACTAGGTGTTCTTTTACTCGACTGTGACAGGAAGGGTATTCGTGTATGCGAGTATAGCATTCACGCAGACAAGATTCTCTATTTTATGTGATTCATCGAGGAATCGTTTGGTGAAGGCCCCGAGTGTCTCATTGCTGGATTTTTAGAAATTGAACAAGGCGACAACTCTGACTTCTCTGTGCTTTTTAAAGGAAAACTGGAAGATAAAATGCCATGATAGTTGCTCGAAGCTTCGTATTGAGCCATTTGGGAGATTGTGATACTATCGTAGGGGGCTGTCAGTAAGGCTGGTTGGAAAAAGGTGGCATAACAGGTAGTTAGCCGTGGAGTAGAGGCTCATGGAATTTTTGAATTCGGAAATATGGTATTTGGGGTTTGTGTTGCGGTATTTACTGAGTTTAGGAGCACAAAAATTGGGGGGTATTTCGATAGCCAATAGTTTGGGGCAAATTGGGTTATTGAGGCAGTTCCAAGAGTTGGTGGCTGGGCTCGCACTGACGCGAATAACTGGTTGTATTTTGTGGTCGAAGTCTTGCAGTGCCACATATGCAGGATGAGGGGGAGATGGAGGAATTTGAAGGTTGTGTGGTTGAGCATGTGGCATGTATTCCGCACTGCATTCCCTGAGCCGCTCTTGAGCAGGATGTCATTTGGGATGTCTGGCGGAGCTGAGGGTAGAGTTAGAAGAATCTTCAGTGGGCTGAATCCCGAGGTAGATAGAGTTAGATGAGGGAATAGTACGAGGAATGCCTTCTGCACCGATATGACCTGGGGGTATCTTGAATTTTGGCGAGGGTCCTAGACGGGCGCGGGCAGATATGTGCGAGAGTTCTGGTGCTTGGGATGGTCGAGCAGCTTCCAGAGGCTATAATCTCTGTAGATCCCGGACGGTGATGCGCATCTCATCGATTGCCCGGTTCTATCTATTTTCATCGTCCAGGCAGCGGTTCCATTCAGTTTTCAGCACCAGGAGGTAGTTTCACACTCCTGGTTAAGTTGTGCATTGTGGCGCTCCTCGGCTTGAGCAACTTGTTTAGATAATAAGGCTATCTGGGCTGCCACTCCATTGATAGAGATATCGGCCTAGTTTAAACTGGAACGGAGGGTGGTGCTATTGGAGAGAAGCTGTGGATGTTAAAAACACAGGGAGGGGAAAAAGAAAAAGGGATTGGTTGAGTGGGAAGCATAGACTGCCAATTGTAGGGGCCTAACTTCTTTTAGAGTGGAAGTTTGCTCTTACAACACGGGGTTGATCTTCTATCAAAGGAATACAAGTAAAATGATCTAAAGTATGAACAAACTAGAGACAAATACTTGCGTAGAGACCCGAATGTGACACTCTACGACCTCTGATGAGGATTTTTAAGAAGTATTATATTACTGATGAGTAATTGAAGGTTCGAATATTGGGCTTAACAAAGTAGTCGAAGGTAAACTGCAAGGGGTCTAGGGAGAATTTTTCTATCCCCTCCTTGGCTCCCCATCTCTCCTATTTATAGAACTATAGGAAGCTGAGTCACCAAGTACGGGTCAGATTACATGAGTACTGTCAGGATATCCCGACGGGGTATGAGCCCCAGACATGCCTGTACTGTCACTGTAACTGTTCTGGGAGGTGTGTCTGTACCATAATGCAGTGGCGCAGTGGTTGGGTCTGCTACTGTAGCTGCAAGGACAAATCATTGCGCCGGCTTGTCTGGTGAGTTGGCTTCCTGTCCCATCATATTTTGAGCGTGTGTAGATATGGTCGAAGGGTTTCTGCTATGATGTGTGAGTCTGTCCTCGAGGCTTGTTTGGATTTAAAGCTTCATCTTCTGCGGATATCTATAAGGCTTGTCTTGAGGATTGAAAAGGGTTTCGATATATTTGGGTAGGCCGCGAAGTAGACTTCGAGTATCTGAGGGAGTCAAAGGCTGCGAGTAGGGTACTACAACCACTGCCAAAGTCTACAAACATACGTTTAATGAGGACACCCCGCTCACAATCCCAATGACTAAGGCCGCCCAACAAGCCTTACTTTCTTAATAATTTGCTCAAGCCGAGGAACGACATCACAACCAGCTTCACCAGGAACGTGAAAAGCACCGGCAGGAATTCAAAGCAGAACGACACCGCCATAAGGACGATGCCAATAGGCAAAACTGGGTAATTGTCGAGTTATGTAACACCGTCCGAGAGTTGTAGAGACTACAGCCTCTGGAAGCTACTTAACCATCCCAAGCACCATCCCCATCTCGCATCTCCGCCAGAGCCCGATTGGGACCCTTGCCGCATGATCAAGCACCTCTGGCCCACCTTGGTGCTACAGGTGCTGCCCCTACCGCCACCATCCATCTTGGCATCCACCCCACAGAAGACTCCTCTGCTTCCACATTTTACTCCACCAGACACCGCAACTCCACCCTGCCCGAGAGCGCCTCGAGGAGCGTACCGCAAAAAGTATACCACATACTCAACCTCATCATCCTCGAACCCTTCAATCACCCCTTCATCCTGCCTACTATGCACAGCAGAATTTTGACTACAAAATCTGACCTGTTATCCACGCCAGTGCGAGCCCAACTCCCAACTTATGGAGTCGCTTGAATAATCCCCCTGGCCCAAGCTCCTAGCTATTGAGTTTGGTCCAAATTTTTGTGCTCCCAAGCTCAGCAAATACCGTAACACTGACCCTCAATCATAAATCCTCGAATTTCAAAATACTCTAAGCATCTATTCCACAGCTAATCACCTGATATGTCACCTTTTTCCTACAAGATTCACAGATAGCCCCCTCCCTTGGTACCATAACCTTTCCAGTTGTTCGAAGCTTCAATCAACTATCCCATCTTTTCATCGCCCAATTTTCCTTCAAAAAGATAGAGAGGACAGAGTCGATACCCTCTTCAATTTTAAGAAGTCAAATAATGAAACCCTTGAAGCCTTCACCAAGAGGTTTCTCGACGAGTCGCAAAAAGTCAAAAACCTTGACTGCGCGAATGTTATACTCACGTTCTTAAACGTCTTGCCAGACCATAACTGTGTTAAAGAGTACCTGGTCCTCCACAAATCCTGAACCCTAGAAGGGATGCTCTCAAAAGTCAACGGCTATATCAACCACGAGCGCCTCCGCGAAATCAAATAAGCAGGGACAAGCTTTGACTTCTACCACTAATAAACCTTAACAAGGCTCACCTTCTACTCCAACACCCCTAATCACTCTCGTCTCATAGGAGACTGAGAGCCGCAAGCGCCCTCACAATGGCAATAATGCCGAAGCTCGCAGAAAGAGACCGAAGCCGGTCCTACCCACACTTACTGCTCCTCTCAACACCCTTCTACCATATATACAGGCAGACCCCATCTGGCATATCCCTTTCCTCATCAAAGTCAAACCAGGTGAACCTTACTACGCCAATCACAAGTATAACTGTCACCACGCCAACAAATACTTCGTCCTCCAGCGCTCTCTCGAAATCAACCTCAAAACAGGTTGTCTACACCAGTATGTTGCCAACCATCCCTGCTACCTTGATGGGTCATACCTCAAACCTCAATCTACCCCTGCTGTCGACCCGGCTGAGGTGCATATCTACCGAATAAATTTCATCAAAGTCAGCAATATTGAAAATGGCCGTTCTAAGAGTAAACACAAGCGTGTCAAAGAATGTTACAAACTCACCTTCCAGGAGAAGCCGCCATCCCTCCTGTCAGAATCAAGCCTCTACCCTCGACCCGAAGGCATCTCTTGCATCGACTACGACATATCACATGTTCGTTTTCCCCATTCCGATCCTTTAGTCATCATGATTAAGATCGAGCACCTTGTCCTCCACACAATACTCATAGATTCAGGAAGTGCAGTTTATGTCCTTTTCCTCCGAACTGTCCAAACCATGAAGAAAACCGACCACATCACTACCGCCAATATTGAACTGAAAGGTTTTAATGGGGCTACCGAAGTTACCGCTGGTTGAATCAGCCTTCCAGTTACCACCAGCCCAGTCATACTTCAAACCAGCTTTTTTGCCATTGATAAGAAGTCTGAATACCTTGGCATCCTTGGGCGCGACTGTCTTAATCCCATGCGTGCCATACCTTCAACATATCATCGGACCCTTCATTTTACCACCCCCTTGGGTACATGGAACTTGAAAGGCTCCTAACGCCTTGCCCGCACATGTGAGCATCCAGAGACTCGTAAGATACCAATCAATCACTGTCTCTCTCTATCCCCATACCTCCAATAGATTCCACCTCACCCATCGAACCCACTGTCTATATCGAACTCGACGGTCCTGGTCAAGGTACATTCATTGGAGCTTTTCTAGACGAGGAAGAACGCCTCGAGCTCTCAGACTTCCTTCGAGCAAGCAAAGGCATATTTGCATGAATGTTCCAGGAGATGCCCAGTATCGACCCCAGTGTACCATGCCACTGCCTCGATCTCATTCCCCATTCCGCAGTAGTAAAATAGAAGAAGTATACCTTGGCTCTATGATATCGAGAAGCAGTAAACCTCGAAGTAGACATGCTCATAACTGCGGGTTTCATGAGAGAAATAAAGTATGTGGATTGGATATCAAACATTGTTGCAGTTCCAAAAGAGAATAAGAATATCTGGATTTCTGTCGACTTCACAGACCTCAACAAGTACACACCAAAGGACAGCTTTCCCCTCTTGATCATCTCAGTACTCCTTGATGCCACTGCTGGATAGGAGCATCTGTCTATAATGGACGCAGCTTCTGGTTGCAATCAGGTTCCTCTCCTCCCCGAAGATCAACTTAAAACTTCTTTCATTATTGAACAAGGCCTTTACTATTTTAACGTCATGCCTTTCAGCCTTAAAAATACGGGTGCCACCTATCAACGCCTTGTTATAACCATGTTTAAACCCCTGTTTTGCAAGTCAGTCGGGGTTTACATCGATGACATGTTATGACAGAGCCTCCAAAAATAAACATACATCCAGGACCTAACCCAATTTTTTTCGATACTTCAAACATATAACATGAAACTCAACCCAGAAAAATGCCAATTTGGAGTTTCGTCTGAGAAATTTTTAGGCCATCTCATTAGTAAATGAGGTATCGAGATTGACCTTAACCATATTCGAGCCCTCATCAACATGCCTTCGCCCCAAACCAAAAAAGATGTCCAAAAAGTGGTTGGCAATATAGCAGCCCTCAACCGTTTCATTTTTCAAATCCTCAAACCGTTGTGCTTGGTCTTTTCTCTATTACGCGACCAAGGCATCAACAAAGCAAAAAAGAAAATAACCCTGAGATCAACTGGGCACCCGAATGTGATAAAGCCTTCCTCAAACTCAAAACTTACATTGGTCGACCACCCATTATCAGTACCCCTATCGAAGGCGAGACACTATTTTTATATCTCGTTGCTACAGACACCTTTATCAGTTCAATTCTCATTCGACTCGAGTCAAACATCGAGAAACCGGTTTATTTTATCAGTAAAACTCTAACACCTGTGGAAAATCGATATTCAAATTTGGGCATTTGCTCCACACCCTCATCTACTCGTCCCGCAAACTCAAACCATATTTTTAAGCTCACCCCATCCGTGTTATAACAAGCTATCCACTTCGAGAAGTGCTCAGCATAAAAGAAAAATTTAGAAGAGTTTAACAGTGGTTTGTCTATCTTGGTGAACTTGACATCACATTCGAGAAACAGATATCCCAGAAAGGCCAAGCAGTAGCAGATTTCCTTGCTAACTTCTCGGTCAAAGATGTCGATTGGGAAGATCATGAAGACAACCTGACTGAAGACCATCATAAAGCAACAGATCCATGAAACCCTAATACTGGATGGCGTTTATTCACAGATGGATCTGCTGAACCTAACAGTTTAGGGGTCGGCATAATGCTGGTCACACCTTCCAATGATCGAATAGAGTAAGCCATCAAATTAAACTTCGAATACTTTGAAACGAAGCAGAATATGAATCTTTGATCCCTGACTTTGGCATCCCCAAACTTGCAGTTTTCATAGATTCCCAACTTATTCAGAGACATTACACCAGTGAAAATTAAGCTAACGGTCACATGGCTAAATATGTTATTTTCGTTTGATAACACATGGACCGTTTTCCTAAAAAGTCTATTATCACTCATTACCCTCAAGGAGAAAACTGACACGCAGATGCCCTCGCCTAAATAACAGCTATGTTAGGCCAATCAGAATCTCGGATTCTAGATATCAAAGTACTCGAATGCCTAAGTATCGACCAGATGGAAATCAACGTCATCAATAATGGGGGGGAGAGTCTCGATCCAGACGACCGGTGAACACCATTCCTCCATTACTTCAACAATGCTACCCTCCTAGATTATCCCAAAGCCAAACGGTCAATATTAGAGAACTGTCGTAGATATGCCATCCATAAACATGAGTTACATCGCAAATCTCCAAATAGCGTCCTCCTTCAATGCATCTCTAAAACTAAAGCCTCTAAGATTCTATCCGAACTCCATAAAGGAACCTACGGTGCTTATACTGCTGGTCGATCTATGGCCCTTCGAGCCGTATCCCAAGGTTTATTTTGGCCAAACATGAAGAAACAAACAGAAGAGTATCCCAAACACTGTGACAAATGCCAACGCAACGCCCATGACATCCATAGTTCTTCAAAAGACCTCTATTTGAGTTAAGTCTCTTGGCCATTAAAAAGATGGGCTATCGATCTCATCGGTCCCTTCCCTAAAGCCTCGTGTAGTTGAGAAAACATCCTCATTGTAATAGATTATTTTACCAAATGGGTCAAAGCCTTCCCTTTGTGTCGATCCAGAGAAGAAGAAGTAATCAAATTTTTGTGGGAAAATATCATCACACCCTTCAGATGCCCTCACATGATTCGATGTGAGAATGGTCTACAGTCTACCGAGAACAAATTCAGAAATTTCTTCAAAAAACACAACATCATCCTCTTACCCTAAACATCTTACTACCCCCAAGGGAATGGTTAAGTCAAAGTAATCAACAAAACCATAGTCGATAAGCTCAAGAAACGTGTTGATGCGAAGAAAGGACGATGGGTTCAAGAGTTACAGCATGTCCTCTGGGGCTACCGAACAAGACCAAGAAAATCTACGGGCTGCACCCCTTTCCTTTTAGCCTACGGTACTGAAGCAGTGCTCCCTACTCAATTAGAAGTACCCACACAAAATCTCAACCTCCCAGACAAAGACAATGAGTTTGAGCTTGGATGCAATATGTTATGGATCAACGAGACCGAGACTGAGCCATCGCCAACCTCGGCCGTTACCATACATCACTTCCGAAGTCATACAACAAGAGAGTTCGACCAAAAAGTTTCAACATTGGAGATCTAGTTCTTCGATGCGCCACTCAATCTTCGAAGCCTCGAAATAAAGGAAAGCTAATCGAATCTTGGGAATGACCTTATGTCGTATGCGACAAAACCGGAAAGGGTTCATACTACCTAATAACAAAGATGAAGAGCCTCTACCAAATCCATGGAACACAATGCAGCTGGTCTCATACAATAGGCCACGGCCTCCAACTTGTACACCCGATGAAAATACAGAATAATCAATAAACAATTTTTTCCATCCCCACTTTATCCCCTGTTTTCCAGTAAATTTATAGGTTTACCCTGGGTATCATGTCAACCCTCAACCTGACTAATACTTGGGGGCGACCCTGAAATTTTTAAAACTGCAAATTTCGAACAAACTCGAGGAGCAAGGAAGGCCAATAGACCGGACCCTCGGTAATGCATTGGGAGCAAAAAAGTATACTTCGATCAGGCCCCAAGACATCAAAGTCCAGTGAATTTCTTGGTTTACCCTAGGTATCATGTCAACCATCGACCCGACTGATACTTGGGGTGACCCTGAAAATTTTCAAACTCCCAATTTTAAGCAAACTCGAGGGGCAAGGATGGTCAATAGACCAGACCCTCGGGAATGCATTGGGGACAGATAGTTATGCTTCGATCAGGCCCCAAGCCGTCGAAGTCTAGTAAATTTCGTGGTTTCCTCTAAGTATCATGTTACCCTCGGCCCGATTGATACTTGGGGGTGACCTCGAGATTTTTAGAACTCCCAACATTCGAGCAAACTCGAGGGGCTCGAATGATCGAGAGAGCAAACCCTCGAGAATGGGTTGGGGGTGACCACGACTTACTGCGTTGTGGCTTAGGCCTTCAATGTCCAGTAAATCTCTTGGTTCTAACCAAGTATCACAACTGTCTCGAAGCCCTCCAAGGTTCGACAACTCTATAATCATTCGATAGTTACAGCAAATGCATATATAATTATTCAAGAATATCTACAAGACATTTTGATACATTATCAGAGAAGCATTGTCAATACAAATCAAGTCAAATCATGTTCAGAGCATACATCAAGTATCTATCACAGGAATTTAGCACAATTAAAGATTAACGCAAATCAGTTTCAGAATAGTCTACACCCAAACAGAATCAGTACAGTATAACTCAAGTTCAACACAGCAGCTTAGAGCAACAGTCCATCATCACTAAAGCAGTTTCAACGCAAATCAATTCAGTTCAGAGCATACATCAAGTATCTAGCATAAACAAGTCAATACAAATTAAACTCACACAAATCAATTTCCGCGCAATAGTTCACAACAGCCGCAAGTTCGAAGATCAACTCCAAAGAAAGATAAACACTGTTTAAATATTACAACCCAACAGAAAATAATAAAAAACAGGCATGGCATTCTAGTACATATACCTCATATCGGCTTGGCTGCATCTTCACCCCCAAAAGGCTTTTCAGTGCTAACAACTTCAGCAACCCCAGTCGATGGTCTCGACCCTGCACCATCGGCGATTACGTCAGTTACAGTTCCAGCAGCAATACCTTCGACCACAAAAGTTTCCATGACACCTCCAACATCTCCATCAGTAACTTCTACATCTCTCTCCATCGTCTATAGAGCGGCTTCAGCAACAGGTTCTTGGGCAACAGGGATGCGTTGCAGAGTGTCAGGATCAAACCCCAAATCTTCTATTAACTCTTTCAGACTGACAGTAACTACGCATTCATCATCAAACTGCCCCTGGTAATGCGCCTTCTATTCTGCCTTTCCTTACCCTTCACAGCAAGCTTCGACTTCAACACTTGCTCATGATTATAACCCTGTGCTTCGATTCTCTTCGCGAAGGCATCATTAATAGCCTCTAGATCTTGCTACAAAATTTGTTCTCAGACAACAACGACGCTTTTGTCCCTGAGAAAGCTTCAGACTGTCATCTGCCTCCCGTAACCTCTTTTTTCCTACTTTACTGCCTTGGAGAATGACTGTGCCCAAGCATCCATCTGCTAGAGTATTCAAGCTATTAGTATTAATTGAAGAATGAAACACTTAAGAAAATTTCTGAATTTCACAAACTATAAGGGACAGCTACCTAATACATACTCCTCTTCATCTGCCTCGATACCTCGTCTGGGTTACCGTCGCAGAGCTCTGCCATCGAAACAGCCTTAGGAAGAGCCTGATCTTCTCGCTCCACCTCCGTCATCTCTTCGCCCCCATCCTCCGCATCATCTTCCCCCAGCGCCCTATGCCTTTCGCATTGCATTAACATCGTTTGTTGTACCTTATGAGACTCGGGAACGACCTTGCCCTTCCCTTTCTCAGCCTCTGTTGGTACCTACCTCGGCCCCTGTCTCATATCATCACTAGTTACTTCGGGCACTGGCACCGCCTGCTTCGCCGCCCTCTTCACCTTCGAAACATACTGAACCTTCCTTGCCAAATTATCCTCCTCCATACCTTTGACAACTTTTGGAAAACCTTCGCCTCTCTTCTTCTTTGATGGCTTTGATGTAATGAGTAGGTTTCAAAGTAGGAAATTTCTCTTCTTCTGCCACTTCCTCTTGATACCAAGAACCTTGAAAACATAATTCACCCACTCCTCGTCTGATTTGATTAAAGTGTCAATATAATCCCTCGGATTCACCTAAGTGCGGTTTTGAGGACCTACAAAAAAATAGAAATATAATCACAGTTTATTCGAGCAACACATCAAAAAACTCTTCGACAAAAAACTTACTCGGATTATTAAATTTATGATATAACCTATAAGAATCCTCCCCTTCGGCATTCTCAAAATCACCCCGTACTACAACTAAATCTCTATTCCACCCTCAACCCATTGAGCACAGATTAAACAACAAGGGCTTATCTGCATGGCACTGAATATGGTAGGTGCTCACAATCTGATTTACCTTCCTCGAATAGAATGATGCAACATGTTACCACTCAATTAAACCCCTTCTCACTCCTCAATTTGCATTCATGCCTCAATTACCTTCATCATCTCATAAAAGTTCCCATTCATCTGAACTGGGGCAGCTTCACAGAAGGTCCAACACCTCCTTTGATAGCCTCCGAAGGGGCAATCACATCCCAGTCAAATCTGGCCTCTATACGCCATTATAACTTCTCGAGGCTTCGATTTAAAGCTGTCTCGGACCTACAGAATACAATATAACCCCTACCTTCGACAAACCATGTTCAGCTACAAATTGATCCAGCCTCTCCTTCTCCCTATCTGGAACATAGCCAACAGCCTCATTCGACTCAGGCGAATCCTCATCTTGGTCACCTGCTCCCCCCACCCCTTTCACCACCCAAAGGTTCAGCCTGATATTCGCCTCTCTTTCTCTGTCTCCCCCATATTCCTCACCACTATCCTCAAACACTACCATCTTGCGATGCTTACTACTTGAACCTCAGCTTCAGGAACTACTATGCCAGTGGAACATCTTGTTTCTATGACTAGTTCTTCAACGTCGTTGCCCTCATCCATCAGAGCATGACCGACACACTAGCCTCATTTTTGACCTCCTCGTCTATCAGCCTTGTCTCGAAGCCCGATGGGTACGCATCTTACCCTACAGAAGAAGAGGCACGCAATTAGATTGAGTTATTCGACAATTACGTGTCAATAACCTATTTTTATCTACCCTCTCCAACAGATACATACACAGTCAAAAAATCGACCCCAATCCCATCCCCCCATCAAAACCCCAGAATCCAAATGAGCATAATCCCAACACATGTTTTCCCCCTATCCTTGATCATATCCGCCTACTCACAAACCCAGCAGACTACAAATACAGAAGGAAAAGATAAACAAAAATAGACAGAGATCACTCGACATACTGTGTTAGCAGAAGTACAATCGTAACAGCAAGCAGCCGTACCCAACAACAACTTTAGTAACCTCTCTCAAAGCTTCACGTAACAATAGTGTATGTAATCTTCCTTTCACTCTCTAGTTTTTATCTATCTGTTGAACAGTATTTCAGGCATTTTGCTTATTTCCCTCTCATTTATACCTCTCGGAATACCAAAACTGTCTAGACTTCCAAACAACTATCATTGCTACTACCCACTATCCTGGTATTTTGCTGAGATGAGTTTTGACAAATTTACCCCTCATTCTGCCCACGTGCGAATCGCCGCCCACTCTAACGTATCTTTAAACTCAAAGCTACTCCAAACTTCTAATCCTCACTCAGCTGTCCAGTCAGGTCCCTACACAAATCATACCTTTTCCTTAAAACAAAAAAAATCATGATTACCTACATGGCACACTACCCCAGGAGCACGTACCTTCTGACAGACTAGTTGTATGGGCTGTTAGTCCATTCAGTCAAATCCAATAAGCCTTCGACACACACAGCCACTTCATGCATACGAGTAATCGACTATCCTTATCTCGAACATTCGTTCGTGATAAACTTTACATTCGAATTTAGAATATATCAAGTATCGGCATGTGAAAATTTGATCGCGCCTAAATCACCTTCGAATTTTATGCCTATCCTACTTACAAGCAGATCAAATATTACTGCGACAGATAATAATTTTACTTCGACAGATCAGACCTCTACTTCGACAGACTAAATTTTACTTATACACAGTTCAGAATTTTACTTCGACAAATCAGATTTTACTTTGACAAATTAGGCTTTTACTTCGACAGGTCCGAATATTACTTCGAGAGTTCATAATATCACTTCGGCAGTTCAGAATATTATTATACCAGTGCAGAAATATAATTTGAATGATATCTTCTCAACTCCCAAATTTATTTAATATAAATACAAACAGTCAAATTCAAACAGAAAATACAATATCCCTCTATACCACTAACAAACCAGTACAAGAAGCCCGTATTTATCGTCAGGATGCCTCTCCTTGCTCCCAGTCTCAGCAGCCGAATCCACCTGGTCTACCATCTCCTCCAGAAATTACTCCAGCAAAGCCAAATGGTAGCTGGGAACACGGTACCCATCATCTGCAGAACCCCCACCAATAGGTAAAAGACATACCGCTAATAGGTTCCTGGTGTTCCACTTCGACCCACATTGGTATCTCTACGTCCCAGTCTCGGTTGCCAAGAACCACCATTTCAGCTACAGTGTCTTTTCCCATACGCGAATCTTTGCTGCAATCCAGTCCTGATGCTTGGTCTTGGAAGAATTTTCATTTTTTTTGGGACGAAGAAGCAGAATTATATTTAGAAGAAGAAAGAAAGATATATGAGAAATTCTCCTCACAACACACCATTTTATACATGAAGGTACATTTAAACATCCCTAATCCATGTTACATTCATCACAATCTTCAATTCCTTTCCTTGAAACTCACCAGTTTGAACTTTCAACTTCTAGACATAACATTTCATCTGTATACGCACTCAAACCCTATTTCTGAGGACATGTGGCAGACCAAATCCCCAGTATCTAAATCGACCCCTTCACACTTCGTCTCACACCCCTTTCACCGAGTTTCGTCTAATGCAGCGTCAATTATCTTTGACCATATCATTATACTTTGAAGTTAATTTTTCCAGCAATAATCGTTGCTACCTGTTAACGTTCAATGAGATATATTGCTACCGCAACTACAAGTCTATCTGTCATACAATGCCTACCAGATAAAACACACAAAATGCCGCAAAGTATCATTCCCATTCCATTCCACAAATGCAACAACAAAAACAAAAAATTTCCAAGTCCCAACATACAAAACCATAACAACAACAGATACCCTAAAAATTAGTCCAATAAAAAAATCCCATCGCCACCACTTAAGTAGAAGCGCCCTATTTTTAGACGGGCTCGCTCCACTCGCCGAGCCTTGCAATTCCAACTGCTCTTCTGCCTGAACGAGACACTTGGCCAAAGCCGACAGGTAGAGGTACATTCCTCAGCATTCATGAAATGAAACTTAATCTGCCCCCAGAAGTAAGAATAGGACTTCCCATTGATGGGTTTCCCCAGACTTCTAACTCACCAGGTCAGGCATGTCCCAGTCAAGCTCATGGACGCTAAAAAACTTTTAACTTCAGCTCTGCAGTTTTCCGCATATAAAATGGTCTCTGGAAAATCCCATCCTCTTCTGGTAGCGAGTGTTGAGCATGGTATCCATGACATTTGTCGAGAGATTCAAAGAAAGAAGAAGAGCTCGCAGCAGAAAAAGATATACAGTGTTACTCCCTCCATG